>JAXQQM020080249.1:0-176313 GCA_034641835.2 Pinus albicaulis
ATGGAATAGCAAAGCAAATAAAGGATTGAACAACAATTCTGAAATAGAACAGCAAGTCTAAAATGGAACAGCAATTGAATAACTAAGTCCCGCAGGTTGTAACCAAACTTAATCTATTAACTCAAATGCATTCTTTGCAATCAAATAACATTCTTTCACTCTAAAAGCAATTCACACAAATCACACTAATGGAACAGCAATAACTATTAATGAATTATGGAACAGTACTGATAAATCAGAAACGCGCACAACACGAACGTTTAGTATAACAGCTCTGTAACAAAACAGTAAGAACATGCAATTAACTCTTGAAAGGATTAATAACTTGATGCGGAGTCAACACACGATTCTATCTGTAAAAAACCTCAATGATTCAATCTTTAACAAAGCATGTAATATGAACTTATAAAGCATATCAAATTACCAAATAACAATGATAAACAAACCACACAAAAGTCAAGTCGTAATGGTACAGAAGCAAGTGTCCTTCGGGGCCGGGCCCTTAGCCTCCAAGGATACACCGCTTTAAGTTAATCCAGACGCAGAGATGAAATAATCACCAAGCTTTTATTAATGCATCGGTCAAAAATACATTGAACCAGTTCTCAACGAGACTCAATAATCAAAGTTGATGTTTTACAGAAAATTACATAAAAGCGTATCCTATCTATCAAGCTAACAGTGTTGTCCCTTTATATAAAGGTGATGGCGGAGATGTCCAAGTAACATGATAAATAAAGCAGCGATCCCTCAGGATCGAAGATCCTGAGGGATTCGCCAAACTGTTAATTCTTCATCCTTTCCTTTCTTTGGCGCCGAGCTGGTGTCTTCTCCTTCTTTTCCGAGCCGATTTGCTGTAATCTATTTAGCCTTGTTTGCATTCGGTTCTCGTTCAGAGGGACAGCAGTTATCTCGACTTTGTCCTTTCCTTTGGAACGGAAATTCCTCGTTTTCTCCTTTTCCTGTACAGAAAATAACCATTATCAGTGGCTAAGTCTTGCATATCAATTCTCACATGTTTTGTTATGGTTCCTTATTACTTTCCAAATTCATGATACAAAAAGGTTCACAAATTCTATTAAAAAGCCACTGAAATAGTCATCAAAAGCATACCAATAATAAGCTCATACGATCAGCAGAATGTCAAGGTGACAGTTTTCAGTGTAACAAATTGCCCCCTAAAGTGCAAAGTCTGTAATAGATGAAGCTGTAGTCTGTCATATATGAAGAGTGCAGTACTTTATCATTTCAAAGATCATCCTGTGGACACCCCAGTCGGTACCTGTAAAAACATTCAATGCAAAATATATACATATATATGTCATCACTGAGGTAGGCATTCCCATACTCAGATAAAAACTAACTATAAACTAACTGAAATCGTTCTGATACAGGAATGATTTTGAATACATCATAGTACAAATATATGTAGACACAGTATGGACGCAGCCATCTGTTTATCAAAAGTCTATTGTATAGATGACAACAAAATTCCCCGCAGCCTGGATGGTGGAAACTAGATCCAGGGTCTTGATTTCCGTATCTCGAACCAGTACGATTCTATCCATGTGAATGAATGTATTGAAGTCGAACATGGTAGAAACCACTTGATTACCAGTCAATGATGTGAACTGTTAACAAGTGTGAGAGAAACCACCAGTAATGTCAATGGCTCTCAAAGTACTCAGTACAGTCCATGAAATGTGAATGAATGAGCTGAAGTCAAACATGTCACGGAGTCATTCGATCGAAGGTCATTGATGTAACCTGTCGTCGAAAGCGAGAAACCTGCCATTGAGGCATGCAGATTTCAAGGTACTGACGATTTCTGGATCAACTTCCTAGATAATGTGCTGATGTCGATAGAAAGTGATCTGTCGTAGGCAAGCCCACAACACGAAATCATAGATCAAGTTTTGAAAATATGTTGGCAAGGACTGACTCAGGGATGGTCAATGACGGATGACAGATATTTTTCAGATGAATGGTTTTATTTGAACTGTTCTCTTGGACACATAACGACACTGCAGATGGCTTGGTGACAATTGACCCAAAGCTAATACCCAGAAACCGGCTGAAAATTTTCAATGTGGTTTGATTAACTGTTAGGCAAAGGATTTCCCAACCCAGGTGAATATAAGTGTCGTGTTCAAGAGTGGTCGACTGAGTTTTCAGAAAATTTTAAAATACAAAAAACATGCTCATTTTTCTCTCTTTTCCCCCACCATTTCTGGCAATTACCTCTTTATTTTTGACAAGCTTGAGGAGGATAACATTTGCTTGGTTATAAGCTCACCCTTCGGATGAGTCCAACTTAGTTTAAAATTCGAACCCTAAGAAGGAGTGGTTCGTTCCTGTTGAAAATTAAACAGGTCCTTTACTGTTAAGTTTTAACGAGTCCAGTATAGGAGAAACTCGGTGTTTTTCAGTTTTAGGGAGTCAGAAGAAAAACTTAAGAAAACTCCATGGGTGTTCTTTTTCGTAAAATTTAGTCTCTCGAGCCCGAAAAAGGATAAAATAATGCGGGAGAGAACTCTATTGACCGTATTTAGTCAACGTATACCTTTTTCGTAAATAGTCCATTTCAGTCCGTAAAAGGGGTAAACTTATACTGAAGGGACGATCGTTCATTTATTTTAACGAGTTCGAATAGTCAAGTACTCGGCAATCTTTTCATATTTAGAGAGTCTGAAAAGGGCTTAAAGAGGACTCCAAAGTTTCGCTTTTTCGTAAAATTTTTGAAAGAGTCCGAAAAAGTGATAAAAGTATGCTCTTTGTTGAAAAATGATCATTTCACCTGAAAAATCCTGTTTCTGCACAAAAACTCAAAACATTACACATACCTGTTTAAGATAAATAAAAATGTTTTCAAAAATATCCCTTTTAAAGTGAAAAATAAATAAATTTACAATTCATTCATTCGAAAAAGCTTATAAAAAGGACTTTTTCTATTTCATTTTTACCGTTCAGTTGCAGAGTGAAAAGTAAAAAGCTTTTGGATAAAAAGTTCCCGTGAAGATTCTGGAAAATTCAACCGTTGGAATCGAAAATCGTCAGCCCCAGGTAATCCACGACCTCCTTATCTTGTTTTTCATCTGTTTAAAATTCGTTTTTAGGCTTTAGTTTGATTTTTTAGGGTAAAAATTGGTCAAAAATTGCGCCCGCGGGGTCCGCAGGCGGGACACAGGTTACCTGCGGACCCCGATTTTTTCTGAACGGGAAAAAATCGAGGGTACCGCACCCGGCACACACCTCACGTGCGGAGCTACGCTCTGTTTACAAAGAGCGGGTGCGGTACCGCGCGGTTAAATTTAAAGCACGGTTTTCTCAAATTTCTGCCAAAAGTTTTCAAATGAAATCATTCTAATATGCCTTATTTTGTGTTGCAGGATTAACAAGATGCTTATTTGGCGAGAAAGGGAACATGAGGAAGTGGATGAAGCTGTAATACTCCATTTTCCCACACAAAGGGCGTTAAAAGCATGCTGCTTATACAAATTCTGGGCCATCTCTGGCATGAGGGCACAAGTGGAACTCTTAACATGGTTGGTAGACAGATGGCATGTGGAGGACCAGTGTTTCTTCATTGGTGGCCACTGGCTCGAAATTGAGCTGGAGGATATATACTTTTTGACTGGTTTGTCCAAGAGGGGCGAACATGTATCTTTGTTTGGGACTAGGCCAGGTGGCCAGACTGTCGCTAGTCTTCAACTCGAATTTTGCAATGATCAGGCAGATCCTCGGGACAAACGGATTGACATAAAACATATCATCCGTCCTGAACTGAAAGTTATAGCATTCACTGTTACCAAACTATGTGGGAGCGCCGTGCTTCATGTAGCTACTGGTTCCCAAATGCGCATTGCTGTGGACTGTTTTCGCGGCACCATCTTCAACTGGTGCGAAGCTGTGTTGGCAAATATAAAAGGCCAACTTACCAAAGCAAAAACCGGGAAACTAAAAAACTTTGGATATGGATCCATTGTCGTTTCTTTTGCTTTGGAGAGGATTCCTCAGTTAGCTCCACAGAGTATTTCAGTTGATGCCGGTCGACCTCGAGAACCAAGAATGGTTCGCTGGTCCGCGCTGATGGCTCGTCATGCTATCGAGGGCACTGAGATTGTACGATTCCCTGTTTCATATTTTCATTGGCTGGATCACCAAATTTTTACGATAGAGGATTTTCCGTATGCAGGGATAGATTTCCGCGGAGATAGAGAGATGTCTCTCCCTGCAGGGGAACAGTGGGACGATTCAGGTAAAACATTTTTCAACGTTTGCTAAATTCTAATTTTTTAGTTTTTTATCGTCTTAGAAAACTAATAAACAAAATTTTTTTGAATACAGATGTGGGTCCACAACGACCAGCTCATCTCCAACCTTTCGAGAGGAGACAACCAGTTGCGCCCGCACCAGCCCCAGCAGACCAATCAGTAGAAATTTTGACTGATTTGGAACATCATCTAGAACACTTGACTCTAGATATACCAGAGACAAGCATAGATGACATCCCTCTCAGGCTACAAAGATATGTGATTGGAGTCCCAGGACCTTTCAGGAGGTTCCTATGCAGGGTGGCTCGAGCAGTTGTTTCCTATCGAGATCATCATCAGTGATGAGATGATCATGTAGACTCATTTTTGTACTTTTGTGTTATCATTTTTGCCGATCATAAGGTGTTTCCTATGATCGAAGACGATGTATATTTTTGGAACACACTCCTATGATATATATATCACTATTTTGACGGCTATCTGCGTACATGAATGAATGTTTTTTGTTTTACTGCTTTTAATTATTGCAAATGTCTATTTATCATACTAGAAGCAATTGAATCTGCTAATGTATTTAAACGTCTTGGAATATGCTGATATTCAATGTAATCAAACTCACGTTCCAAGAGACGAACTCTCAAAAATAACCGTAATAACACAGGATTTCTAATGGTATAAACCCTGTTAAGCTGTAATACAACAAGTTCAGAATCCAACCTTACAATCAAACTCCGAATTCCAAATGATATGGACTCAGATAATAACTCAATCAATGCACTATACTCGGCAATGTTATTTGTTGTTTGACCAAGGCTTACCCCATGCATGGATACTAACTCGTCAGAGGGTGAATAGATAACCCAAGCTGCGGAAGAAATGTTCCGTGTACTACGACAAGCACCATCAGCAAAACCAATGTAGGTTTGAAGAGACGTCGACATATGCAATATCAAGAGTAAAACTCAGATAAGCAGTCATAGTGATAAAAACACACTTCTAAACTAGGCACACTTTTCTAATCTAAAACACACCAGCAGTAAAGAAATCTAAACTAACAAAAATCTCCACACCTTGTTTAAGCGTAATATCGCTTTAGATAAATCCCATTTCTGGGTTTATCCAAAGGGACACCGTCAAAATCTACTAACTCATAGGCCCCTTTTGCTAACTTTCGTTTCACAATGTAAGGACCATGCCACATAGGCACGAATTTTCCAGCTCCTAGCTTGTCGTTGGCTTGATCATAAAGTAAAACTAGGTCTCCTTCTGAAAAATTTCGAGGGGTCACATTTCTATCATACTGAGCTTTTATCCTTTTAACATGAGCCTTGTTTGCTATTGCAGCACTTCGTCGATTCTCATCTAATTGGGCCAAGTACAAGAAACATTTTTCCTCTTCAGACGTAGCTGGAAGTAATTCTATGGCTAATTTTAGTGACGGTATTTCGCATTCAATTGGTAGCACAACTTCTAAACCGTAAACTAGTTGAAAAGGAGTGAAACCCGTTGATGTTTTGACTGAGGTTCGATATGCCCAAAGCGCTGAAAATAACATGGAATGCCAATTCGTCTTGTGAATACCAATGATTCATTTAATCATGGTGACTAAAACTTTATTAATAGCTTCAACGAGACCATTTGCTTGTGGATAGTACGGAGTGGAACTATCGTGGCGTAGGCCAAGTTGTTCTGTTAGTTCAGTCATCATGATGTTCCGAAAATGACTTCCATGATCTGTAATAATAGCTTGAGGAACACCAAACCTAGCAATTATGTGATTGAACACGAATGTTGCAGCAGTCTTTCTGTCAGCTGAATATGTAGGCATCGCCTCGGCCCATTTCGTAAAATAATCTACAGCGAGAATAATATAAGCATGCCCCTCGGCCGAGTGAGGGTTACATGTGATAAAATCGATACCCCATTTTGCAAATGGACCAACAACAATTATAGGGTGAAGAGGAGCGGGTGGCGCGCACATTTTTCTATCAAAAATTTGACAGTTGTGGCATTTCCGGACCGCATAAATGCAATCTTTAAATAATGTTGGCCAGAAATAACCTGCACGCAATATCTTTTGGGCAGTGGCATACCCAGACATATGACCGCCACATGCTCCAGAATGACAGTCATTGAGTACCTTTTCAGCTTCTTCATGAGTTAAACAACGTCGGAAAAAAGAATCCGCTCCTCGTCGATAAAGAGTATCACCAATGATATTATATTGTTGGGATTGGAAGCGTATTTTCCGTCGCTGAGTTCGTGAAATTTCAGGCCGAAAAGATTGGGTTTGGAGATATACAATAATATCCCCATACCATGAATCAAGCGTACTGATAAGAAACAAAGATTCGTCCACAATGGACTCTTCTGCCACTGTTTCAATATCAGTAGAGGGGAAATCACACATTAGTTCCGCAAAAACCAAAGACTTCTTTGCCTTGGATTTCTCAAATTCCAAGTCAAATTCTTGTAGGATAACTATCCATTTAGAATACTTGCCCCCTAGCAATTGTCGGGTCAAAATATACATCATAGGGTTGCAATCAGAAATTACCGTGGTTTTACGTAACAATATGTAATGTCGAAAACGTTGGACAGCTTGAACAGCTGCCAAGGCCAATTTCTCCACATGTGTGTATTTGATTTCAGTCGGATTCAAATTTCGACTAAGATAATAAATCACATGTTCGTTGTGAGATTCATCTTCCTGAACTAGTACCATCCCAATAGTGGAATGAGAAGCAGCGAGATACAGAATGTAATCTTGGTTGTAGTTGGAAAGATGCAATAACGGTGCATGGGTCAACGCGTGTTTAAGTGCATCAAAAGATCGATCAGCGACCTCGTCCCAAAAGAACGGAATGTCCTGTTTCAACAACCGGGTAAAACGCTTTGCAAGCTCGGCATAGTTCTGAATAAATCTACATAAAAAGTTTGCTTTCCCCTATAAACTCTGGAGTTGGCGCAATGTCGAAGGAGGAGGCAATTTAACAATAGCTTCGACCTTCGAAGGATCAACACGAATGCCTGATTTCGAGACAACAAATCCCAGTAAACGACCCGATTCTACGCAGAAAACACATTTATGCAGATTCAACCTTATCCGATAATGCCGACATCTCATAAAAATTTCTCGTAAATGAGTGGGATGATCGGCCCTACGTAATGAATGAGCAGGTAAATCATCAAGATATGGTTGAACAATGTGCTTAATGTCATGAAACGCATAAGACATAGCCCGTTGAAAAGTTGCTCCAGCGTTCTTAAGTCCAAAAGGTAGTTTACAATAGGCAAACGTTCCCCACGGACAAATGAAAGCTGTTTTAGGTTGATCTGCAGGGAGTATGTTTATTTGATTGTAGCCGGAAAAACCATCCATAAAGGAAAAAAGTTCACTTCCGGCACAATCGTCGATTATATGATCGATATAGGGAGTTGGATAATTGTCTTTTGGACACGCTCGATTAATATCCCTATAATCGATACATACTCTTATTGTTCCTTGTTTTTTAGTCACAGGAACAATATTCGATACCCAATCCGTTAAAGGAATTGGATAAATGACTCCTGCTCGAAGTAATTTTTCAACTTCAGATTTTATAGCAGCAGCTTTTCTAGGATGTATTTGACGTAATCGTTGACGAACAGGTTTAGCATCCGGGTAAGTCTTAATTTCATGTACTACGATCGATGGATCAATTCTTGGCATTTCTTCGTAAGACCGGGCAAACACGTCACGGAATTCTTGAAATAGGGCTTTATAAGTCTGAATTTCTTCGTCTGAACAACAAGCACCTATATGAATGTTTTCAATTATTCCAGGTTTTACTGAAATGTCAATTGGAACCGTTCTAGATATATTTTCTAAATTTAATTCAGAATCAGGATTTTTCAATGGATTCTGAGGTTCCTTGGCATATTCAGCAGTAAATATTGAAGCGAAATCATTCTCAAAATGATCTAATTCAGGTAAGAATGAAGACCTATGATGGAGATCTTCCCATGGTAAATCATCAACAGACAAAAACTCACGAATTTGCTCATCTGTATGAACAATTTCAGGAAATGTCGTTGCATCTGAACTAGAAATAGAAAGCGATTCCTCTTGGATCCCATTCATTGGATCGATTTCGGTTGAAAAGGGTTTGGAAAAAGACTGTACAGTCTGGTACGCAATTTCAAATGGACTCAAAGGCATCGCGCCATCAAACGAGTCGATCTCGGATTCTGAAGGTAGAATCCAAGGATCATCAGACATAACTGTGTCTGACGAAATCATATGAATAGTTGCAGTAGAAGACAATACGTTAGGAGGAGGAAAGGAAAAAGTTCCTAGCAAACCAGAATCTTTAACCAAATCTACTCCAACATCCTTATAAGGGATAGTCGTTTTACCAACATGCTGGATTGTTTCTGTAGAGGCTGGGTCTGACGAAAAATAAGTTAACTGATCTATTGTCACGATCCTTCCTTGATATGGAAATTTTATAAGTCAAAAGACCGAAGAGACAATAGCAGTCATAGCATAAGACCAACTACGACCCAGTAGAAGGTTATAATCGAGAGGGGCATCAACCACTTCCACATCTAGATTAACAATTTTCCCTTCAACCCCTATGGGTAAATCCTGCAAAATACCATAAGGTTGAAAACCTCGACCATCAAAAGCTTTTAGAATCGTCGGAGATTGGTTAAGTGTAGGAGAACCAAGAGATTTCCAACACTGAAGCGACATAATACACGTTGAAGCTCCCTCATCAATCAAAGTCCAAAAAATAGGTCTGTTTTTGACTAACACTGGAATCTGGAAAGCCATTTGGTGAGGAAGACGTGGTGTACTAGTTTCTAAATCGAAGATTATAAGGTTAGAATCCTGAACATCAACAGCTCCTATGGCAAACAATAACAATTTACGCTGTGCTGGACACGACTGCAACACTTCCAAAGCCGACATTGCTGAAGGAGAAATTGCTAAATCTTCAACAATGTTGTAATTCTGAGCAGCTCTCGCATGTGGATTGAAAGCCGATTTACGAAGAACACCTTTAGCAGGCGGCTTGATTATCAAGTCTGGATTTTGTTTCTCGATCTGTAGCGGACCGGAAACAGGAGGAGTTGTATTTGATGCGTTGGCATTGGAAGACTCTCCTTCTCTGCCATCAACGGGATTCTTAGAACCGTAATCTTGCGATCGCGTCGCAACCCTTACATGAGACATCATCATAATAGGCTCTTCTAAAGTGGTCGAGGAAGAACCAATCATCTTACTATCTTGAACTGGAAAAGGATCCTTTAAGACAGCAGGTTGTTGCGATCCTTTAATGAGTTTCGTAACCTCTTCTCGATATGGGCATTCTTTCGTGAAGTGATCTTGTTCACAAATGAAGCAAGGATAGCGAGGTTTACGTTTCTCATCATTGGATTCTTCTCTATCTGTTTTCTCTTTCGAATTTTTCTTGTTTTTATTCCTCCCCTTTTTTTTACCACCGGATTTTGATTTTGCCGTAGATGTTTCAACGACATGAATATCGGCAGAAACTTCTTGAGAGGATTCTCCCTTCGGGGAATCAGGTAAAGTTATGATTGGAGAAGAATTCTTTGAGGATTTCTTCTTACTTTTGGAACTAAATATACCAATCATACCGTCAGCGGCATGAGACCCTGAAGGAGGAGCAGCTATCTGACCTTGTTTGGGTAAATCGGGAATTTTTTCATGTAAAGTACCTGACTGCGTATAGACGAGGTCTAGGTACTGAGCCTGAGCAATTACTTGCTCTTCAGTAACAACACCAGCCTTAGCTACATCTTCAGTGATTTTGGGCAGTAATGATTTTACAAACCATTCTGCCAAAATTTGATCCGGAATATAAACCTTCACCAGACGTCGTCTACGTCGCCACTCATGAATATGATCAGAAATATACATGGACGTAGATTGTTTTAGTGAAGTTAATAATTCTGTGCCATTGTCGTATCTGACAGGCAACTAGAAATGAGTTAAGAAAGACGTTTCTAACTGACTGAAATTATGAAACGAGCCTCGTGGCAACTCAATGTACCATTTGGCTGCAAGACCTATGAGTGTCCTTTGGAAAAGACGTAAGCGAATCGAATCATCAATAATAGAATTAGATGCACACCAAGGGTGATAAGTCATCACATGATTTGATGGATCCTCTCCTGACTTACCTTCAAATTTTGGTATGTCACTGGGCAACTTATGAGGCATTGACGGCCAGTTCTGATAATAGAAAATAGGATCATTAGTAAGGCGCGTCAAATCTGGTAAGTCCAAAGTTGCGATGAACGGTAACTGACGGTTAGGGTCACGAAAACCTTGAGAAGCCAAAGCAGATCCAGGAGGCGGATACCCGGGATAACTAGGAATCGGATTAGCATTGGGTATTGTATAACCTCCCGGATAACCAGGATGAATCAGACCATACTGAGGTTGTTGATAAGTATAACCAGGGTATGGCTGATAGCTTGGATTCTGAACATAGGGACCGTATTGCGGCTGTCCTTGGTACGGTTGATAAGTAAATTGAGGTTGACTTGTAACAACTGTACTTGTACCGGCTTGTCCTGCAGGCATTTGCACTGTAGTCTAAACTGAGGGTCCTGACTGAGGTACAGAGACTTGAGGGATTTGCACGGATACAGGGATAACCGAACTCGGGGCTACAGACACTCCAGAAATAGGTGTAACAGGTTGAACAGACGTTGCAGCAGTTGCAGCAGTTTGGGGCGGAGTCTGAGGTGTACTAGGCCCAGCCTGCTGAACTGAACTAGGTGCCGGAGTTTGAATAGCTGGCTGACCAGGTTGCTGAATTGAACCAGAAACCATTGGCTGACCAGGTTGATAAGGTAACTGCACATTAGGCTGCAAAGGCTGTTGATATTGGGACGGATCCCACACCATCATTCCGGGGTACTGTCCCGTAGAAGGTTGAACGTAAGGACCAAAACCTGGTTGAACGTAGGGTTGATAATAAGGTAAAGTTCCGGCTCCTTGAACAGATGGTTGACCAGAAGGTTGTTGGTAACCTTGCATTGGGTACTGTCCTTGAGGTTGATAACCTTGAGGCACGTACTGAAGTTGGGGTTGTTGAGGACCCTGAGGAGCATATTGAGTTTGGGGTTGACCTTGAGGAATGCACTGTCCTTGAGGTTGGTAACCTTGAGGTATGTACTGTCCTTGGGGTTGCCCCCCAAAATAATATTGATCCACAGTTTGTCCTGGGAAAAAGCTACCTTGAGGTTGAGCCTCGGGTGGTAACTGACTACCTTGGGGTTGCCCCCCAGGCGGTAATTGACTACCCTGAGGTTGCCCCCCAGACGGTAACTGAGTTCCCTGAGGTTGACCCCCAGAAGGAAACTGACTGCCTTGAGCTTGAGGATTAGGAACGTTACCAGACATCATATAAACTTGCTCTGCGTTCGACGTTTCAATTTTAAGTCCACCAAGACCAGATGATAACACATTTTCGATAGTTTGAGGAGTTGCTCCTGAGAAAGTACCAGACAAAGACTGATATCCCGCAGGAACAGAAGGACCACCATGTAAAAAAGATTCAGGCGTTTGCGAAAACATGGACGACTCTCCAGCCATAATAGATGACGGATAATAACCTCTGGGTGTAGGATGAAATGGAACTCGAGGTGGATAAAAAGCAAGACCTGGATTCTCTAAAAAATCAGTTAAAGAAAGATACCAGGGATTAGTTCGAATAGGGCTGTAGAAAATAGATTCACGCTCCCTAAGATTTAACGATTGAGGGGAGTTGGGAAGAGATATGTCTTCGTTTGGATTAGTAAGTTCTTCTATAGAAATTAGTCCAGAAGGAAGATTTTCAGTAATGATATTTCTAACCCTTGGTGAACCTGGATCGCTAGAAGTTGGTGAGATAAATCCTGAAGATGTTTCTAACACAGAAGATTCAGTTTCAGGCTCAGAGATTTCAGGTTCGTTAGATAATTCTCCAGTAGGAGAAATATTTTCAGTGACTTCAGAAACTGAAATCGGTTCTTGAATATATTATGTTGTAGGAATTTGATGATCAGGATGTATCACAATAGCAGAGCTTTCAGCTTCTGTTGATCCAAGTCTACGGCTACTGTGTGGTACCAGAGCTCGAAGCCCTTCAAGATGACCTGGTGTAAATTCAGGGGGTTTCCCTTGTATTCTCCGGGATTGTCTCGACAATTCCGCCACGATGAAAAATTATCTAATCACACGCAAACAAAGAAAAATTGCAATGAAAACACCTAAAGTCTCTAAGAAACAAACAATTGAATCATACGCTTAAAAAATCTAAGAGTTCAAACCACACACAAACAAGTAACTTTCCGTACTAAAATCACTAGTTGGTGATGAAATCCAACTTAGTAGAGTTTAACACGAAAAGGGCGGTTGGAACAGTTACCCCGACAACCTGCTTAATGAAACAGACTGGCACAAGTTTCTTCACATAACCATCTCGAGTGAAGAGAACCCCCTAGAGAGTCCAAGTGAGTCTAGTCGACGTCTGTTCCAGGTATAGTGGGATCTTCCCTCCACCGTCACCTTAGGAAAGAATCCTAAAGATTATGGCCTCTAAGGTTACCAACTGAAACAAATATACCTGGGGGAACAGTCTACGATCCGACACACACGCAAGGGCAGAGTAACAAAGCTCAATCCCCTTGAAGGCTCCTTGAACAGAATCCAAGGTTTACCGACAAGTGACCCCTGGCTCCTCGACAATGGTTTATCCGAGGTTTACCATTTTTAATATGTGTATATCTTCTATCGTTCCCAATGAGGAAGGATTGATTACCCCACTGGTTCAGATATGATCTCGTGCTTAACTCCTTTAAGAGGAGCTTCCCAGAGCATACATGCAACAACTGGAATTATTCCTACCGCAAGATATATCTACTTGTTTGTTTTATCTACCTTGGAGAGTTAATTACTCCATACTCCAAGATACTAGCCTAAGCTATGTTGGTGATGAGAGCCCTAGAAATAAAAAGATTACTAGATGAATTTTATTTAAGCGTTACTTTTAAGAGCTGTTTCTTAAGTCAAATGGGTGCGGAAATGAAACTTTGTATGATGTGAAGACTCGACTTCCAAAAACACTAAAATGCACCTATGATGATATTCAATTCTTTTTTCTTTTAATGAATTTTCTATCTAAAGAAGAGTTAGAAAATGCAACTTTCAAATTTCTTCTTCAAACATGAAAACTAAGTGAAAGAAATATTTTGTCTTTTCGTTAAACTATCAAAGCTCACAAGAAAAACTATTTTCTTTTCCAAACAAGAAGCTACAAAACAATTCTCTTTCGAAAGAAATCTACAAAAATTAAAACTATTCAAAACTACAAAGACTAATCTTAAGAACTAATCTAAATTGAGTAAAAGCTTTTTAGAGTTTTTTATGAATGTTTCTCTTAGTTGTTCAGCAAACTAAGAATCTATCAAACAGATCAAAAAACACTCAAAATATGTTTTTTCAAAACACTCAAAGAATAAATGAAATTCAAAACTTTAAAGCAAGTTCTTTTCGAAGATTTGCAAAGAAATAAAAAAGACTTAATTTCTCAAACTAGGATGTTTTCACAATGAGGTCGGATTCAAGAGACAAAAAGAGATCTGATGTGATCTGAGATTCTGCAAATTGTCAAAAAATTTGAATCACTACAAAGACCAAACAGGAAAAATAATCCAATCGGCAAAACCTCCTAGAAAATCATTCAAAACACTAACACTGTTGGAGTTCATAAACAATGAATTCTTGATAGACACAATAACCAGTCTGGGCAGAAACCAAAGATCTAAAAATTAACCAGAAAAAGAAACCTAGAAATTTTTCAAAATTTTTACAGGGTCCGCATGTAAGCAGTGTTTACAGGTGCGGTCCCGCACTGTATTCTATAAAGAACGTGCGAAACTGCCCGCACTGTAACAGTTATGCAGAGTGCGGTCCTAGAAAAAATGATAGAAAAATTCAAAACACTTCTAAATTTTCAAAAACAGAAAAATTTAAAACACCCAGACAGATGTGAATCAATCAAAAACCAGAAAAAGAAACCTTTTCTCAAGTCAAAAATGAAAGAGAACCAAGAACAAACAAGTTCTTCCCCAGTGGAGTCGCCATTTTGCTGTGTAGATTAATCCGTCTTGCGGACAAGACCGATCTCTCTAGTACAAAAGGTAACTAGCAACAAACAACCAATTATACTAATCTCTCTCTAAGCATATGCAATTTATAAAAACACTTTACGGGTGCAAGGCCTACCTTATATCCAACGCTTTGCTTGCTTACTTGATTTTGTTGAATTCCTTCCCGTGCACTGAAAGAACGTCCTTCGTATATCTGCAATCACAAACAAGGAAAAAGATTAAGCAGCACCTGTATAGACATTATCATAAATCATACTTATCATAATGATCAAGGAATTTATGAAATAAAGCACAAATTGACAGTTTAATGAGAGAAATGAGTATATTTGTATTAACTTTAAAGATAGAAAACCTTTACAACCTGTGCCTTGATGTTGTGCAGGTCCTCCCGGGGTCCGAAGCAGGAATCTCCTTTACTTTGACAAGCATTGCACTCTTTGAACTAAGACAAATGAGGATAAGTGATTTAACCTCACAGAAAGTCTTAAGTTACTTAAGTCTAAATCTCAAGAGCATTTAACTTCAAATCTCATAAGCTTGAAATCCCTTTGAGGCTACCCAAGGCCTCTTTTTATAGTGAAAGAGAGGAGGTTTCTAGTTCCAAATATGAAGGGATAGAATCCTCCTTCAAAGGGATAAGCTCCTTACATCAAGGGGTTAGCTCCATTCAGAGAGGGATGCATGAACCAGCTTCAAAGCGTATCCATTCCGAAAATTCCCGTCTAGAATCTTCTAGAATTCACCTGGAATTCACTTTTTATCTTCATTTTCTCGCCTTTTTATGTTTTACAGAGGTCCGCACCTATTACACAAAGAACGTGCGGTATGGTTCCGCATGCAGGCTGAGATTTAGGTGCGGGACCGCGGGGAATGCATAGAGAAAGTGCGATACCAATTCTTAGGGGATTTTAGGGATTTTCTTCTAATTTTGAAGCTTGATATGATTTATCTACACAAGGTACGCAGGTAAGGTGAAGAGAAACTGCGTTCTAGAACGCATTTTTCCAGTGTTATAGGTGCGGTACCCCTGTAAAGTCAAAAAAGTGCGGAATTAAACTGAAAAAGTTGAATTTTGGTCAATTCTGGAAGGTTCTGGATGAGATTTTTTGGGGATGAGTACGCTTTAGTAAGGTGCATGTATCCCACACCTTAAGGAACTAATCCCTTGATGTGAGGAGCCTATCCCTTTGAAGGAGGGTTTTATCCCTTTTAAGGTGGAATCCTAACCTCCTCATTTGCTCTATAAAAGGAGGCATTGGGTAGCCTTTTGGGGTTAAGTCAAGAAGTTCAAGAAGTTAAGCTATTGGAGATTGAGATTGAAGTGCTGTTGAGATTTAGATTTCCTTCTGCTGAGCTTTTGAGAGGAAAGATCACATACCTCTCTATGCTTCTGGAGGAAGAGTGCAAGACTTATCAAAGTAGAGGAGATTCCTGCTTCAGACCCCGGGAAGGCCTTTCGAACATCAAGGCTAAGGTTGTAAGGTTCTTCTGTATATTTTAAAATTAATACAATCAAGTTCTGTTTTTCTCAATAAATTGTCGTTCGATTGTTTATTTCAATAAGCTGTCGTTTGATCATTTATTTCATAGATTCCTTGATCACTATGATAGGTATGTTTTATAATTATTTGTTATACAGGTGCTATTGATATTTTCTTGTTTGTGATTGTAGATCAACGAAAGATGATACTTTCTTGCGACGAAGGTTATTGATGCAACGGAAGCACTGCGACCGCAAATAAGCATTTGGATCTAAGGTAGGATCGACACCTTCATAACATTTATTTGTAAAATGAATATACTTAGAGAAAGACAAACTTAGTTGTTCATTTGTTGCTAGATTGTCTTCTGACACTAGGGAGATCGGTCTTGTCCGCAAGAACGATTTATCCGGCCAACACAGTGATATCGCATCGTGTTTGTTGCCGGACTTTAATGCGCGATAGAGTGGCAGTTTTCCAACCATACGGGTGCCACGCGTCGCTCGATGTATGGAATCACTCCCAAAAGACAAATACCGTCTACTACCCGAAGGCAGTGCGATAGAAACTGGTGGTTTTCGGGATAGTGCGCGGGCAGGGACCACAAGGGCAGGCGCATTCTGGACCGTTAGGTCAATAGCTAAACGGACGACAATGGCGCGATCGGAGAGGTGGACTGTGAACAGTGGGGGTTGCGAGGGCCGTGATCGCCGTCCATTCTGTGTAGATGAACGACGAAAACTGCTCCCGATAACCAGATGAGGAAAGCGCTCTTTAGGCTTACGCTCGGCTTCGGTGTTTGGTCATGTGGGGAGAAGGGTTAAGGGACTAGGGCCGAAGGGGGCTAAGACCTCAATGTGCAGAGTATGGGTTTTTCGGCCCTTTTTAATGAAATTTGAGGTCGAAAACGGGTAACGATAGAGGGAAGAAGGGGAAATTTGGCTAAAAAAAGGGTGTAGGAATGGTTTAAAGGGCGTGGGTATGATTTATAAAGGTTAGAGGGGAATTTTGACAAGGGGGAATAAAGGGTTAAAATGGGGTATTCTGCAGGTATACAAGGGGAAAATGCAGGCCTTCAGGAGCACAATTTTTTGCAATCAGAGAGGCTTCATAATGGAAATCAGCAGAGGGGATTTCATCATAGGGCAAAGGCACAGGAGACTTCAAGGATGATGTGTCTCTAGGGGAGATGCATTCATTGAAGGCTCAGAAACAATTTAGCCCCTTACTTTGCTTGTCAAAAAATTTATAGGGGGCTAACAGTGGCTCCACATGGGGATGGCTTCTTCTTGAAGGAGTCAAGAATTCAGAGAATGATCTTTGGTGTAGGCCAGAAGCCTGCTGCTTGAGCCACCTTTCTTCATTGATTTTCAGCTGCCACAATTGTGAAGACATCAATTTAGCAGAAAAACTTTCCCAATCATTCTACCTACCCATTCTACAATCCTAGCATTTTTTCTTCTTCTACGGTGCATTTGGACCAGCAAACCCTTTACATCATTTATTTTTATAACAGAAAATAAACCTATTCTAAATCTACCCTTATTACTCCATGAGACCAGATTAGACTGTTGGTCTCATATGTTTCTCTACCTATATCTGCTGGGATTAAAATTTCCAGCAGATTCCTTCTCTACATTCTAAAATAGAAATTTAAAAATAGTCAAACTAGGATTAAACATTCTAGTTTGCTGTCGATCCAAGGCATAAAGACAGTTGCACATGGACAAAAATTTGCAGAAAACTGAAACAAAACTTTGAAGGCTTGAAATCTGAAATCTTGAAGCATCCTTCTTTCTTTTTTGTGACTCAAGTTTTGGGCTTGTTAGAGTCACTTTCTTTTCTTCCTTTCAGCTCTGGTTTTGGGCTTATTAGAGCTGATTATTCTTTCTTCTCTGCTGGTCCAGGTTTTGAGCATGTTTGGACCAGATATCTTTACTTTCCTTGGCTCAGATTTTGATCATGTTAGAGCCAATCCTTTGCACTTTAGAGGTTCATGTTTTGAGCATGTCTGAACCTCTCCTTTCTCTCTGTTTTTTGAAACATTTTTTCCTTTTATTGAAAACAAAATACTGCAATGGTATGTACAATGGAAATGGAAACTGGAAATTGGAAATCAGTGGAAGTAGTTTTTGAGCATCCTGCCATTGACAGGACCCCCAAATAGCTTTGTACCATCTAATTCTTGTAGAAAAAAGGTATTTGGACCCACAGTGGCCTAGATGATGTATGGACCTTGCCACAAACTATCAAACTTGCCGTGCTTTCCTTTGTCCTCTCTCCTTGAGTCGCACTTCAGAACTTTATCTCCGATTTTGAAATCAGAAGCTTTGGTTATCTTGTCAAATAACTTCTTTATATTTTCTTGAACTTTCATAGCTTTGTTATTTACCTCCTCCCTTGTTTGTTGAAGATGAATTGTTTGGTTGATCCTTCTCACATACTGTCTTCTTCTATTTGAATCTCCTGGACCAGCTTGATCACTGGTACCCCAAGGCTGGTAGGAAACACTGCTTCTATCCCATAGAAAATTTGGTATGGTGACATGCCAATGTATTTCTTTGTGGTAAGCCTGTCAGCCCACAAAGCATGTACTAACTTGTTATGCCATGAATTTTTGTTTTCTTCTAGCAGCTTTTTGATGATGATCACCAGGCTCTTGTTTGATGATTCAGCTAATCCATTACCTTGAGGGTAATGGGCAGTTGAATGATCGAGTGCTATTTGATACATGTGACAAAAATCAACCATTTTCTTGGATCCGAAAGCAGCAGCATTATCAGTGATTATTTTCCTCGGACAACCAAACCGAGAGAGGATATGACCTTCTAGGAAGCTAATGATGACTGAATCTGTGGAATTCCTAGTAGGTATGGCATCTATCCACTTAGTGAAGTAGTATGTGGCTGTTAGGATCCATTTGTGTTGTGCAGAAGAAGAAGGGTGAATTTCCCCTATGAAATCTAGGCCCCATTGCATAAATTGGCCTTCAACAATGATGGGTTGCAGAGGTAAGCGGAGGAGTTTTCTTTTTCCCTAAAAAATATGAAATTTGTGATAGGAAATTATCATCTTATGGATATCATTGAAGAGCGTGGGTGAATAGTAGCCAGATCGGAGTATTTTGTTTGCAGTGGCCTTCCAGCTCAGGTGGCCTCCACACTCTCCTGCATGGAATTCTCGTTTAATCCTCTCTGCCTCATTTTCAGGCAAAGATTTAAGCAATAGGCCATTGGGATTCTTCCAGTATAAGTAGTTATTCAATATGCAGTAGTTTATGGCTTTTAGCTTTAAGAATCTGGCCTTGGTCTTTGATAGTTTAGGGGGGGCATTGAGGTGTGTAAGCACATACAGAATGTTAGAATACCAAGGAGAGCTCTGAAACTTCTCCTCAACAGTGGGATCAGGTAATCCCTGCTACTTATCCAAGGCATACACCATGTTTATGTCCAGGGCTTGTAGATTTGATTCAGCCATCAGTTGTGCTAAGCCCTGACCTTTGATCAGTTTGGTGGGTTTTATCAAAAGGTCGTATTCCAAAATCACAACAATCCATTTGCCCCTTTTCCCATCTGGGTCTTGGGACAATATGTATTTAACCACTATATTTAGCACATAGGTTATGCTGTGGGAATGCAGTATGTACACCCTAAAGTCTTTCAAGGCCTTAATCAGAGCATAGGCTTGTTTCTCCATTATGTCGTATTTCAAGGGTGCATCCCTGAGTGCTTTGCTGAAGAAAGAAATGGGCTGTTCCATTCCCTCTGGATTTTTCTGTAGTAGAATCACAACTATTATATGCTTGGAGGCAAATGAAAAAATCAGGAAATATTTTGAGAAATCTGGGCTGATTAGGACAGGAGCCTGGGTTAGTGCAAGTTTTACTGATTCAAAATATTTCTTAGCTTCAACAGTCCACTTAAATCCTACGCCTTTCCTCAGCATGTTAGTCATATTTCTAAGGTGTTCAACTAAGTTGGGAATAAACCTCCTGAGGAAGTTGATCTTCCCAATGAAGGATTGTAACTCTTTGATGTTCCTCCGGTGTGTGATTTGTAGTATTCCCTCAACTCTTTGTGGGTCTATCCTAATACCCTTTTCAGATATGATGTGGCCAAGAAGCTTACCTTCTTGCAGCCCAAATACAGTCTTTTCAGGATTCAGTGACAGACCAAACCTTCTACAATTTTCAAACACCTTTCTCAGATGTTTTAAGTGTTCTTCTTCAGTCTTGGAATAGACTGTTATGTCATCCAGGTAGATGACAATGAAGTGTCCTATTTCGTATGAAAAAGCTATGTCCATTTCTCTTTGGAAGGTTGCACCAGCGTTCATCAATCCAAAAGGAATATTTACATACATAAAGGTACCCCATGGAGTGGTAAAGGCTGTCTTGAGTTGATCTTCTGGGATTACTAAGACTTGGTTGTAACCTGAGAAATCGTCTAGCAGGGAGATCCTTTTAGAGCCTACTACCCTCTGAAGAATATGTTCCATTTTTGGTAAAGGGTAATTGTCTTTGAGTGAGGCTCTATTGAGTTTCCTGAAATCTATGCACAATCTGATCTCCCCTGTTTTCTTTCTCACAGCCACTAGGTTTGATACCCAATCAGAGAACCTCACAGGCACAATTATACCTACCTCATACATCTTCTTAATCTCTTTTTCCACTGCAGGCAATTGTTTTGGGTTTATTCTTTGGAGTTTTTGTTTAAAGGGCCTCTGATTTTCTTTCAACGGTATTCTATGCTGTATGATGTTTGTGTCATAGGCCCTCAAATCTTCATAAATCCAAGAAAACACATCAATGAATTGCTTGAATAGGTCAATGTATTAATTTTTCATGTTTGCAAGCAGGGACTTAGCCAATTTGATCATCTTGGGTCTATCTTCAGTGCCTATGTTGCATTCCTCGACATCAGAGTCTGCATGCTCTATAGTGGGATTTTTTGCTACATCATCAAAGTCAAAAAGGTCTTCTAAAGGTGCCAGACGTCGAGGTATGTTCTTATCTTTGGTTTGCAGCACCTCTACTTCTTCACTATCTACGTTTTCACATTTTTCGTTTGGATTTCTAGTCTGTTCGTTTAAAGAGTTTATTTATATGTTATAGGGTGTTTCTTCCTCGTCTGAGGACTCTTCACTTAGGCAGCTACTGTCAGATTTAGATTTTGAACCAGAAAATTGAAACTCATTTCTGCCAACCAGGAAATCTTCAATCTGTTTATCTCCTTCAAAAACCGGCCAATATTTTTCATTGTCCGGCAGTGCAGGTCTGAATTTGGTTTGAATGATGATCTGTTGGTCGCTTGGAGTCTTAGGGTATGAACTAGCTAGGCAAGCTAATCCGTTTGCAATGACATTTTGACTCCTAGGAACAAACACTAATTCGTATTCAACAAATGTTTTCAATAAATCCATAGTGTCATTCCTGTAAGCTCTCAATCTAGGATGTTTCACTGTGTATTCACCATTCACCTGTTTAATGATCAGCTCAGAGTCCCCATGCACAGTTATCCTATGGGCTCCTAATTTTATCAACAGGTTTAAGCCTAGGATAAGAGCCTCTCACTCTGTAATGTTGTTTGTACATTTGAAATGCAGGTTACATGCATGGCTCTCTGCGTAACCACTTTCTGCGTTATGTATCCACACTCCTGCCCCAGTAGTTCTCTTGGTGCATGACCCATAGAAATTCATTTCCCATAAGTTTTAATTCTCGGGTTTGTCGTCGTTTCCTTCCCTACAGCTGGGTTCACCATTACGTTGCATTATAGTAGCTGCACTAGGCTGTGGGTTGTTTTGTTTTTCATCATGTGTGTGGAAACCAGAGGGGTGATTAGTTGGCTGATTGCATTCTGTTTCTGGTTCACTTTGAGCTTTTTTTGCAGTGCACTATTCAAATGTTTCTATGTTTTCCTCCTCCGAGTCTAGAGTAGCCATTATGTTAAAGTCCATGGGCACTGTTTCCTTGTTGGTATCTCCGTTTTGGGACTCCGACCCTTCCGAGGATTTATCATTACAGAGGATGAAGGAGTCAAGGTCTACATGTACAGAGTATAAAGGTGAGTTTTCAGGCTTCTCGGGGCTACTGACCAGAAATTTCATTTGTGCCTCTCTGTTAAGTCTTCTAAGTTGGCCAAAGATGGGGATTGTGGCATAAGCCCTATCCATTTGCATAGTTCCTTGCAGCTTGGCTCCCCATGATCTTGATAATAACATGCCATACTTGGGTGGCACATCTGCCACAAAAACATCCATAACCATACATTTTGCTGGAATCTGGGTAAGGCTCACACATAAATCTTTGATCAGGACAAGACACTTTACTCTGCTAGAGTCAAATGAATATAGGTCTTTATAGGGACGAGTTATATCTAGGCCTAATATTTCCATCACTACTTTAGGCATCAGGTTGTGTGATGCCCCAGAATCATGCATTGCATTGTGAAAAATCTTATCATGGATATTGAGACTGATATAGAAAGGTGGCACTACCCCTTCCTGAAATTTTCCTTCTATCTTTGGACCAAACAGAAGGGCAGGTTGATCATCACTCAGATTTACAGTGTCACTGTTCTCACCTAAATTTAATACTTTCAAAATTTGGCCTTTATATAAATCCTGAGTGGCCATCTCAGAGAGTGGGACAAAGATTTAATTTTTGCAATCTCACTCTCCAAATTGAAAGTGGACTGACTCTTTCTAATGTTCAATTCTGTTTTGCTAGTCACCACCTTAGTGGCTGAATCAGTGTACTGATTCTCGTTATGTACAATGTTAGAAACTGTTTTATCAGAAATGCTAAGTGTAGTGTTAGTACTGCTAGTTGGTTTACCTTATGTATCAGTGTTTTGGTTGTCCTTTTCTTTGTTCTTTCCAGAACTCTCAGCTGCTGATTTGTTACTTTCAGCCGTCACTTTAGAAGTTTTCTCAGGTCTTTTCTTGATGGTGACCTTAGAAGCCTTTGGTTTGGCAGTTTCTTGGCTCTTTTTGCTTCTAAGTTCATATTTTTCTCTGACCTGCATCATGGCATTTTAAAATCCTAACCTGTAATCCTCAGTTTCTAACCATTCCTCATCCCAAACAGAGGGTGAGGGCTGATCTTCTTCTGAGTAACAACTATGAATTGAATCTTCTGCTTCAAACATGTTTATTGTGTTCCCTTCAGACTCTTCTATGATTCCCTCATATTCATTTAAAAATTTCTCTTGGAATGGGGGAATAACTTGCTGATCTGATTCTCTTTGTCTGTTGGGAGTGGTGTCGTTTCTTCTAAAGTTCTGGTTCTGGTTATGACCTTGGTTTCTGTTTTGATTGCTAACTGAGACAACCATTTTCTCCATTATTTGTTGTAACCTTTCCATGTTTTTAGATAATGTAGACTCTTTTGCAGTGAAGTGTGGGATATTTTATTGATAATCATTGGGTAAAGGCACTAGAGGCTGGGGTAAAACCAGAGGTGCGTACCAGGCTGGCATGATGATGTTTTTATGAGGTAAAGGATTGACTTGGGCAACTGGTATATGGATGACAGGGATATTGTGACCAGCAGACTGATGAGCAGATCTAGGGTGACTGAGCCCCAAGTTTTGAATGAAGTATATATCAAGAGGTGTAGATGGAGGGGTTTGTCTATTCCCAAGGTGCTTACCACTTTGAGGTGGTGAAACAGGAAACTCGAGGTTTGGCTGGTCTAGAACACTGAATGACCTAGTTCTTGGTAAGCTATTTTGAGTGCCTAGGTCAAAAATTGGGTCTGATAGAGCTGCAAAGTTTTCTGGTGTAGAGTTAGCTCTATGGATGTGGCTAGAAATAGTTGATTTTTTAGGTGTATGAGATCCCTTGAGGATGCTCTCAGGGTTGTCAACTATTTCAGGTGGGTCTGGGTTAGGATAAGCTCTTGTATGAATGGTTCTTGAAGCCAAAATGTTGTTTTCTAACCAAGCAGCTTAACCCTACTTGTTACTTCTACTGTGGTTGATGTTGTTATGGAGGTTGGTCTCCTAGTGGAGTCTTGTGTGAAAACAAGATAACAGTAGGCCTACTGATCACCAGTGGAGTATTTAACTTGTTTAGGAATTATGGAGTCACCAGGTGGAGGGTTTAAGATGCTTTTGGAGGGTACACTGTCCACCACAGTGCTTATGAGATGTCCCCTTTCAAGGATATCTTCCAAACACAACAAAATCTAACCAGAGATTGACTGGGAGGGAATTTACCAGATATGTCACCTTTGAAAGAGTGTGATATTTGAAGGCTACCTGGCCCTTTCCAGACTCTGTCTAAGAGTGTGGGAGAACACAACAAATGGTATATAGGTTGATGTGTGAATAGGAGTGTTTAACTACCAACCTAACCAGAGATTGTAGGTTTCTGAGGCTCTTATGATGTGGAAGGTGAGAAATACTCAAAATGTCCCCAGTGGAGTCACCATTATGTTGGTGTTCCCATGTTTTGGCTAGATTGGCAAGACCAAAAGATGAGACAACATCAAACCACTTTCAGACCTCAGGATCTAGCCCTCTTGGGTCCAGAGAGGGATCTCTCTATATAAGCAAGGCGTTTATGTCTTTGAAGCTCAAAGTTTAAGATGTTAGGCTAGTTATAGGCACAAGGTTTATTTGTTTGATTGTTTTTTTGGTTGCTGGTTATCAGGAAAGAAGTGTTCAATGTAAGATAAGGATGAGAAAAGAGGATTAAGGCAGAGGTGAAGTATTCTAGGGAGCATTAAAAACCATTGGGCAATGGAGTCAGGAAAGGAATTGCTTGCTAATCAATAGGTAGGCTTTCAATTGGGCTAGTCATCTAAAATGTTGGATCTTAAATATGATAGTGTGGTGTGGAATGGTAGGAGAGGAAGAAACAACACAGATTAGAACACAAAGTTAAAGATCAGCTGGTCGCATAAGGATCCTAGTGGACAGGGCTAACTCTAATCCCAGATGTTTCCAAATCTTCCAGCTAAATCCTAACAAGAACATCTAAGAACAGATTCATCCAATTCATACATCAGAGAGCAGGCAATAACATCCACTACACTGGTTAAATCAACTGAACTCAATTCTTAGATAAAAAATTTAGTAGAAAACATCAAAGGAAAGGAGAGCAGAAACATAAGGTACCTAACAAGGGTAAATCCTATGCCAATTATTATGCAAGCCAGTAGAAACGAAATAAAATGAATTAAAACACAGAGATAGGAAAACATCACCGCTGCTTTAGATCAGGATCCAAAGAAATGTGCTTGTCATATTAAATAGCATTACCAGTCAAGTGCAACATTGCCCATAGCTGAATACTCAGTCTGAAACCATATTCCTCAGCCTATCTTACAACTTTACACCAAGACTGTGTTTCAAAAGAAACTACTTGCAATTATTTGATAACTGATCAACAACCTTTACAATGAGTTTCTTCATGAATTTATAGCTCCAGTGGAGCAGAGAAGGTAGGTGAAAAACTAAATGCAGAATTAAAAACTTAGAAGAGGGAGAAGGCCGAAGCCCACTCTGTATAAATTCTGTGCGTTTATCCATGGCACTCTTTGGGTGAAAAAGTGGTCTTATCTAGGCTCCCATTTACTCCGGTATGTATCGGATGTACTAGGATGCAGTACTCTGTAGTACTTCTGGTGAATTAAACAAAATCGTAGAATCAAGATGCTAAGATCTTCCATACTGTGCAACAAATGCTTCTGATAGCCTAAGACTGCCGTAGGTTGAAAACTTCACTTGGACACCACGTAGACTGAAACAATAAAGTGTACCGTGTCCTGGCTCAGGAAGAAACATTCTTCTAATTCGAAAACCTGATGATATGGTTTTCTGCATGCTGTACCCTCTATGTGATCCATGACATCGCTAATCTGGTTCTTTGCCTCTAAAACACTGTATCAAGGCTCAAATATCTTCAATAATGAATGTTGAACTCATTGATCATTAGCTGGTATTTCTCTGCCACTTCATAATGTCGTAATCTGCCAAAATCTGGGTTTTAATGGCGCCGGATAGGTTTTCGCGGAGATTGAACTGTCCTTTGATAATATTTATGCTGTTGCCATCTTTCCGGACATTTCCTTGTAGTACCAGCTTCCAAGTCCAACTTTCTCTGTGCAACGTGCCATTACAATAGTACATATGTGTTGAAAATGCAGCAAGATGATGGAGCTTAGTGAAATAAAGTCGCCTTCACTAAGTGGGCCCGCAGGCGAATTCTGGCGCAAAGTCTATTTTTAGACATATGGAGCATGGTCCAGGGGTTGCAGTATGTTATTCTTGGAGTATTGGTCATGTTGGTAAAAATAGATGGGACTCTATTTTTGTGACCTATAGGTCGATAGGTCGATGTCTATTTTTAGACTGCCTATCCTAAAAATAGGGAAGTCAAATATTATTTACCCTTAATAATATTTGGACTATAAACAGCAGTTTACTCTCTTGGAGCACTTCAGTTCGAGCCTTGGAAGTGGCTCATGCATCTGACAGAGGAATTACGCTATTCCTAAGGGTTTGGTGAGCTCATGCATGGTTGACTTCAGTGGCAGAAGTTTGGTGGAGTTGATGATACAGTTGGTGGAGTTGTGTTCGGTTTAACTTAGTTGAACTAGTTGAGATTAGTTTAGCTAGCTAATCAACTAGTAATGAGTGGAGTGAATTAAATATTATTTAATTCATTAATTAGTAACTCATTATTCAACTCAAGAACACATCAGTTCACTACAGTGCATGGACAGTTCAGTGGAGACCAGTGAAAGAGGTAGATGAAAGGGTGGAGTTAGCTATCAGTGGCGACATCGGTTGTGCATGAGATTTGCACCACACTTGGAGGATTTGTCCATGACAATTGCGCAGTCAAGCCAAGGAGATTCGAACCTTGGATCTCTATATAGACAGGCCTGGATTGCGCAATAGAGGCAAGGCAATTGGCGGTGAGTTTTGAACCAGTAAACTGTTCAAAACTGAGCTAGATTGTGGGTAACTTCATGAGAAAGTACTGAGTACTTGTGAGGAGTATTGTACTGAGTTTGTTACTTGATTTCTCCATTATAATATACACAATAGCTGCGGGGTTTTCAGCTATAAGCTTTCCCCATACATACTGTGTTAATGTGTATGATGATTTGATGTGTTATCGCTTGATTTTATTCCGCATGTGTGATGATCTGAGTTGAGTTGAGTGGAAGAGATTATGTGTTGTGTATGAAGTTCAAATAGTATGTGACCAGGATAGTCTCGGTGGATAATTAATTATTATTCAGCAAATTTCTACATGGTATCGGAGCTATTGAAGCAGAGATTGATCATCATAGTGATTACAAACTTATTTCGGTAGACAGAGTCTGCATGCGGGCCAGGTAGCCTCCGGTTTCATCTTTCTTCGGAAAGTGAAAGGTCTGGTAAATGCCCCTTGCAGTCAATCTCTGTGCTAGAAATAATTTGTTCTCACAGATCTAGAGCGGTTGAGCTTTGAGGTGGAATTCGAAATTTTGCAGCAGTTTTGTTTTCTTGGTGCCAATGTTGAAAATGTCTTTCAACGGTTTGCGACTCGAATATGCTCTTGAAGGAAGTTCGAATTATGTTGCATGGAAGGATCGCATGGAGGCAGTATTAGAAGATAATGGTCTGAAAGAGTTCGTAGATACGGATGTCCAAAATCCCACTGATCCTGCTGAAGTCGAAGCATGGCAAAAGAAGATGGTGAAGTGTCGAAGGATCCTGTTGGAGGGCGTCAAGGATCATATTGTATCCAGCCTGCATGGAAAGGCTTCTCCATATTTAATGTGGAAAGCTTTGACGGATCTATTCCAGAGTAAGAGCGACCAAAGGAAGCTGGCGCTCAAAGATAAGCTCAGGAACATCAAGATGGAGAAGGGCGACAGTATCGCCAAATACCTCACGAAGTTCACTCAATGCAGAGATGAGCTGGGAAGTGTGGGAGTTACTGTCGATGAAGAGGACATGGTCGACCTGGCTCTCCTTTGTCTTCCGAAGGCTTGGCACTCATATCAAGATAGTGTCAATGGTCGGGAGAAGCTGCCGGGATGGGAGCGCCTTTGGGCGGATCTCATGCAGGAGGAGATAAGGAGGACTACTCGGGATGGATCTTCATCAAAGGGAGCTGATGAAGAAAATTGCGCTTTGGTTGCCAAAGCAAAGAAGGGAAGGGTAAGAAAACTTCTCATTCCGGTGCAAAGGGCAAGAAGCAGGATATGGCGAAAGTGAAGTGTTTTCACTGCCATGATCACGGACATTATGCTACCAATTTTTCAAAGAAGAAGAAGAACAAGCAAGCGGGAAGATCTGCAGATGGAGAAGCTTTGGCTTCACAGTTTGAGCTTGACTTTTCACTGATCGCATGCTTGGTTTCAAGTGTGATGGGATCGGTGTGGTTCTTGGACAGCGGTGCGTCATTTCATATGATGGGAGATCGGGATTTGTTTTCTCAGATCTTGAGGACAAAGATTTGGGTGTGCACATCGAGATGGGCGATGATGGTAGATACAGTGCGACTGGTATCGGTACCATATCCTTTCAGAGGGAGTCTGGTAAACCCTTTGTATTGAGGGATGTCATGCATGTACCTGGATTGAAGAAGAACTTGATCTCTGTGGCGATGCTGGAGGATAAGGGGTATGATGTGGTCTTCAGCGAAGGAAAAGCCTTCCTGCGCAGTAAGACTACTGGAGAGACCCAGAAGATAGGGGTTCGAACCAAGAACCTTTATCAGTTGCAGGTAGATGGCTGCGCAGCTATGGCATGCAAGGCGGGAGAAGTGGTGAGCCGAGATGATGAGGGCGAACTGTGGCACAGGAGATTGGGCCACCTTCACCATGGAGCTTTGAAGATTCTGCAGCAGATTTCTACTGGGCTTCCTAAGGGCACTCTTGCGCAGTCAGATCAGTGTAAGGGGTGTACTTTAGGGAAGTATGTGAAAGCCACCTTTCATGAGAAGGATAGTCACGCCACGACGATCCTTGAGAGAGTTCACACAAACATGTGTGGTCCTTTCTCAGTTGCTTCGACAGCAAAGCACAAGTATTATGTGATCTTTGTTGATGATTTCTCTCGAAAGTGCTGGATCTTCTTCATGTAGAAGAAGAGCGATACATTCGCGAAGTTCTGTGAGTTTAAAGCACTGGTCGAGAAGGAGTCGAGGAAGAAGGTGATTTCTCTAAGGAGTGATAACGGTGGTGAATTCATCTCAGCTGAATTCAAGGAGTTCTGCAGCGCAGAAGGGATTCGGAGAGAGCTCATCGCACCCCATAACCCACAGCAGAACGGGGTGGCTGAGCGGAAGAACAGAACGATCGTGGGTGCTGCACGGGCGATGTTGCATGATCAGGGCCTACCCCTTCACTGGTGGGCTGAGGCATGCAATACAGCAGTGTATGTGCAGAACCGTTGTCCTCACAAGGTTCTTGGCATGAGTACACCAGAGGAGGCTTATTCTGGCAAGAGGCCTGATATTTCCCATTTGCGGATTTTCGGATCTCCTGTCTACATGCATGTGACGAAGGATGCGAGAAGGAAGCCGGATCCAACTGCTGAAGTTGGAATATTTGTGGGGTACACTGATACACCTCACAACTATCGGGTGTATGTGCCAGACAGTCGCAAGACTGTTGTGCGACGAGATATAAAATTTCAGGAGGAGAAAGCCATGCAGTGTTTGCTTGAGAGGGAGCTACACTTGCATGCAGATGAGGAGCTGTTAGTTCCTAAGGAGGAGCTTTCGGATGTGGATCAGCCACAAGAGGAGGTTCAGGAGGTGGAAGAAACCACCCATGCAACGCCAACCATCAGAGGGCGCATGCGCACTACAGAAGCTGAGCGACTGGCTCGAGATGCAGAGAAGGTTGTAGGACCACCTACAGCACAGCGCAGACAGAGGCAGTCACCGGATCGGTACACTGGATACATGGCTCTTGTGAGTCACTGTGTTGTGACGGAGCCATCCTCTTTTGAGGAAGCTGTGGAGGAACCCGCATGGGTTGATGCCATGATCGAAGAATATGATTCGATCATCAGGAACAGTGCATGGGAGATTGTCCCAAGACCGGTGGGGAAATCAATGGTGGGTTCGCGATGGATCTACAAGGTGAAGCAGGCAGCTGACGGGAGTGTGGAGAAGTACAAGGCGAGATTTGTCGCCCGTGGCTTTTCACAGATCGAGGGGATTGACTATGAGGAGACCTTTGCACCTGTCGCAAGGTACTCTTCCATACGGACGATCCTTACTCTCTCAGCGCAGATGGGGTGGCACATTCATCAGATGGATGTGAAGACTGCGTTCCTCAATGGAGTTATTGAGGAGGAGGTGTACATAGAGCAGCCTGAAGGTTTTAAGATCTTCAGCAGTGAGTCGCATGTGTGCCGACTCAAGAGAGCACTGTACGGGCTGAAGCAAGCACCTCGTGCTTGGTACACTCGGATAGACAGCTACTTCACCGGGCTTGGATTCTCCAAGAGTGAGGCGGATCCAAACCCGTACCAGATTGTGGTGGAGGGGAAGCTGTTGATCATCGTACTGTATGTAGATGATCTGATTTTGACTGGCGACGAGCAGTTGATACTTTTATGCAAGGAGGATCTTGCACGAGAGTTTGAGATGAAGGACCTGGGCATCCTTCATTATTTCCTGGGATTGGAGATTTGGCAGCGCAGTGGAGGACTGTTTGTTTCTCAGGGCAAGTATGCCCGGGATATTCTGGAGAGGTTCAACATGCAAGGCTGCAAGCCTGTTGATACCCCTCTTCCTGGTGGATGGAGGAAGGGAGATGCTACTTCGGAGGAGGTAGTGGATGCCACTGTCTATCGACAGTTGGTGGGGTCGTTGATGTATCTGGTCAATACTCGACCCGATATATGCTATGCAGTTAACCAGCTTTCGCAAGCTATGGTTAAGCCTACCAAGCTCTTTTGGAAGGCGGGCAAGCATGTATTGCGCTATATCAGAGGCACATCGGGATATGGTCATGGTACAGACAGGAGGATGGAGCGAAGCTTTCTGGCTTCACTGATGCAGATTGGGCAGGGAGCCCAACGGACCGGAAGAGCACTTCTGGAGGAGTTTTCAGCATTGGGTCGATAGCAGTTTCCTGGTACAGTAGGAAGCAGAGATCCGTGGCACTCAGTTCAGCAGAGGCCGAGTACATGGCAGCTAGCTTGGCTGCATGCGAAGCTATTTGGATGAGGAAGATCCTCGCAGGATTGTTCAGGTTGCATTTGGAGCCTACAGTGATCTACTGTGATAACCAGAGTTGCATTAAACTCTCGGCTAATCCAGTATTTCATGATAGGTCCAAACACATCGACATCAGGTACCATCATATCAGAGATTGTGTTCATCGGAGAATCATGATGCTTTCATATGTTCCCACGAAGGATCAGGATGCCGACATCCTGACGAAGGCGCTCACCAGGAGCAAGTTCGAATTCCACAGAGGCAGGATAGGGGTTGCAGATAATCCATATCTTGCTGAGAGGGAGTGTTGAAAATGCAACAAGATGATGGAGCTTAGTGAAATGAAGTCGCCTTCACTAAGTGGACCCGCAGGCGAATTATGGTGCAAAGTCTATTTTTAGACATATGGAGCATGGTCCAGGGGTTGCAGTATGTTATTCTTGGAGTATTTGTCATGTTGGTAAAAATAGATGGGACTCTATTTTTGTGACCTATAGGTCGATAGGTCGATTTCTATTTTTAGACTGCCTATCCTAAAAATAGGGAAGTCAAATATTATTTACCCTTAATAATATTTGGACTATAAACTTCAGTTTACTCTCTTGGAGCACTTCAGTTCGAGCCTTGGAAGTGGCTCATGCATCTGAAAGAGGAATTATGCTATTCCCAAGGGTTTGATGGCATCATGCATGGTTGACTTCAGTTAGGACTTCAGTGGCAGAAGTTTGGTGGAGTTAATGAGACAGCTAGTGGAGTTGTGTTCGGTTTAATTTAGTTGAACTGGTTGAGATTAGTTTAACTAGCTAATCAACTAGTTATGAGTGGAGTGAATTAAATATTGTTTAATTCATTAATTAGTAACTCATTATTCAACTCAAGAACACATCAGTTCACTACAGTGCATGGACAGTTCAGTGGAGACCAGTGAAAGAGGTAAATGAAAGGGTGGAGTTAGCTATCAGTGGCGACATCAGTTGTGCATGAGATTTGCACCACACTTGGAGGAATTGCCCATGATGATTGCGTTGTCAAGCCAAGGAGATTCGAACCTTGGATCTCTATATAGACAAGTCTGGATTGCACAATAGAGGCAAGGCAATTGGCGGTGAGTTTTGAACCAGTAACCTGTTCAAAACTGAGCTAGTTTGTGTGTAACTTTATGAGAAAGTACTGAGTACTTGTGAGGAGTATTGTACTAATTTTGTTACATGATTTCTCCATTATAATATACACAATAACTGCGGGGTTTTCAGCTATAAGCTTTCCCCATACATACTGTGTTAATGTGTATGATGATTTGATGTGTTATCGCTTGATTTTATTTCCGCATGTGTGATGATCTGAGTGGAAGAGATTATGTGTTGCATATAAATTCGAATTGTCTGTGATCAGGATAGTCTCGGTGGATAATTAATCATTATTCAGCAAATTTCTACAATATGAACCATGGCGGTTTTCTGCCTCTCTATAACCCTGCAAAAACACGAAAACTGTTAAGAAAACAATGCATGGGGTCGGATGATTTGAGTGACAGCGAGGATGATAGTGGGACGATGAAGAAATGGTGAAAAAATGTAGAGGAATGGTGGAGGAAAGCTCTGGTGAAGGTTGGTGAAGAGCATAGAAATTTAACGAAAAAAAGAATGTTTGATCGTGGAATGAACATATATAACTCGGGTGGGCGGATGTACGATGGAGACACGTGGAGGGGTGACATGTCGGGTCAGGGAGATGACGGGACGATCAACGGCGGGGGTGGTCAAATCTGAACCGTCCAATCTCAAGAGGAGATCGATGTCTGGGGACACATCGGAGAGCGATGGATGGTGGGCCAATGGTACGGTTCCCCCGTGCTAACTCCCGCGCAGCTTTGTGGAGTGATCGCCATTGGATTAAATGCTCTAGATCAGACAGCGCACAGTGATATCGCACCAAATTTGTTGCCGGACTTTAATGCACGATGGAGTGGCAGTTTTCCAACCGTACCGGTGCCACACGTCGCTCGATGTATGGAATCGATCCCAAAAAAAAAATACCGCCTACTTCCCGAAGGCAGTGAGATAGAAACTGGTGGTTTTCGGGATAGTGCGAGGGCAGGGACCACAGGGGCAGGCGCATTCTGGATCGTCAGATCAACGGCTAAATGGACGGCGATGGCGCGATCGGAGAGGTGGACTGTGAACAGTGGGGGTTACGGGGTCCGCGATCCCCATCCATTCTGTGTAGATGAACGGCAGAAACGACTCCCGATAACCAGATGAGGAAAGCGCTCTTTAGGCTTGAGCTCGGCTTAGGCATTTGGTCACGTGGGGAGAAGGATTAAGGGACTAGGGCCAAAGGGGGCTAAGACCTCAATGTGCAGAGTGATGTAGGCAGGGCCTGCAAACCCAGAAACTTCCCAAAGAATTTCATATAAAAATGCATCTCAACATTTACACCCAATTGACATCTTAAGTCTGGAAATTTCATTCACTGTCATTTGCGAAAGCTTTTTCTCGCAATCATAAACCCAATAATCAAAGTTTTCATGGGATTAAACTCACACTTCAATGCAATCCCAATTCAACACTCTCAATCCATAACCAACATTCGAACGTTCCCATAAATTAGACCCAACGCCAATAATCACATATGCTTTTAATACCAGAATTTAAAACCAAAGAATGTGCCCATGTTCTAAAGTTCACACATATCGATTTTATACACCCCCATGTTTCATTAATGCCAGTGGGATTGTTTTTTTTTTAAATTGCCAGCACTCCCAATATAACGAATTAACTTACCTCTAATAACACTCGATCCATCGCTCATTGAGTTTAGATCTTCACTACTCACAACATTCAACTATACAATGTGTTCAACAATCTGAGCCTCCATTTCATTCACAGATTCACAATGCATTTATTACTATTTAATTGCTCAAGCTGGATCTTGACACAAGTCAATTTAAACATCATACCATGTGAGATATATCTGGCCATGTTTATATCACAATTAATCTACAGATGACTCTTTGCGCCCTGCGTTTTCAATTTATACCACAACATTCAGCAATATATAAATCAATCTGATTTAACAATACTTACAGGATTCACTTCCACCTTCAATTGATCACCATCCGTCAAATCTGCTACTCCAGACAATGCCTTTGCAATTAACATTGTTCCAGCAAACAGATAGTTCGTCTTCTCTATTAATCATCAGATCCGGCAATTAAACCACTTCTCTGCATTAAAACCTAACCCATCGAATGGGTTGAATTCCTCGCGCTGTTTCAAGGCCCGAGCAACCATCTGCAGTTAAAACCGAATTTGACTTATATCACTCGAACTTGTCCAACCCTGGCATAACAGATTCGATCTCAATTAAATTCAAATTCGCTCCAGTCTCCATATGCTTCTGCGCACATTCACGGTGATGGTCTTTTGGATTGATTTTTCATGACATGCTGTCTCTCTAACTTTTTGCATTAATCCTGTGGCTTACACTGGCAGCTCTACTCTTGTAAATTCGTTCATGGGTTGAAGAACCCGCATTCCTCCATTCTTGGCTTTACATTAACTCACGATTCTTTGTATTAAGGACTTAACACACATCGATATCCCTTTACTGCAATTTCAACCGAAATTAAGTTCCGCATTTTAATATCTACTGACAAATAACACTCCGCAGTTTCCACGTATTTTTCAACGCTATCACTGACTGGTTTATCACCACAATTCACATCTTAACAACAGATTTCAGTCAAATTCTGATTAGAGCGATTAATCCCTCCATGAAATCGACTTTACCCAAGTCGATACGTAACATCAGTTCGAATTGAACATTCGAATCAATTCTTATTTAGAAGGATCGATGCATATGCAGTTTGGATTCAATTCCATCCATTAACTGAAATCGATTCTTCACCTCATACACTTATTCCTCAGACATTCAAACTGAATTCAATTTAATTATGCCATATTTTAAGTTTCCATCAAACCTCCTCGAATTTCTGCTTTGGTTTCAACACAAAATAATTATCGATTTCTACAAATTGAACCCAACAAGTTTCTTAACATGGATTCCCATTCAATATTTAATATTGGATTCAACCATACATAATCAATCAACCAATATATATATATATAATCTGAAATAAAACAAATTACTTACAACTCTTGTTGGCCAGATATTCCAGATCTGTGGCCCTTTACAATCGCCCGAAGGCTCCCAAGAGGAAACCTTCTCACTACTCACACTCACACTTTCTCTGCAACTAATCAAGTGTATTTTCCTCACAAAACCCACTCATATTTATACATAAATAATGCATTTAATTCACTCCAAAAATCACTCCACCTAATCCTCAACTAAATCTATATTTTAGGTGTGGACTCAACAAAGTCCCATACATAGAAATCCTAATCCCAAATTTTGCTCCTAATCTATTTCTCTCATATCCTTTTAATTAATAAAAGAATATTTACAAAATCCTCACTTATATAATTTATCTCCTATTTTATTAAAAATAAAAAATTAATTAATAAAATAATAAAAATGTCACACCCCTCTTTTATCACATATTTACAAATGAAAAATGGCCTTGATGCTCCTGCATCAGACTCCCAAAGTTGAAAATGATCATGATCTCCAAATCGTGCGCTTTAAGTCTTCGTCCACCTAGATCCCACACTTTGTTTTGCAAGTTATCATCGAAATCTACTGTCGTATGCTACTTTTCTCCAGGTCTCCATATCTTATGCTGTCTTGCTCCTCTTACTGCACTTTCACAATCTGTCTCCGTCTTCATTTTTCTGCTGCTGCTTCTCCTCGTTCCTGCTGATGTCTTCCTCCGAGACACTTTCAACATGATTTTTCTGATTAGTTCAATTTCTTGGTCCAATAAATCTCTAGGCTGTTGATTTCTTGTTGTCTACTGAGCTAAGACGGCTTGCTCAGTTCTTACTCGCTCTATTTGTACTGTCACTTGCTGGCTTCTTGCTTGCTTCGTCTGTACTTTCTCATTTCTTACTGCCACCCAATCGTCCATGCCCTCTTGTTTTCTACAACGGAAAACTTCTCCTCTGCCTTCTTCTATCAGCAACTTACTGGACTGGTACATTGCATGCTTCTTCCAGTTGTCTTCATCTCTTTGCATCTGGATTTCCCAATTCTGCAATTGAGATTCTTTCTGCACTGAATTCTGATCATTCAGTATCCTTTCCAGCAACATAACATACTCATCCCATGGATTAGATGTTTCTACAGGATTCTCGTCTTTCTTCTTCATTTGACTGCTCAACTGAGTCAAATGTTCTTCAACACCTGCAATCATACCTGCATTCACAAAACACTTGTTAAAACAAAAATCATAAGGCATCAGTGCCTTGTCCTCCTTTGCCAGCATTTCAGTATGCTGTCCTGAATTTTCCATCTCAACCAGCACATTAGTATGCTAATTCTCTCTGCTCAAAGAATCCTCTGAAGAATTCTCAATACTGTCAACCAGTCTTCCTCTCACATCATCTGCTTCCATGATATCTTTCTGCACTTGTTCACTGTACTGAACTCTTTCTTCTACCATCTCTCTGTCATATGCCGAATTCTTCAACAAGTACTCCAACAATGCAATTTCTCTGTGGCATCGCTGAAGCATATCATCATCATGTATCATCCCTACACTCACACACAAATCTTTAGTTTGAAAATCAAAAAGTTCAACAGTCTCAACTGTTGGTTCATATACCAGCTCTTCCAGTTGATCCCCTTCTTCATTCACATGAACTTCCTCTTGTACTGTAACAATAAAAGCATCACTGCTTTCTTCTTCAAAGTACTTATCTCCCGAAAGATTCTTTTCCATGCTTGTGACAGCTTCACAAGATTGCACATCCTCCTCAACAAAACCTGTAATCACATCACAATTGTCAGCTATAAAAACACAATATTTGTCACTATCCAGCTGATCTGGATCTGCCCAATAATTCAAGAAATCATCAATGATCTCCTCCTCTGTTTCATCAATGAAAACCTCCTCTTCCAACTCAGCTGTTCTGAGTTCTTCCCGTCTCAACTGTACATCCATCATCTGCTCGAGCTTCTTCAGCTCTTCCGTTAACTGCATGTTTATCTGTCGATATATTTTCTGTTGTAGCCTTTGCCACTTCACTCTCTTCCTCATCAGCCAACCCTGTCTCTGGCCTCTCATATTCTCCTGCAACAACTCCATTAACAACTCAAGATGAACTGCAATCTCAACTTTCTCTTTCTCATACTCCTCATCAGTCCACTGCTTCAATATGCCATTTGCCTTGGCATCTTTCTCCCTCATTCTACTGTGGCCTCTCTCTGAAACTCTGCTCTCTCCTTTATGAATTTCAGTAGTCATCTCCTTCGCCATGAGTTTCTCACTCATGAGTTGCACCAAGCCTCTGCAACAGCAAGCTTTCCTGTCCTGCCGCCACTTACCTCACCAAGCTCTCCTCACTCCGTCTTTTGGTAAGTACTGGTTCACTGCCTCTGGAACCTCTTGAGCACTCTCCTCTGCTCCTTTAGGCTTCTCTCATCTGCAACTTTCAAGAACACACTTGTCCTTTTCATTCAACCTCTGTTTAATCTTTAGGTTCTGTCACACATCTAGAATCCATTGCTGAACTCCTTCATCACCGCACTTCAGCTATGATCTGCTTCTTCCTACTGATATTTTTCCACTATGCTTGCAACCAAATTCTACAAATAGTCTTCAAACCAGAGTTAAATATCAACTACACAATCTCACCTTTCAATATCCTATTGATCTCGCTTCCTTCCTCAACTGCACTTGCATACCTGTGCTGCCATCTTCATCAGTTTCACAATCCGACATTCATTCACCACATGCAATTAACTAAATTAAAAAAAAAATTGAATCCTTTCCCAGAGCCAACCTCTAATACCAAAAATGATGCAGCCAGGGCCTACAAACCCAGAAACTTCCCAAAGAATTTCATATAAAAATGCATCTCAACATTTACACCCAATTGACATCTTAAGTCCGGCAATTTCATTCACTGTCATTTGCGGAAGCTTTTTCTCACAATCATAAACCCAATAATCAAAATTTTCATGGGATTAAACTCATGCTTTAATGCAATCCCAATTCAACACTCTCAATCCATAACCAACATTCGAACGTTACCATAAATTAGACCCAACGCCAACAATCACATATGCTTTTAATACCGAAATTTAAAACCAAAAAATGTGCCCATGTTTGTTAGGTCCCTATATCACTAGTATAGCTCCTTATTATTGTTAGTGTAAACCCCTTATTGTTATTATTGTACCCTTGTAACCCCCATTTTGTTATTATTGTGCCCTTAAATTATTATTGTTAGGTCGGCTAGGATTACATTGTGGCCCACTAGGATTACATTATGGCCACATGGACTCCTATATATAGAAAGGAGGTTTTGTAAATTGTATCATCCAGGAATTGTTCATTTATGTAATGTATTGGAGGTTTCCCCCTCGAAGTGGCTTATTTCTAAGGCGTTGATATCTCTTTTCTTCTATTTTTGAAGCTGGTTACACAACATTTGGTATCGGAGCTTTGGATTCTAGGGTTTCGCTGCTCCAAACAGGTCATCGTGGCATTTTCGCTATAACATTTTTTCTACAAAGTTTCAGAAGCTGAAATTTTTTTAAAGGTCGGATCACAAGCATGACCCTCACCAATGTGCTTTTTTCTTGTAGTGCGAGCGCTCAAATTCAAATAAACGTTTTACAATATATATAAAACGGCTATTTTAACAACTTGCATCATCGCTCTTGTCATATTATGCATTTCCGGCTTACGATTTTTGGTTTTCGAATTGCCATTTATGCCCTTGGCGATCTCTGCAAACAAATTTTATTATCGACCCCCTCATTTCTGTACAAACTGCATGTCTTTTATTTAACCAATTCAAATCTGGGCCTCTATGCTCCACTCTACGCTCAATTTCTTTCCTATGCAATTTCATAAAATTCAGATTATAATTAAAACTGAATGCTAACACAATTTACCCACGCACTTACCATTCCACCTCTGCGCTGCACGTGGACTTTGGTATTCAACGATGTTCTGTCTTTCAACCCGTTCTTCATAATAAAACATGGGGATCGATTCATGAATCTGGCATTTATAAATTTTAACCAGCAGATTTATACAATTTTAAAATTTCCCAAATCGATTTCTATACAATTGCATACCGATTTTATGTATCAGACTCAAACTGGCTTGGTTTAATGCCAGTGCCCTTGATTTATACAATTCACCATTGCTCTGCCTTTACACTACACAAACTCAGCCAGATTATTCCAGCAACAATGTTAATTCACCATTGCTCTGCCTTTACACTACACAAACTTAACCAGATTATTCCAGCAACAATGTTCTAATGCCGCTGTTCAAAATTCGTTTTCTTTTACATTACCTTACGGTTCGATCTTAATACTGATGTTCCAGAATTCAAATGCAGATAATTACACATCGGTCTTAAATTAAAACGCTTTTCACAAAGGAATAACCAGAATTCCTTTTGATTCAATCCACAGAGATCTTATATCTGTTTCTGCTATGCCACTTCAAACTATCAAATGCAAGTTAATAGATTAACGCCCAGAAACAAATATTTAATACAATTATTTCTTGCTTCTTGAATGAACCAGTCATTTCAGGATTCAAACTGAATTTTCCAAACATACCTTCCTGCTCAAATTGACTTCAACACATCTTCAAAGTTCAGAGACTAGCTTACTGCATTCCTCAGACATCAGTATTTCATATAAAAACCAGATTCAACATTGATTTCTTCAAATCAAAATTCATTAACCCTTTATGCAACGATTTTCATATATATTTCCAGAGTTGAAAACATGAATTGCGCCTTTTTCAATAGTGATTACTACATTCAATTAGAATCGATCCAAATTTGCGACTGAATTACCCAATTTCACAATAGTGAAATCGACTTCTTCAAAGCTGGTATTAAAATATCAATTTGCACCAGATTCAACCCCATTTACAGAAATTAAATACCCAATTTCTAAAATTCACCAATAAAGCTCTAAAACTCACACTTATCATATTAATAAACAAAATACTTACAAACTTTTCTTCCTGGCCAGATATTCAATATTTAGGCCCTTACAACCTGCCCGAAGGCTTACAGCCTTGGCTGTTCAAAACCTGCTCTCCACCACTCTCACTATTCAAGTGTCTCATTTGCCTTTGAGGCCTTCTAATTTATACAAATTAAAAATGCACTAAATTGAGTTATATCCCTTTAAAATCTCAACAAATCCCTAAATCTCTCATCATCCCTAAAACTTAGAAACTAATTCCAACTTAGGCTCCATCATTAATTCTAAATTATCTTGAAACTAATTTCTCTCATGTTTCCAGTTGTTTGGAAACATTTACAAATTCTCACAAATAATTAATTAAAATATAATTAATCACTCAAAATAATATTAATATTTACATGGAATTAATATTTCTTCAAAACATGAAACCCCCTAGCTTAAATAAAATACAAGGTGTTTTTCAGAGCTAATGCTCCTGCATCAGACTCCCCATGTAAGAAAATTCATGACCACCTGGTCATAAGTCTGGATAATTATTTCCTCCTGGATCCCAAATTTTATTTTCCTTGCTTGTCAATTGCTTTACTGTTGTTGCTATCTGCTGTTGTCCTCCAGGTTTCCATATTTTGTGCTGTAATGCTCCACTTGCTTTGCCTTCAAGATCTGCTACTGTCTTTCTCTTGTTGTCACTCCTTTTCTTTCTTGCTACTGTCTTTCTCTGAGACATTTTCATCATTAACCTCCTTATCAACTCAATTTCTCTGTCCAGTATATCCTCTGTCTGCTGATTGTTTCCATCTCTTGATTGCTGAACTCTCATTCTTGCTTGTTCTTCACTTGTTTTGATCGCTTCCTTTTCACCCTTACTGCTGTTTTGCACTTTTTCTGCTGCTGCTACATTGTCTTTTAGAACAATTTCTTGCCTCTATTTTCTGCATCTGTCAATTTCTTCCTGATTATTATTTATGACAATTGCTTTGTCATCCTTCTTCAACAATCTATCCTGGACATTCATCCTCTGCTCTTCCAATTTCCTCCTTTGAAAGTCTAATTCTCTATATAACTCAATGATTTTACTTGGAGTGGACTTTGGAAATTTTACACGATCTTCCATTTCCTCATTTGTTATTGTCTCATTATCACATGGTCTTTCTTCTGCTAAATCATCCTTCAGTAGATTTTCTTCCTCTTCTTCCAAACTTGCAATCATACACAAATCATTAGTTTTAAAATCACAAGACCTTACGGTCTTGTTTAATGCTTCAGTCATCAAATCTTCCGGCTGCTTCGAATCATTCATATGATTCAACTCCTCTAGCTCTTCATCACTTTCAAAAAGTAATGGTCCACTTTCTGGGTAACATATCGAAACTTCAACATCTTCTTCAGCATCTTCCTTTTGCTGTAGCTCAATTATTTTGAGCTTCTCTATCCTCTGTTTGGCATCAATAACCTGTTCAAGTTCCCTTAGTTCCTTTATCAACTGCATATTCACCTGATGATTCCTCTTCTCTTGTAGCCTCTGCCACTTCAGCTTCTGTCTCATGACATAACCATGCTTTTGGTCTACCTCATTTCTTTGCAACATCTCCATTAACACCTCAAGCTGAACTACTATCTCAGCCTTCTCCCTCTCATATTCCTCTTTGCTTAACTGTCTCTGTATGCCAATTGCCTTGGCATCCTTCTCCTTTTGTCCTCTGTTGTGGTTTATTTCAGAACCTCTGTTACGACTGTCACTAGTCATCATCCTTTCCATCTCTATGAGTTCCTCACTCACTTTACTATGAGTTGCACTAAAGCCTCTTCAGCAGCAAGTCCTGTCCTGCCGCCACTTACCTCACCAAGCTCTCCTCACTCAGTATTTTGGCAAGCAATTGGTTCTCTATCTCTGGAACCTCCTTTGAGCACTTCTCTTTGCTCTTTCTGGCTTCAACTCATCTGTATCTTCAAAGAACGCAACTGTCATCCTTATCCAATCTCTATTGGAATTCCTCAAGGCTCTGCCACATCTATGTTTTCACTTAGAAAATTTCACCATCTTCCTTTATCTGTTAGCAATTCTAACCACATTGCCTTTTGGGAGTTGCAATAATACTTTAATGCAAAGACTACAATATTCTATTCTTCAAATCCAAATAAAACCATATCATCTTACCTCCAAGATCTCATCTGATCTTATCCTTCCATTCACCTTCACTTCAATTACCTTCAGAATCTCATCATTCCTGCAAATTTGTTTCAGCAAATATTTATGCTTCCTCTGCACAATTTCCCGATATTCAAGTAATGTCAATCAGATTTTAAAATCTGATCCTCTCTTCCAATCTTCTGGATTTATCTGGAAAACTTCAGTTGTCAGCAATAATTCCTTCTTTGATGAGTTTCTTCCACTCAGAAATCATTAACATCTTCTTTCATTACTATCCCTTGATCTCCTTTGCTGAGATAATTCATTGCTGCAACCGTCAATCCTCAATCTATTTTTTGTCAGTGAAACTCAATTCAAAATTAAACAACACAATACCTGCACGATTCTTCATTCATTCAGCTGTACTCTGGTTGCTTGACTGTCAGATTATAATCTGATCTCCCTTGCCTACATGCACATCTCTCGTTTCTGAATTCCTTCAAGAAATTTTCATACAGAGCTATTCCAGCTCTGATACCAAAAATTGATGCGGGGCTAGGCTCCAAAACCCAGAATCTTTATTCATTGCATGCATCTCAGTATTTTGACAAATCAAACCCTCAATGTCTGGCAATTACAACAACTTAATTTGCGGAAGCTCTCAAATATCTTGTTCACAAACTTTTATGGTTTAGAAAAATCCATGCTTCAAAATCAATTTTCATACACTCAACCCCAAAACTTCATTTCGATCCAAAATTAGAAACTTCATGCGAAAGCTTCCTCTTTTTATACTTTAATCTATTGTTAAATCTCATTCCAATAACATTAATATGTTCAAGGTTGTTCAAAAATGAAATTACTTTTCAATACCTCATTCTCATATGGCTTTTATTTCTGGAATTTTAAAATCCCAATTCTGATAAAAAAAATGTGCGCCCTATGCTTTAAACTAAACCTGGCAAACTCATACTACGCACATCAATTTCTTGCATTCAATTTAGATTCGAGCTTACTTTTTTAATGCCAGTGAGAAACCAGCATGCCAAACGTTTTACAATATATATGAAACAGCTACTGAAACACTGCATCATCGCTCTGTCATATTATGCATTTCCGACACGATTTTTTGATTTGGTTTTTGAATTGCCATTTATGCCTTGGCGATCTCTACAAAAAAATTCATTATGGACCCCCCTTGGCGATCTCTACAAACAAATATTTAATACAATTATTTCTTGCTTCTTGAATGAACCAGTCATTTCAGGATTCAAACTGAATTTTCCCAAACATACCTTCCTGCTGAAATCGACTTCAAACACATCTTCAAAGTTCAGAGACTATCTTACTGCATTCCTCAGACATCAGTATTTCATATAAAAACCAGATTCAGCATTAATTTCTTCAAATTGAAATTCATTAACCCTTTATGCAACGATTTTCATATATATTTCCAGAGTTGAAAACATGAATTGCGCCTTTTTCAATAGTGATTACTACAGTCAATTAGAATCGATCCAAATTTGTGACTGAATTACCCAATTTCACAATAGCGAAATCGACTTCTTCAAAGCTGGTATTAAAATATCAATTTGCACCAGATTCAACCCCATTTACAGAAATTAAATACCCAATTTCTAAAATTCACCAATAAAGCTCTAAACTCACACTTATCATATTAATAAACAAAATACTTACAAACTTTTCTTCCTGGCCAGATATTCAATATTTAGGCCCTTTACAAATTGCCCGAAGGTTCCCAAGCAGAAACCCCTGCTCTCTACTCCCAATCTCACACTCTCTACAACTATTCAATTCTACCTCTCTTATTTTCCTTTGAGGCCTTCTAATTTATACAAATTAAAAATGCACTAAATTGAGTTCTATCCCTTTAAAATCTCAACAAATCCCTAAATCTCTCAACATCCCTAAAAGATAGATTTTTATCCCTAAAACTTAGAAACTAATTCCAACTTAGGCTCCATCATTAATTCTAAATTATCTTGAAACTAATTTCTCTCATGTTTCCAGGAATTTGGAAACATTTACAAACTCTCACAAATAATTAATTAAAATATAATTAATCACTCAAAATAATATTAATATTTACATGAAATTTAATATTTCTTCAAAACATGAAACCCCTAGCTTAAATAAAATACAAGGTGTTTTTTGGAGCTAATGCTCCTGCATCAGACTCCCCATGTAAGAAAATTCATGACCACCTGGTCATAAGTCTGGATAATTATTTCCTCCTGGATCCCAAATTTTATTTTGTAATCTTTCCTTGCTTGTCAATTGCTTTACTGCTGTTGTTATCTACTGTTTTCCCCCAGGTTTCCATATTTTGTGTTGTAGTGCTCCACTTGCTCTGCCTTCCAAGTCTGCTACAGTCTTTCTCTTGTTGTCTCTCCTTTTCTTTCTTACTGCTGTCTTTCTCTGGGATGTTTTTATCATTAACCTCCTTATCAACTCAATTTCTTTGTCCAGTATGTCCTCTGTTTGCTGGTTGTTTCCATCTCTTGATTGTTGAACTCTCATTCTTGCTTGTTCTTCCTTTTCTTCCTCCATTTGGCTATCCACTTGTACCAAATATGTTCCAGCGTCTGCAACAACATCTTCAATTATAAGACAATCATTATAATAAAAAATATAAGGCCTCTGTACCTCTTTTCCCTTTAGCAACACTTCAGTATGTTGCGTTGATTTCTCTTCTTCTGTCAGCATATCAGTATGCTGATCCAAACTCAAAGAACTCTTGAGACTGTCAGCTAGTCTCCCCTTCTCATCATCTATTTCAATGATGTCTTCCAGTATTTGTCCATTGTAGTGAACTGATTCTTTCCCACCCTCTTTATCATATTCTGCTTCAAAACTTTCATCTTCTGGAAGGTACTCTTTCACATCTTTGATAGCTTTAAAAAACTGTCTATCTTCTTCCAAACCTGCAATCATACACAAATAATTAGTTTTAAAATCACAATACCCTACGGTATTATTTAATGCTTCAGTCATCAAGTCTTTCGGTTGCTTCGAATCATTCATATGATTCAACTCCTCTAGCTCTTCATCACTTTCAAAACGTAATGGTCCACTTTCTGGTTCACATATCGAAACTTCAACATCTTCTTGAGCATTTTCCTTTTGTTGTAGCTCAATTCTTTCGAGCTTCTCTATCCTCTGTTCGGCATCAATAACCTGTTCAAGTTCCCTTAGTTCCTTTATCAACTGCATATTCACTTGATGATTCCTCTTCTCTTGTAGCCTCTTCCACTTCAGCTTCTTTCTCATGACATAACCATGTTTCTGGTCTACCTCATTTCTTTGCAACATCTCCATTAACACTTCAAGATGAACTACTATCTCAGCCTTCTTCCTCTCATATTCCTCTTTGATTAACTGTCTCTGTATGCCAATTTCCTTGGCATCCTTCTTCTTTTGTCCTCTGCTGTGGTTTATTTCAGAATCTCTGTTACGACTGTCACTAATCATCATCCTTTCCATCTCTATGAGTTCTTCACTCACTTTACTATGAGTTGCACTAAAGCCTCTTCAGCAGCAAGTCCTGTCCTGCCGCCACTTACCTCACCAAGCTCTCCTCACTTAGTCTTTTGGCAAGCAATTGGTTCTCTATCTCTGGAACCTCCTTTGAGGACTTCTCTTTGCTCTTTCTGGCTTCAACTCATCTGTATCTTCAAAGAACGCAACTGTCATCCTTATCCAATCTCAATTGGAATTCCTCAAGGTTCTGCCACATTTATGTTTTCACTTAGAAACTTTAACCAACTTCCTTTATCTGTTAGCAATTCTAACCACATTGCCTTTTGGGAGTTGCAACAATACTTCAATGCAAAGACTACAATATTCTATTCTTCAAATCCAAATAAAACCATATCATCTTACCTCCAAGATCTCGTCTGATCTTGTCCTTCCATTCACCTGCACTTCAATTACCTTTAGAATCTCATCATTCCTGCAAATCTGTTTCAGTAAATCTTTATTCTTCCTCTACACAATTTCTCCATATTCAACTACTGTCAATCAGATTTTAAAATCTGATCCTCTCTTCCAATCTTCTAGCTTTATCTGGAAAACTTCAGCTGTCAGCAATAATTCCTTCTTTGCTGAGTTTCTTCCACTCAGAAATCATGAACAACTTCTTTCATTATTATCCCTTGATCTCCTTTGCTGAGATACTTCATTGCTGCAACCATCAATCCTCAATCTATTTTTTGTCAGTGAAACTCAATTCAAAATTAAACAACACAATACCTGGCACACGATTCTTCATTCATTCAGCTATACTCTGGTTGCTTGACTGTCAGATTAGAATTTGATCTCCCTTGCCTACATGCACATCTCTCGGTTCTGAATTCCTTCAAGAAACTTTCATACAGAGCTATTCCAGCTCTGATACCAAAAATTGAGATGCAGGGCTAGGCTGCAAAACCCAGAATCTTCATTCATTGCATGCATCTCAGCATTTTGACAAATCAAATCCTCAATGTCTGGAAATTCCAACAACTTAATTTGCGGAAGCTCTCAAATATCTTGTTCATAAACTTCTATGGTTTAGAAAAATCCATGCTTCAAAATCAATTTTCATACACTCAACCCCAACACTTCATTTCAATCCAAAATTAGAAACTTCATGCGGAAGCTTCCTCTTTTTATACTTTAATCTATTGTTAAATCTCATTCCAATAACATTCACATGTTCAAGGTTGTTCACAAATGAAATTAATTTTCAATACATCATTCTCATATGGCTTTTATTTCTGGAATTTTAAAATCCCAATTCTGATAAAAATGTGCGCCCTATGCTTTAAACTCAACATGGAAAACTCATACTACGCACATCAATTTCTTGCATTCAATTTAGATTCGAGCTTACTTGTTTAATGCCAGTGAGAATCCAATGCTCCAAATTCATGCCAAACGTTTTAAAATATATATATGAAACAACTACTGAAACACTGCATCATCGCTCTGTCATATTATGCATTTCCTTTTACGAGGTTTCTATGCTATTAAAACTAGTAGCTGTGGATCGATTCCAGCGCTGATTCAGATCTTCGAACGACTACTTGGAATTTGATTTCCCTGAATCTGACTTACACGTTTTTCTCTCATATGGGTATTCTTTCTCTACAGAAATCGACTTTGAAACCTTCACAACTCATAACTGATGCTTCGAATTGCCAAGTAAACTTCTGGCAATTGCTGTGGGTATTAAATCCCAATTGTACACTGTATTTGTCCCTTTGAACAGTAAATTATAATACAAACATGGGGATCGATTCATGAATCTGGCATTTATAAATTTTAACCAGCAGATTTATACAATTTTAAAATTTCCCAAATCGATTTCTATACAATTGCATACCGATTTTATGTATCAGACTCAAACTGGCTTGAGTTAATGCCAACGCCCTTGATTTATACAATTCACCATTGCTCTGCCTTTACACTGCACAAACTCAACTAGATTATTCCAGCAACAATGTTAATTCACCATTTCTTTGCCTTTACACTGCACAAACTCAACCAGATTATTCCAGCAACAATGTTCTAATGCCGCTGTTCAAAACTCGTCTTCTTTTACATTACCTTACGGTTTGATCCTAATACTGATGTTCCAGAATTCAAATGCAGATAATTACACACCGGTCTTAAATTAAAATGCTTTTCACAAAGGAATAACCAGAATTCCTTTTGGTTCAATCCACAGAGATCTTATATCTGTTTTTGCTATGCCACTTCAAACTATCGAATGCAAGTTAATAGATTAACACCCAGAAACAGATATTTAATTATTTTTTGCTTCTTGAATGAACCAGTCATTTCAGAATTCAAACTGAATTTTCCAAACATACCTTCCTGCTGAAATCGACTTCAAACACATCTTCAAAGTTTAGAGACTAGCTTACTACATTCCTCAGACATCATTATTTCATATAAAAACCAGATTCAGCATTGATTTCTTCAAATCGAAATTCACTAACCCTTTATGCAATGATTTTCATATATATTTCCAGAGCTGAAAACATGAATTGCGACTTTTTCAATAGTGATTACTACAGTCAATTAGAATCAATCCAAATTTGTGACTGAATTACCCAATTTCACAATAGCGAAATCGACTTCTTCAAAGTTGGTATTAAAATATCAATTTGCACCAGATTCAACCCCATTTACAGAAATTAAATACCCAATTTCTAAAATTCACCAATAAAGCTCTAAAACTCACACTTATCATATTAATAAACAAAATACTTACAAACTTTTCTTCTTGGACAGATATTCAATATTTAGGCCCTTTACAAATTGCCCGAAGGCTCCCAAGCAGAAACCCCTGCTCTCTACTCCCAATCTCACACTCTCTAAAACTATTCAATTCTACCTCTCCTATTTGCCTTTGAGGCCTTCTAACTTATACAAATTAAAAATGCACTAAATTAAGTTCTATCCCTTTAAAATCTCAACAAATCCCTAAATCTCTCAACATCCCTAAAAGATAGATTTTTATCCCTAAAACTTTGAAACTAATTCCAACTTAGGCTCCATCATTAATTCTAAATTATCTTGAAACTAATTTCTCTCATGTTTCCAGTTGTTTGGAAACATTTACAAATTCTCACAAATAATTAATTAAAATATAATTAATCACTCAAATAATATTAATATTTACATGAAATTTAATATTTCTTCAAAACATGAAACCCCCTAGCTTAAATAAAATACAAGGTGTTTTTCGGAGCTAATGCTCCTGCATTAGACTCCCCATGTAAGAAAATTCATGACCACCTGGTCATAAGTCTGGATAATTATTTCCTCCTGGATCCCAAATTTTATTTTGTAATCTTTCCTTGCTTGTCAATTGCTTTACTGTTGTTGTTATCTGCTGTTGTCCTCCAGGTTTCCATATTTTGTGTTGTAATGCTCCACTTACTGTGCTCTCGCAATGTTTCATTGTCTTTCTCTTGTTGTCACTTCTTTTCTTTCTTGCTACTGTATTTCTCTGAGACATTTTCATCATTAACCTCCTTATCAACTCAATTTCTCTGTCCAATATATCCTATGTCTGCTGATTGTTTCCATCTCTTGATTGCTGAACTCTCATTCTTGCTTATTCTTCACTTGTTTTTATCGCTTCCTTTTCACCCTTACTGTTGTTTTGCACCTTTTCTGTTGTTGCTACATTGTCTTTTAGAACAATTTATTGCCTCTTTTTTCTGCATCTGTCAACTTCTTCTTGATTATTATTTATGACAACTATTTTGTCATCCTTCTTCAGCAGTCTCTCCTTAACATCCTTCAGTAGATGTTCTTCCTCTCCTTCTTCCATTTGGCTATCCACTTGTGCCAAATATGTTCCAGCGTCTGCAATAAAATCTTCAATTATAAGACAATCATTATAATAAAAAATATAAGGCCTCTGTACCTCTTTTCCCTTTAGCAACACTTCAGTATGTTGCGTTGATTTCTCTTCTTCTGTCAGCATATCAGTATGCTGATCCAAACTCAAAGAACTCTTGAGACTATCAGCTAGTCTCCCCTTCTCATCATCTATTTCAGTGATGTCTTCCAGTATTTTTCCATTGTAGTGAACTGATTCTTTCCCAGCCTCTTTATCATATTCTGCTTCAAAACTTTCATCTTGTGGAAGGTACTCTTTCACATCTTTGACAGCTTTAAAAAACTGTCTATATTCTTCCAAACCTGCAATCATACACAAATCATTAGTTTTAAAATCACAAGACCCTACAGTCTTATTTAATGCTTCAGTCGTCAAGTCTTCCGGCTGCTTCGAATCATTCATATGATTCAACTCCTCTAGCTCTTCATCACTTTCAAAAAGTAATGGTCCACTTTCTGGTTCACATATCGAAACTTCAACATCTTCTTCAGCATCTTCCTTTTGCTGTAGCTCAATTATTTCGAGCTTCTCTATCCTCTGTTTGGCATCAATAACATGTTCAAGTTCCCTTAGTTCCTTTATCAACTACATATTCACTTGATGATTCCTCTTCTCTTGTAGCCTCTGCCACTTCAGCTTCTTTCTCATGACATAACCATGCTTCTGGTCTACCTCATTTCTTTGAAACATCTCCATTAACACTTCAAGCTGAACTACTATCTTAGCCTTCTCCCTCTCATATTCCTCTTTGCTTAACTGTCTCTGTATGCCAATTGCCTTGGCATCCTTCTTCTTTTGTCCTTTGTTGTGGTTTATTTCAGAACCTCTGTTACGACTGTCACTAGTCATCATCCTTTCCATCTCTATGAGTTCCTCACTCACTTTACTATGAGTTGCACTAAAGCCTCTTCAGCAGCAAGTCTTGTCCTACCGCCACTTACCTCACCAAGCTCTCCTCACTCAGTATTTTGGCAAGCAATTGGTTCTCTATCTCTGGAACCTCCTTTGAGCACTTCTCTTTGCTCTTTCTGGCTTCAACTCATCTGTATCTTCAAAGAACACAACTGTCATCCTTATCCAATCTCTATTGGAATTCCTCAAGGTTCTGCCACATTTATGTTTTCACTTAGAAACTTTCACTAGCTTCCTTTATCTGTTATCAATTCTAACCACATTGCCTTTTGGGAGTTGCAATAATACTTCAATGCAAAGACTACAATATTCTATTCTTCAAATCCAAATAAAACCATATCATCTTACCTCCAAGATCTCATCTGATCTTATCCTTCCATTCACCTTCACTTCAATTACCTTCAGAATCTCATCATTCCTGCAAATTTGTTTCAGCAAATATTTATGCTTCCTCTGCACAATTTCCCGATATTCAAGTAATGTCAATCAGATTTTAAAATCTGATCCTCTCTTCCAATCTTCTGGATTTATCTGGAAAACTTCAGTTGTCAGCAATAATTCCTTCTTTGATGAGTTTCTTCCACTCAGAAATCATTAACATCTTCTTTCATTACTATCCCTTGATCTCCTTTGCTGAGATAATTCATTGCTGCAACCGTCAATCCTCAATCTATTTTTTGTCAGTGAAACTCAATTCAAAATTAAACAACACAATACCTGCACGATTCTTCATTCATTCAGCTGTACTCTGGTTGCTTGACTGTCAGATTATAATCTGATCTCCCTTGCCTACATGCACATCTCTCGTTTCTGAATTCCTTCAAGAAATTTTCATACAGAGCTATTCCAGCTCTGATACCAAAAATTGATGCGGGGCTAGGCTCCAAAACCCAGAATCTTTATTCATTGCATGCATCTCAGTATTTTGACAAATCAAACCCTCAATGTCTGGCAATTACAACAACTTAATTTGCGGAAGCTCTCAAATATCTTGTTCACAAACTTTTATGGTTTAGAAAAATCCATGCTTCAAAATCAATTTTCATACACTCAACCCCAAAACTTCATTTCGATCCAAAATTAGAAACTTCATGCGAAAGCTTCCTCTTTTTATACTTTAATCTATTGTTAAATCTCATTCCAATAACATTAATATGTTCAAGGTTGTTCAAAAATGAAATTACTTTTCAATACCTCATTCTCATATGGCTTTTATTTATGGAATTTTAAAATCCCAATTCTGATAAAAATGTGCGCCCTATGCTTTAAACTCAACATGGAAAACTCATACTACGCACATCAATTTCTTGCATTCAATTTAGATTCGAGCTTACTTGTTTAATGCCAGTGAGAATCTAGCGCTCCAAATTAATGCCAAACGTTTTACAATATATATATGAAATAGCTACTGAAACACTACATCATCGCTCTGTCATATTATGCATTTCCTTTTACGAGGTTTCTACGCTATTAAAACCAGTAGCTGTGGATCGATTCCAGCGCTAATTCAGATCTTCGAACTGCTGCTTGGAATTTGATTTCCCTGAATCTGACTTACACGTTCTTCTCTCATATGGGTATTCTTTCTCTACAGAAATCGACTTTGAAACCTTCACAACTCATAACTGATGCTTCAAATTTCCAAGTAAACTTCTGGAAATTGCTGTGGGTATTAAATCCAAATTGTACGCTGTATTTGTTCCTCTGAACAGTCAATTAAAATACAAACATGGGGATCGATTCATGAATCTGGCATTTATAAATTTTAACCAACAGATTTATACAATTTTAAAATTTCCCAAATCGATTTCTATACAATTGCATACCGATTTTATGTATCAGACTCAAACTGGCTTGAGTTAATGCCAGCACCCTTGATTTATACAATTCACCATTGCTCTGCCTTTACACTGCACAAAATCAACCAGATTATTCCAGCAACAATGTTAATTCACCATTGCTCTGCCTTTACACTGCACAAACTCAACCAGATTATTCCAGCAACAATGTTCTAATGCCGCTGTTCAAAACTCATCTTCTTTTACATTACCTTACGGTTCGATCCTAATACTGATGTTCCAGAATTCAAATGCAGATAATTACACACCGGTCTTAAATTAAAACACTTTTCACAAAGGAATAACCAGAATTCCTTTTGATTCAATCCACAGAGGTCTTATATATGTTTCTGCTATGCCACTTGAAACTATCGAATGCAAGTTAATAGATTAACGCCCAGAAACAGATATTTAATTATTTTTTGCTTCTTGAATGAACCAGTCATTTCAGAATTCAAACTGAATTTTCCAAACATACCTTCCTGCTGAAATCGACTTCAAACACATCTTCAAAGTTCAGAGACTAGCTTACTGCATTCCTGAGACATCAATATTTCATATAAAAACCAGATTCAGCATTGATTTCTTCAAATCGAAATTCACTAACCCTTTATGCAACGATTTTCATATATATTTCCAGAGTTGAAAACATGAATTGCGCATTTTTCAATAGTTATTACTACAGACAATTAGAATCAATGCAAATTTGTGACTGAATTACCCAATTTCGCAATAGCGAAATTGAATTCTTCAAAGCTAGTATTAAAATATCAATTTGCACCAGATTCAACCCCATTTACAGAAATTAAATACCCAATTTATAAAATTCACCAATAAAGCTCTAAAACTCACACTTATCATATTAATAAACAAAATACTTACAAACTTTTCTTCCTGGCCAGATATTCAATATTTAGGCCCTTTACAAATTGCTCGAAGGCTCCCAAGCAAAAACCCCTGCTCTCTACTCCCAATCTCACACTCTCTACAACTATTCAATTCTACCTCTCCTATTTGCCTTTGAGGCCTTCTAATTTATATAAATTAAAAATGCACTAAATTGAGTTCTATCCCTTTAAAATCTCAACAAATCCCTAAATCTCTCAACATCCCTAAAAGATAGATTTTTATCCCTAAAACTTTGAAACTAATTCCAACTTAGGCTCCATAATTAATTCTAAATTATCTTGAAACTAATTTCTCTCATGTTTCCAAGCTGTTTGGAAACATTTAAAAATTATCACAAATAATTAATTAAAATATAATTAATCACTCAAAATAATATTAATATTTACATGAAATTTAATATTTCTTCAAAACATGAAACCCCCTAGCTTAAATAAAATACAAGGTGTTTTTTCGGAGCTAATGCTCCTGCATCATTAAGGTTAGGGTAAGGTCAAGGTTAAGGCTAGGTTAAGGGTAAAGTTAAGGTCAATGTTAAGGTTATGGTTATGGGAAGGTTAAGTTTAAGGTTAGGTTATAGTTAAGGTTAAGGGTTTGGTCAAGGTTAAGGTTAAGGTTAAGGTCGAGGTGAAGGTTAAGGGTAAGATAAGGTTAAGGTTAAGGTTAGGTTAAGGTTAGGTTTAGGTTAAGGTTAAGGGTGAAGGTTAAGGGTAAGGTTTAGTTTCAGGTCAAGGTTAAGGTTAAGGTTATGGTTAAGGTTAAGGCTACAACTAGGTTAGGTTAAGGTAAGGTTGAAGTTACTGTCACGTGAAGGTTAAGTTAGGTTAAGGTAAGGTTAAGGTTAGGTTAGGCTATAGTTAAAGTTAAGGTTAAGGTTAGGTTAAGGGTAAAGTTAAGGTTAAGTTTAAGGTTAAGGTTAATTTTAGGTTAAGGTTAAGGTTAATATTAGGTTAAGGTAAGGTTAATATAAGGTTAAGGGTTACGAGTTTAGTCAGGTTAAGGTTAACGTTAAGGTTACGGGTTTAGTCAGGTTAAGGTTAAGGTTAAGGTTATGGTTAAGGTTAAGGGGGTAAGGTTAAGGGTAAGGGTAAGGGTAAGGGTAAGGTCAAGGTCAAGGTTAAGGTTAAGGTTAAGATAAGGTTAAGGGTAAGGTCCTTAATGTTAACCTTAACCTGAACCTTAACCTTAACCTTAACCTTATCTTAACATTAACCTAACCTTAACCTTAAGCTTAACCTTAACCAACCTTAAGCTTAACCTTAACTATAACCTAACCCTAAACTTACCCTAATCTTACCCTTAACCTTAACCTTAACTATACCCTTAACTTAACCTTAACCTCAACCTTATCCTTAACATTATCTTAACCTTAACCTAAACTTAACCTTGACTTTACCCTTAACGTAACCTTAACCTTAACCTTAACCTTACCCTTAACATTATCTTAACCTTAACCTAACCTTAACCTTAACCTTAACCTTTACCCTAACCTTACCTTAACCGTAACCTTAACCTTAACTTTACCCTTAACCTAACCCTAACCTTGACTAAACCTTAACCTTAACCTTAACTTAACCTTAACCTTGACCTTAAACTTAACCTAACCTTCACCTTAACCTTGAATTTACCCTTAAATTTAACCTTAACCTTAACCTTAACATTAACCAAATCCTTAACCTTAACTTGAATAAACCCGTAACCTTAACCTTAAACTTAACCTAACCTTAACCTTAACTTTACCATTAACATAACCTTAACATAACCTTAACCTTACCCTTAACCTAACCTTAACCTTTACCTTGACTTTACCCTTATCCTAACCTTAACCTTAACTATAACCTAACCATAACCTTTACCTTAACTTTACCCTTAACCTTGACCAAGCCCTTTGTTATTGCCTAAATCTACCTCAGGATAAAGGAAGGCAGAGTCTAGGGTAACATCAAAACACGCTTAATCTGGTACCTAGCACTACCAGATCAAGAGAGGGCTCTCTCCAGGTCAATCTCAGGAAAAATAATTAGTGATGATTGAAATGACTTGAAATAAAGGATAATTTTAGGCTAGGTATATAAGTAAAAGATTTTGATTTTTATTTTGGGGGTTTTTTTGTAATCAAAGGGAAAGGCAGTTTTGGGTGGGAGGACGAGTCCTAGTTTTTGCAAAGTTCTGAATGGGGAAAGGAAGGAAATTGTTTTGATGCTTTGGATTGAATGAATGGATAGTTTAGACTGGTGAGGAGCTGAAGAGGGCAAGAGGATTTCAATAATCCTCTTCAAACATATGAAAACATAGAAAATTAAACAAAACTCAAGGCAGAGCAAAGCAATCTATTGAATTCCACCTTTATCACTCATTTGTTTAATTTAAGAATAAAATAGGAAGGGAAATGGTACACATTGAACATTAGTAAAATTACAATAATTGAGAGAAACACACCATCAAAACATAGATCCACATGGATCCCAAAGAGTGCTGCAAACCCTGGTTTATTCCTTTGCCAAAATTGCAGAGATGAAATGTACAATGAAGTGCCAAGCAATCCCAAGTGTCCAACCCTGAAAATGATTGAGAAAATACAAGATATAGACAATAATAACTCATCCCCATGCCTCTAGGGGTCAAGCTCACCATTCTAGGAGCTATTTCAACCATATCTAAACTAAGAACTGGAAAATAGGCAATGAAACAACTTGCCTCTATATGATAGGAAACTGATTCATTCACTTACATTTCACTTTTTGGTGAATGAATCTAATAGGATGAGTAAAAATGTGCCAAAATTACATCAAAGTCATGAAATTACATCATGTTACATCAAGAGTTACATGAGTAAAAATGTGCCAAAATTACATCAAAGTCATGAAATTACATCATGTTACATCAAGAGTTACATGAAAACTAGGCCAAAATTCCCAATGCGCCGCGCCTGAAAACTATATGCATCGTGCCAATTTAAGGCTGATTTTGAGGGCCTTCCTAAAATTCAAATTGAGAATAGGATAGCTTGTTGGAAATATCCACCTGTCTACTTTCCAAGCCAAGTGGAATTTTTGAATTTGGTTGCCATTTTCCCCTCCAAAATTCAAATCTCCCAACACTGCTTCTTGTGTGTCCAAAAAGTGGCAGAAAGGCCATTTTGAGGTGTTTTTGACCCTTTAGGCAACCCACAAATTGTCAAAATCCTTAGGTAATGGGTAGTCATGCATAAATGTTGATGAAAAATCAAAAAATACAAATTTTTCCTCAAAAGGAGCTGCCAATTATAAGCGTACGCCAAGTGGCGCTACGTGTCGGGTAGGAAAATATGTTTTAAGGCCAAAAATTTCAAAATTGACAAAAAGTTTCCAAAATTTCTTGAAATTTGGGCTGCATGTCCACATCAAGTGCTATGCTGGGCTAAAGAATCTTCAGCCAAAATTTGGATTCTATCATGCCTTTTACGACACTTTAGTGCCTTCTTTAGTTTTTCCTTCAGGATCTTAATCCTCGCTTTGAAAACATGATTTCGTGCCCAATAATGGTTTTTCATGTGCCTGAGCATGTTATTTTCCTTTTTGGCCTTCTCCAACAAATTCTCAAGATGAATATTGACCCTCACAAGCCAAGTCTGTCTATCAGCCTCAATCTCCTGCTCAAAGGATTTCATCTATGTTTGGCTTCTTTGGGCAGCTTGTCGGTTCTCTAGGATGTTTTGCAAATCCATGATTGTTTGCTGATATTCCAACTGTTTGTTTCACTACTCTAGGTAGTTTATGATCCATTGGGATCTCTATAATTTGATGGTAAATGTGTCTATCTTAGCCTTCTGCTCCTGAATAGTCTCTCTCAACTTTGAGCTTGGAGAGCTCAAATTCTCATCAATCAGTATGAAACCTGTGTCTTGGCCTCCTGAAGGGCCCTCATCCTGCATAGGCCTCTCACCTCTGTCTCGTACCTGTACCTGTACTGCTGATGATGGCAATGAGACCCCTTCCACCCCAGGTGGAGATAGTACTCGTCGGGCTGCTGCAAATAATCCTCTAGTGCCTCTCTGATAAGTGACATATGTCGGCACACTAATAGTCTCTGCCTCCTGACCTCCTTACCGATGTGAAGGTTCACCTGCATCATGGACAACCTCCAGAGGAACCTAAGGAGCTGTGAATAAATTACGGGAAATAAAATCCTCCCATGAAATACCCTGCAATCCAAGCTGATGTACAACCACGATCTTGATGAGTGCATAGTGATAAATACTGTTGTACCGCTGCTCAGGAGTTTTCTTCTGCACAAGAGTGGTCATTCTTTCGATATTCCAGCACATGAAATAAGGAATGTTCATCATCCTCACCCTTGTGAAATGCATCAATAACCTGATATGATAGGCATAGAGGCGTGAGAACCGACCCTCACAACTGAAATATCTAATAATAAGTTTCATCAAAGGCGCATAGGACCTTTAGGAACTGGAATGGGAATAATCTGCTGAGTTGTCTCACAAATCTAGGCCTGATATATGGTTCATAATGAACTCTGTCCACCTATTGTCTTTTGTTCCACTGTTCACCCACATTCGATATTCCGGTTTCTTGAGAGATGGCTTTTGGTGTGAAAGTGAAATTTACACCAGCAAGAGTTACTAGACTATCATGTAAATGCAATACAAACAAACGAGCCAAATCCTGATGATGATGGATCCTAGCAATAATTTCACAATACTGATAACATGACTGCTCTCGAAAACATGCCATGGCAAGTGGGCAAGCCTGTAGTTCAGTCAATGAGGTGGGCTCATCTCTCACATGTCTGCCACCTTTACGAGGCCTTCTAGGTGCATGTAGATCAGTGGTAGAATCACTATCTCTGTCATATGATGTATCAGTGTCTGTCTCCATGGTGTCCATGCAAGGTGTATGTTGGCTTGTATGAGATGAAAATGAAAATTTGGTGCTTTGTTTCAATTGCCAAATATATGGTGGTAAGAGATGGACTGTGGAGAAATAGGGCAGTAGGAGAAATGGACCTCAATCAAGTGATAATTGAAGTGTAGGGACAACCAATTGACTGTTTGGGAAAGTTGGGGTTTGGGAATTTCTACAAGTGAGATGGGAAAGTGAAAATTATAGGAAATGAAATGACTTAGGGATAGGAAAATAGGCTTAGGAATGAGTGACTTTGCGGATGTAAGGGAATACGGGATGGACTGTAATGATGGTATAACAGTGAGAGGGAGGAATAAACAAGTGAGGAATGGAGTATTTGGCACCAAAATCAATTTTAAAACTCCAATTTCAAAACCCTAAGGAGTCACTTCAGCAAGATGATAGGGTTTGAGTTTTGACATTCAAATTCTCATAATCCATTTTCAAACACTTGTAAATGGAAATTACAGTTTCACATGAACTTACTTGGACAAAAAGAACTGAGTCGATTTGGAGTCTGTGGAAGCAATGGAAAAAATTCAGTTGTCTTCCCTATGCACTGCGACCACTGCCCAGTGCGTCACACCCTTTCTATGCGCCACGACAACTCAAAAATACATAGAGGTGAGCGTCCCTATGTGCGGTGCTCATCCAATGCGCTGCGACCATTGCCCAGTGCGTCGCGCTCGAAAAATTACACATAGTCTTCCCTCCAAACACTGCTTTACTCCTCCATGATTTGTCTTGGCTCGATGTTATCTCTTGGCATGCAAATGGAGTGTTGGATTTGGAAATATCTTATATATACAAAGGATTTTGATTTTTGATTTGAAAAACCCACTTTGTAAAGTCTGAAAACTTTGGCACTTTTCAAATAAACTCTGTTTTCCTTGCTTTTTCATTTTTGGACTGAATAATGAATTTCTTGTCTATTTTTTTGGGATGGATGGCATAGAGTTTTGGAAAAGGCGACCAGGGCTGCTGATGGAGCATTATTACAACTGAAGAACTTAAAAATTACATTGCATTTATTACAAAAGATGAAATAGATGATTTTTCTTCAAAACAAAGTTTTGAAGAAAAATCATTATCAAGCATTATGCTGATGAAATTTTTTGCAATGAAAACCTATTTAGAACCTCCCTCATGTGCTTGCTAACATTATTAGTCATTTTTAAGACTAAATTAATGAAAATCTAGACCTAATGAGAATAAAAACCCTAAAATGTCTCTTTGCTAACCAAGAGACCAAACATGATTGTAAATGACTGTAACTGATTTTGATGAACAGACTAATTTTGATGAACAGACCTAGGCCAGCAGGTACATGACATGAGGGATAGTAGTGACAAGACCCTTCCATCAGATGATCCATGCTCCTAATGGAATGCAACTGACTGAACTGAATGAGACACCTAAAATGAAATGCAATAAAATAAATTTGATCTCTGACGGAGGGATGACGATACCGAATCTAACATTGGCTCCAATGGGAATGGTAGCTCCTTGGAGGTGTCAAGAACTATAGATTTCTGGGAGAGTAGGTAGTGCCTTTGTCTATTGGGCTATGGATTCCATAACTTCAACCAATCAATACAAGACTCTTGACTCAATTTTATTGACTGAAAATTTGACTCAAACTAACTCAATTTTGAAACCAAAATGACTGAAAGACCTGACTCGACAAACTCAAAACAAAGCTGAAATCAATCTTCAGAGTTATAGCCTTCACCTCGGGCCCCAAACTGAAATAATGATGACAACACACACTTGCTCTGAAACTATATTGAAACTGACAAAAATGACTCAATACCTACTTAACTAACATTTGTACTTACAAAGCTTTTTAATGGCAGCAGTCCATCGAGATTTGAAATCATGATGAAAACCAACTGCCTGCTGATGGAATATGTACAATCATGTGTAGTGAGCCTTCCAATGTAACCAATCCAGCAGATGGCTACATACTAAAATTTGGCTCTCACTTTTCTCAAGCTGGTAGAACTATGTACATATAGGCAACTCACAATAACCACTGAAACCAAGGCTTATGATAACGAACCAGGAAAAATTTATCTTTTCTGATGCTTGCAAAATAATGCTGAAAGGATCTTGAAAATCCTGAAGCACTAGCTTGTCTTGAGATCTAGCAGCAAAAATACAACTACTTGCTTCATTCTGATCTGAAAGAACAATTGATTGCCAAGTGACAGGAAGGCACAAAGAGGTATAAACTTCTATCATCTGAGTGTCAACTATAAGTTCCTTGACCATGAGAAATTCTGGCATATTGTATCTCTCAAGCTCATATTCCTCAACTTCATGGTCTAGGTCATTCTTAAACAGAAAAAAATCTTCAATATTATCAAACATGACAACCTTATCATCTTCATGAAAGAAAATATTATCTGTTTGTTGATCTATAAAACTAATTACAAGAACGTCATCATTTTCAAAAGAGGAAGAATTTTCACCAAGATTTTCTTGACCATGTGCACACTGCAAATTTGCTTTAGCTTGGGGTGTAACATGACCTTTTATGAGTTGATCTATCTCATCTTCAGACAAAGGAGATAATGCTTTTTGTTTTCTTTTGCTCAAGCAATTATTGTCTTCATGAAATAACATTTTAAAACATGAAAAACCTGAATGACAGTCCTTAATTCCTTGATCTTCTGAAATTTGAAAACATTGTTGATCATCTTCATATGACATGGCAATCAAATTATCATTTATCACTGACTTATTGAAAGAATATTTTTCACTTACTTGAACAAATATCTCATCTTGTTTTTCATGAACTGACTAGAATACCTCCTCATGAAGGCTTTGTTCTAATGAAATGAGAACATTTGGATCAATAACTTTGTCTTCTTCATTCCAGATGATCTCAACAGCAAAGCTCTCCTTCATGGGATTCAGCACAAGGTATTCTTGATCATCATGATCTGAATCAAGATCTGAAATAGTTGTCTTGACTTTATCACATTCTGAAATTGAAACTTGACTTTCCTATATATTGTCTTCTTCTATGGACAGATCTGAAATAAAACCTTCTCTTTCATCATTTTCCATTGTACCAAGATCTTGATCTTGCTGCAATGTTTCCTAAGCATCTTTATGGGTATCCTCTAAGTTCTCTTTATGCTACTGAAATTGATTTTCGTACAGAGCCTCCATGATCTCATCGTCATTGAAGTCATCATCTTCATAAAAATTTTCAAGATTTTCAATAAAACTATGAACATGGCTACAACAGTTGTGAACTAAAGTTAAGGATGGATAAGATTATTTATACCTTTCAAAGAACATGGCATGAAAATCCTTTAAACAGTAAATACAAGCAGACGGAAAACTTTCATACCAAGATCGGGCTTCACCTTCCAGAGTGGCCCTGAATATCTTCATCAAGCAGTCTTCAGGAAAAAAAACTTTCAACTTGTGAATATGTATGTGAAATCTAACCAGATGTAAAGCGACATCCTTCTTATCATCATCTTTAAACGTAGGAAAATTCCTTTGCCAATCTACCTTAGGAATTTTATTTGGAAAACCTAGAATGTGATCTCGGCTCATTGGAGCATACCTTCGATCTAGTGAAACCATTTTGATAACAATGAACTCACTAAGAAATTCCTCAGGCTACTGATTATTGAAGAGTAGAGTCGCCATAAAAATTATGAACCTTAGGAATCTTCGACATTGGAGTCGCCAGGTGAATGATTTCAGCCTTCCTATGTCTGATCGTTGTCCACCATGAACTATCAGATCTAGCTTGATACATGTAGTGGGGAAATTTACAATTCATATGTTACTTTTACAAACTAGACTAGAGATTGACTGAAGTAGCATTCATCTACTTTTGCTAATGCAAAGAAAGAGCGTTTCGAAGGCTACCTGGCTAACTTCAGGCTCTGTCTGTAGTTTATAAAGCAAACAAAAAACTTTTCATTCAACAGTATGGTTTCCACTATGTTATTTCCTAAATCTACCTCAGGCCAAAGGAAGTCAGAGTCTAGGGTAACATGAAACCATGCTTAATCTGGTAGCTAGCCCTACCAGATCAGGAGAGGGCTCTCTTCGGGTCAATCTCAGCAAAAATATTTAGTGAGGCTTGAGATGACTTGAAATAAAGGCTAATTTTAGGCTAGGTATATAAGTGAAATATTTTGATTTTGATTTTGGGGGTTTTGTTGGAATCAAAGGGAAAGGCAGTTTTGGGTCTGGGGATGAGGCCTAGTTTTTGCAGAGTTATGAATGGGGCAAGGAAGGAAATTTTTTTGATTCTTTGGATTGAATGAATGGATATTTTATACTGGTGAGGATCTGAAGAGGGAAAGAGGATTTCAAGAATCCTCTTTAAACAGATGAAAACATGGAAAATTAATGAAAACTCAAGGCAGAGCAAAGCAATCTAATGAATTCCACCTTTATCACTCATTTGTTTAATTTAAGAAGAAAATAGGAATGGAAATGGTACAAATTTAAAATAAATAAAATTAAAATCACTGAGAGAAACAAACCATCAAAACATAGAGCCACATGGATCCCAAAGAGTGCTGCAAACCCTGGTCTATTCCTTTGCCAAAATTACCGAGATGAAATGTACAATGAAGTGCCAAGCAATCCCAAGTGTCCAACCCTCAAAATGACCAAGAAAATACAAGATATAGACAAGAATAACTCATACCCATCCCTCTATGGGTTTATCTCACCATTCTATGAGCTATTTCAACCATATCTAAACTAAGAAGTGGAAAATAGGCAACGAAACAACTTGCCTCTATATGATAGGAAACTTATTCATTCACTTACATTTCACTTTTTGGTGAATGAATCTACTAGGATGAGTGAAAATGTGAAAAAATTACATCAATTTACCTCAATATTTAAATGAAAAATTCAAACTAGCCAAAACTAGGCGAAAATCTGAGCTGCTGAGTGAAAACTAGGCCAAAATTCCCAATGCATCGCGCCTGAAAACTCTATGCGTCATGCCACTTTGAGGCTAATTTTGAGGGCCTTATCGAAGTCCAAATTGAGTGAAAGATAGCTAGTTGGAAAGATATACCTGTCTAATTTCCAACCCAAGTGGAATTTATGAATTTGGTTTCCATTTTCCTCTCCAAAAATCAAATCTCCCAACATTTCTTACTGTGTGTCCAAAAAGTGGCAGAAAGGCCATTTTGAGGTGTTTTTGACCCTTCAGGCAACCCAAAACTTGTCAAAATCCTTAGGTAATGGGTAGGCATGCATAAATTTTCAAAAAATTTCATTAAAAATCTAGAAATACAAATTTTTCCTCAAAAGGAGCTGCCAATTATAAGCGCACGCGAAGTGGCGCTACGTGTCGGGCAGGAAAATTTGTTTTAAGGCAAAAAATTTCAAAATTGACAAAAAGTTTCCAAAATTTCTTTAAATTTGGGCTGAATGTCCACCATCAAGTGCTATTCTGGGCCAAACAAGCTTCAGCCAAAATTTGGAGTCTATCATGCCTTTTACGACGCTTTAGTGCCTTCTTTAGTTTTGCCTTCAAGATATTAATCCTCGCTTTGCAAACATGATTTCGCTCCCAATAATGGTTCTTCATGTGCCTGAGAATGCTATTTTCCTTGTTGGAATTCTCCAATAGCTTCTCAAGATTAATATTGACCCTCTCAATCTAAGTCTCTCTATCAACCTCAATCTCCCACTCAATGGACGTCATCTCGGTTTGGCTTCTTTGGGCAGCTTGCTGGTTCTCCCGGATGTTTTGCAACTCCATGATTGTTTACTAATATTCCAACTATTTTTTTCGTTTCTCTAGGTAGTTTATGATCCATTGGGCTCTCTTTAATTTGACGGTTAATGTTTCTATCTCATCCTTCTGCTCCTGAATAGTCTCTCTCAACTTTGAGCTTGGAGAGCTCAAATCCTCATCAATCAGTATGAAACCTGTGTCTTGGCTTCCTGAAGGGCTCTCATCCTGCATAGGCCTCTTACCTCTGTCCTGTACCTATAACTGTACTGCTGATGATGGAAATGAGACCCCTTCCACCCTAGGTGGAGATAATACTCATCGGGCTGCTGCAAATAATCCTCTAGTGCCTCTCTCATAAGTGACATATGTCGACACACTAATAGTCTCTGCCTCCTGACCTCCATACTGATGTGAAGGTTCACCTGCATCATGGACAACCTCTGGAGGAACCTAAGGAGCTATGAAGAAATCACAGTAAATGAAATTCTCCTATGAAATACCCTGCAATCCAAGCTGATGTACAACCACGATCTTGATGAGTGCATAATGATAAATATTGTTGTACTGTTGCTTGGGAGTTTTCTTCTACACAAGAGTGGTCATTCTCTCGATATTTTGGCACATGAAGTAAGGAATTTTCATCTTCCTCACCCTTCTGAAATGCATCAATAACCTGATATGATAGGAATAGAGGCGTGATAACCATCCCTCACAGCTGAAATATCTGATAATAAGTTTCATCAAAGGCGCATAGGACCTTTAGGAACTGGAATGGGAATACTCTGCTGAGTTGTCTCACAAAGCTAGGCCTTATATATGGTTCATAATGCACTCTTTCCACCTGTTGTATTTTGTTCCACTGTTCACCCACATTCAGTATTCCAGTTGCTTGAGAGATGGTTTCCAGTGTCAAAGTGAAATTTACACCAGCAAGAGTTACTTGACCATCATGTAAATGCAATACAAACAAACGAGCCAACTCCTGATGATGATGGATCCTAGCAATCATTTCAAAATACTGATAACATGACTGCTCTCGAAAACATGCCATGGCAAGTGAGCAAGCCTATAGTTCAGTCAATGAGGTGGGCTCCTCTCTCACATGTCTTCCACCTTTACGAGGCCTTCTAGGTGCATGTAGCTCTGTGGTAGAATCACTATCTTTGTCATATGATGTATCAGTGTCTATCTCCATGGTGTCCATGCAAGTTGTATGTTGGCTTGTATGAGATGAAAATGAGAATTTGGTGCCTTGTTTTAATTTCCAAATATATGGTGGTAAAAGAGGGACTGTGGAGAAATAGGGAAGTAGGAAAAATGGACCTCAATCAAGTGATAACTAAAGTGTAGGGACAACCAATTGACTATTTGGGAAAGTTGGGGTTTGGGAATTTCTACAAGTGAGATGGGAAAGTGAAAATGATAGGAAATGAAATGACTTAGGGATAGGAAAATAGGCTTATAAATGAGTGAATTTGGGGATTTAAGGGAATAGGGGATGGACTATAATGATAATATAACAGTGAGAGGGAGGAATAAACAAGTGAGGAATGAAGTATTTGGCACCAAAATCAATTTTAAAACTCCAATTTCAAAACCCTAAGGAGGCATTTCAACAAGATGATAGGGTTTGAGTTTTGACATTCAAATTCTCATAATCCATTCTCAAACACTTGTAAATGGCAATTATAGTTTCACATGAACTTACTTGGACAAAAAGAACCGATTCAATTTGGAGTTTGTGGAAGCAATGGAAAAAATTTAGTTGTCTGCCCTGTGCGCCACGACCACTGCCCAGTTCGTTGTGCCCTTTCTATGCACTGTGGCAGCTCAAAAATACATAGAGGTGAGTTGCCCTATGCACCGTGCTCATCCAATGTGCCGCGACCACTGCCTAGTGCATCGCACTCGAAAAATTACACACAGTCTGCCCTCCAAACACTGCTTTGCTCCTCCACAATTTGTCTTGGCTCGATGCTATCTCTTGGCATGCAAATGGAGTGTTAGATTTGGAAAGATCCTATATATACAAAGGATTTTGATTTTTGATTTGAAAAGCCCACTTTGTGAAGTCTAAAAACTTTGGCACTTTTCAAATAAACTTTGTTTTGCTTGCTTTTTTATTTTTGGACTGAATAATGAATTTCTTGTCTATTTTGCAGGGATGGATGGCATAGAGTTTTGGAAAAGGCGACCAGGGCTGCCGATGGAGCATTATTACAACTGAAGAACTTAAAAATTACATTGCATTTATTACAAAATATGTAATAGATGATTTTTCTTCAAAATATATTTTTGAAGAAAAATCATTATCAAGCATTATGATGATGAAATGTTTTGCAATGAAAACCTATTTCAAACCTCCCTCATGTGCCTGCTAACATTATTAGTCATTTTTAAGACTAAATTAACAAAACCCTAGACCTAATGAGACTAAAGACCCTAAAATGACTCTTTGCTAACTAGGAGACCAAACATGACTGTAAATGACTCTAAATGATTTTGATGAACATATTAATTTTGATGAACAGACCTAGGCCAGCAGGTACATGACATGAGTGATATGAATGACAGGACCCTTCCGTTAGATGATCCATGCTCCTAATGGAATGCAGCTGACTGAACTGAATGAGACACCTAAAATGAAATGCAACAAGAGAAATTTGATCTCTGACGGAGGGATGAAGATACCGACTCTAACACCCTTAACCTTAACCTTAACCTAAATAAACCCTTAACCTTGACCTAATCATAACCTTAACCATAACATTAACCTAACCTTAACATTAACCTTAACCTAACCTTAACCTTAAATTTAACTTTACCCTAACCTTAAGGGTTTAGTTAGGTTAAGGGTTTGGTCACAGGAAGTTAAGGTTAAGGTTACATTAAGGGTAAATTCAAGGTTAAGGTTATGGTTATGGGAAGGTTAAGGTTAGGGTAAACGTAAGGTTAAGGTTAAGGTCAAGGTCAAGGTTTAGGTTAAGTTAGGTTAAGGGTAAGGGTTTGGTCAAGGTTAGGGTTAGGTTATAGTTAAGTTCAAGGTTAAGGTTATGTTAAGGTTAAGGTTAAGGTTAGGGTTAAGGTTAAGGTTAGGGTTAAGGTTAAGGTAAGGTTAAGGTTAGGTTAATGTTAACCTTGACCTTGACCTTAACCTTAACCATAACCTCAACCTTAACCTTAACCTAACTTTAACCTTGACCTTAAATATAACCTAACCCTAACGTTTACCAAACCCTTAACCTCAAATATAACTTAACCCTAACCTTAACCAAACCCTTAACCTTAACCTTATCTTACCCTTAACCTTAACTTATCCTTAACTTTAACCTTAACCTTAACCTTTACCTAACCGTAACCTTAACCTTACCTTAACCTAACTTAACATTAACCTTAAGGTTAGGTTAAGGGTAAAGTCAAGGTTAAGACTGAGGTTAAGGTTAAGGGTAAAGTTATGGGTTAAGGTTAAGGTTAAGGGTTTGTTCAAGGTTAAGGTTAAGGGTAAGGTTAGGGTAAATGTTAAGGTTAAGGTTAAGGGTAAAGTTAAGGTTAAGGTTAGGCTAAGGTTAGGTAAGGGTGAGGTTAAGGTTAAGGTTAAGGTTATGGTTAAGGTTAGGTTAAGAGTAAAGTTAAGGTAAATTTTAAGGTTAAGGTTACGTTAATGGTAAAGTTAAGGTTAAGGTTAAGGTTAAGGTTAAGGGTAAAGTTAAGGTTAAGGTTATGGTAAAGGTTAAGGTTAAGGTTAAGGTTAGGGTTAAGGTTAAGGTTAGGTTATAGTTAAGCTTACCTTTACCTTAACATTAACCTTAAGGTAAATTTTAGGTTAAGGTTAGGTTAAGGTGAAGATTAGGTTAAGGTTAATGTTAAGGGTTTCGTCAAGGTTAGGGTTAGGTTAAGGTTAATGTTAAGGGTTTGGTCAAGGTTAGGGTTAGGTTATAGTTAAGGTCAAGGGTAAGGTTAAGGGTAAGGTTATAACTAGGTTAAGGTTAAGGTTAAGGTTAGGATAAGGTTAAGATAAGTTTAAGGTTAAGGGTTTGGTCAAGGTTAGGGTCAGGTTATAGTTAAGGTTAAGGTTAGGTTAAGTTAAGGTTAAGGTCAAGGTTAAGGGTAAGGTTAAGGTTAACAAAGGTTAATAGCAAGTTTGGGGTGATGGTTAGGTGTATGGGTAAGGTTATAGTTAAGGTTAAGGGTTAGGGTTAAGGTTAGGGAAAGATTAAGGTTAAAGTTAAGGTTAAGGTTAAGGGTTTGGTCAAGGTTAGGGTTTGGTTATAGTTAAGGTTAAGGTTAAGGTTAAGGGTTTGGTCAAGGTTAGGGTAAGGTTATAGTTAAGGTTAAGGTTAAGGATAAAGTTATGGTATGGTTATGGTGAATGTTAAGGTTAAGGTTATTGGTTTAGTCATGTTAAGGTTAAGTTTAAGGGGATAAGGTTAAGGTTAAGGGTAAGGGTAAGGTCAAGGTCAAGGTTAAGGTTAATGTTATGGTTAAGGTTAAGGTTAGGGTTAGGTTATAGTTAAGGTGAAGTTTAAGGTTAGGTTAAGGTTAAGGTTAAGATTAGGGTAAGGTTAGGGTAAGGTTAAGGTTAAGGTTAAGTTAACGTTAAGGTTTCCCTTAAGCTAACCTTACCCTTAACCTTGACTTTACCCTTAAACTATCCTTAACCTTGACTTTAACTATAACCTAACCCTAACCTTGACCAAACCTTAACCATAATCTTAACCTTAACCGTACCATTAACATTAACCTTAACCTTAACTATAAACTAACCCTAAACTTACCCTAACCTTAAGCCTAACCTTAACCTTAACCCTACCTTATCCTTAACCTTTACCTTACCCTTCACCTAACCTTAAGGTCAAGGTTAAGGTCAAGGTCAAGGTTAGTGTAACGTCAAGGTTAATGTTAATGTTAAGGGTTTGGTCAAGTTTACGGTTATGTTAAGGTTATGGTTAAGGTTAGGTTATGGTTAAGGATAGGTTAACGGTAAAGTCAAGGTTAAGGTTATGGTTATGGGAAGGTTAAGTTTAAGTTAGGTGAAGGTAAATTCAAGGTTAAAGTTATGTTAAGGTTAAGGTTAAGCTTTTGGTTAAGGGTTTGGTCAAGGTTAGGGTTACGTTCTAGTTAAGGTCAAGGTAAGGTTAAGGGTAAGGTTAAGGTTATGGGTTTAGTTTGGTTAAGGTTAAGGTAAGGTTATGGGTTTAGTTAGGTTAAGGTTAAGGTTAAGAACTTAGTTAAGGTTAAGGGTAAGGTCAAGGTTAAGGTTAAGTTAAGGTTATGGTTAAGCATGAAGGTTAAGGTTAGCTTAAGGATTTGGTCAAGGTTAGGGTTAGGTTATAGTTAAGGTTAATGTTAAGGTTAAGGGTAAAGTTATGGTTAAGGTTAATGTTATGGGGAGTTTAAGGTTAAGGTTAATGTTAAGTTTAATGTTAAGTTAAGGTTAAGGGTAGGGTTTGTTCAAAGTTATGGTTAGCTTATAGTTAAGGTCAAGGTTAAGGTTAGGTTAAGGTTAAGGTTAGGTTAAGGTTAAAGTCAAGGTTAAGGTCAAGGTTAGGTTAAGGTTAAATTCAAGTTTAAGGTTATGGTTATGGGAATGTTACCAAGGTTATACCAAGGTTAGGTTAAAGTAAAGTCAAGGTTAAGGTTAGGTAAAGGTTAAGATTAGTTTAAGGGTAAAGTTAAGGTTAAGGTTAAGGTTTGGTCAAGGTTAGTGTTAGGTTATAGTTAAGGTCAAGTTTAAGGTTAGGTTAAGGTTAAGGTTAGGGTTAGGTTATAGTTAAGGTTAAGGTTAGGGTAAGGGTAAGATAAGGTTAAATTTAAGGTCAAGGTTAAGGTTAGGTTAAGGTTAAGGTTAAGGGTTTGGTCAAGGTTAGGGTTAGGTTATATTTAAGGGCAAGGTTAAGGTTATGCTAAGGGTAAAGACAAGGTTAAGGTTAAGGTTAAGGTTAGGGTAAAATTTCAGGTTAAGGTTAAGGTTAAGAGTTCGGTCATGGTTACAGTTATGGTTTAGGCTAAGGTCAAGGTTAAGGTTAGGTTATAGTGAAGGTTAAAGTCAAGGTTAGGATAAGGTTATGGGTCTTAACCTTAACCTTCACTATAACCGTATCCTTAACATAACCTTAGCCTTACCCTAACATTTACCCTAACCTTACCCCTTTCTTTAACCTTAACCTTAACCTTGACCTTGACCTTGACCTTACCCTTAACCTTATCTTAACATTAACCTAACCTTAACCTTAACTTTACCCTTTACCTTACCTTAACCATAAACTTAACCTAGAATCAACCTTAACATTACCCTTAACCTTTTCTTAACCTTATCTTAACCATAACCTTAAGGTTAATGTTATAGTTAAGGTTAGGATTAGGTTAAGTGTAAGATAAGTTTAAACTTAAGGTCAAGGTTTAGGTTAGATTAACGTTAATGTTAAGGGTTTGGTCAAGGTAAGGGTTAGGTTATAGTTAAGGTCAAGGTTAAGGTTAGGGTAAGGGTAAATTCAAAGTTAAAGTTAAGGTTAAGGTTAGGGTAAAGGTTGAGGTTAAGGTTAAGGTTAAGGGTTTGCTCAAGGTTAGGGTTATGGTTTAGGTTAAGGTCAAGTTTGAGGTTAGGTTATAGTTAAGGTTAAGGTTAAGGTTAAGGTTAGGGTTAGGTTATAGTTAAGGTCAAGGTTAGGGGTCTTAACCTTAAGCTTCACTATAACCATAACCTTAACATAACTTTAACCTTACCCTAAACTTTACCCTATCCTTACCCTTAACCTTAACCATGACCTAACCTTAACCTTAACTTTAACTTTACCCTTACCTTAAGGTTAAGGTTAGGTTATACTTAAGTTCAAGGGTAAGGTCAAGGTTAAGGGTAAAGTTAAGGTTAACGTTAAGGTTAAGGTTAAGGTTAAGGTTAGGTTAAGGGTAAATTTAAGGTTAAGTTTAGGGTAAGGTTAAGGTTAAGGTTATGGTTACGCTAAGATTAAGGTTAAGGTTAAGGTTGATGTTGAGGTTAGGGTTAAGGTGAAGGTGAAGGATAAGGGTAAGGTTAAGTTTAAGGTTAATGTTAGGTTAAGGGTAAAGTCAAGGTTAAGTTTAAGGTGAAGGTTAAGGTTATAGTTAAGTTAAGGTTAATGTTAAGCTTAAGTTCAAGGGTAAGGTTAATGTTATGGTTAAGGTTAAGATTATGGTTAGGTTAAGGGAAAATTTATATGTTAAGGTTAAGGTTAGGTTATATTGAAGGTTAAGGGTAAGGTTAAGGTTAAGGGTAAAGTTAAGGTTAACATTAAGGTTACGGTTTTAGTAAGGTTAAGGTTAGGTTAAGGTTGAGATAAGGTTAAGGGTAAGGTTACAGTTAAGGTTAAGGTTACGGTTAAGGTTATGGTTAAGGTTAAGGTAATAATAAGGTTAACCTTAACCTTAACCCGACCAAACCTTAACCTTAACCTTAAATTTACCCTTAACCTAACCTTAACGTCCTCTTTATTTTATGCAAACCTTAATCGCTTAACCTTATCCTTAACCTTAACCATACTAAACCTACAACCTTAACCTTAATCTTAACTTTAAACTTAACCTTGACCGTACCCTTAACCTTCAACTAAACCTTAACCTTAACCTTAACCTTATCTTAACCTTAACCTTAGCCTAACTATAACCTTACCATTAACCTAACTTAACCTTAACCTTGACCTTGACCTTACCCTTTACCTTCACCTTAACATTAACCTAACTAAACCTGTAACCCTTAACCTTAACGTTACTCTTAACTTTCACCTTAACCTTAACCTTGACTTTACCCTTAACCTAACCTTAACCTTAACTATAACCTAACCCTAACCTTGACCTTAACTTTACCCTTAACCTTGACCTTAACCTTAACCTTGACCTTGACCTTGACCTTAACCTAAACTTAACCTTAACCTTAACTTTAACCTTATCTTACCCTTAACCTAACCTTAAACTTAACTATAAGCTAACCCTCACCTTAACCTAACCTTAACATTAACCTTAACCTTAACCTAACATTAACCTTCCACTAAACTTAACCCTAACCTTAACCCTAAACTTAGCCTTAACTTTTCCCTTAACCTTAACCTTAACTGTAACCTTAACCTTACATTAAACTAACTTAACTTTAACCTTGACCTTTAACCTTAACCATAACATTATCTTTACCCTTAACCTTAACTTTAACCTAACCATAAACTTAATTTTACTGTTAACCTAGTATTAACCTTAACCTAACCTTAACCTTCACCTTATCCTAACCTAACCTTTAATTTAACCTTAACCTAACCCTAACCTTGACCAAACCATTAACCTTAACTATAACCTAACCCTAACCTTGACCTTAACTTTAACCTTAACCTTGACGTTAACCTTAACCTAACCTTAACCTTAACTTTACCCTTAACTTGACCCTAACCTTGACCAAACCCTAAGCATTAACCTTTACCTTAACCTTTAGCTAAACTTAACCTTAACCTAACATTGACCTTAGGTATAACCTAACCCTATCCTTGACCAAACATTAACCTAAACCTTAACTTAACCTTAAATTTAACCTTAACCTTAATCTTAACCTAACCTTAACCTTAACCTTATCCTAACCTTAACCTTAAGTTTACCCTTAACCATAACCTTAACCTTAATCTAACCTTAACCTAACCCTTAACCTTAACCTTAACGTTAACTATAACCTAGCTTTAACCTTAACCATAACCTTAACCTAGCCTTAACCATAACCTTAACCTAACCCTAACCTTTAGGTTAAGGTTAAGGTTAGGGTTAAGGTTAAGTGTAAATTTAATGTAAGGGTAAGGTTAGCCTTAACTTTAACCTGACCAAACCTTAACCTTAACTTTACCTAAGGTTAGGGTTAAGGTTAGGGGAAGATTAGGTTAAGGTTACCATTAACCTTGACCTTAACTATAACCTACCCCTAACCTTGACCAATCCCTTAACCTTAACCTCAACCATATCCTAACCTTTACGAAACCCTGAACGTTAACCTTAACCTTAACCTACCCTTAACCTGACTAAACTCTTGAGGTTATTTTAAGGGTAAAGCTAAGGTTAAGGTTAAAGTTAGGTTAAGGTTAAGGTTACGTTAAGGGTAAAATCAAGGTTAAGGTTAGCTTAAGGTTAAGATAAGGTTATGGTAAGGTTAAGGTAAAGGTTAAGGTTAAGGTTAAGGTTAGGGGTTTGGTCAAGGTTAGGGTTATGTTATAGTTAAGGTCAAGGTAAAGTTAAGGTTAAGGTTAAGGTATGGTTAAGCTTAAGCTTAAGTTTAAGGTTAAGCTTAAGTTTAAGGTTACGTTAAGGGTAAAGTCAAGGTTAAGGTTAGGTTAAGGTTAAGGTTAAGGTTAAGATTAGGTTAAGGTTAAGGTTAATTTTAAGGGTAAATTTAAGGTTAGGGTTAGGTTAAGGTTAAGGTTAAGGTTATGGTTAGGCTAAGGTTAAGGTTAAGTTTAGGTTAAGGTTACGGTTAGGTTTGTGAGCTCCATGTAATCAACAAGATTAGAAAAAGTCAAACTGCATGGAGAAACACTATTTCAACCACTTTGGGATTCTATGATCTAGCCCTCCTGAATCCAGAGAGTGATCTCTCCAATAAGTGAAGAAATGGATTTATCTTTAAAGATTTTGGGTAATGATATTAGGCTAGTTATGAAGGCCGAGGGTTTTGTTTTTTTTTTATGGTTGAGCATGATTATTATTTGAGTGGAAAGTTCTAAATGGAAATATTTTCAAAGGTGTGAAGTTGCAAGTAATCAGAACAAGCTCTGGCCAAAAAGATGGATAATTGTTGGTTTTAGTCCATTGGGATATGGAGTCATAATAAGGTTTAATTGAAACAAAAAGGGGCAAGAGTGGTCCATGGGACAATTCATCTATGTCTAAGGATCTCTTTAAAGTTGATTTTATGGAATGAAATGATACAATAAGAAAGAGAATTAAACAAATGAAGAACAACGAGCAGCCTAAGATCCGGTAAGTACTTTGAAACTATCCAGATTTTGACATACACTTAAGAAAGGCATAAAAGTAATCTAATATCGGGTAAGTACTTCGAAACTAGACAGCTTTTGATGCACTTTCAATAGAAAACATATTAAACACAAAGGAAAACTTAAAAGGAAACTTTTGGAGAAGAAACTAGAGGGTAGGGCTCACCATAAACCTCTTCTAGCTCTGATTTACTTGGTAAACTTTCAAGACAAACACATAAGATAAAAAAGAATGGTCTAAGATCTGGTAAGTACTTTGAAACTAGCGAGCTTTGAACACATTCTTAGGGAAACTTTCAGATAGTATTTTGAGATAAAACTAGGACAGGGCTCACCATAACTTCCTTAGTTCATCTCTAATTAACATAAACTAAAAATAACATTCAAGAATAACAATTAGCTAAGACAGTAGGACGAGGGAACGCCAACATTCCTAACTACTTGAAACTGAATTAAATCATTCCTAAATAACATAAATTAGAAGAAAACATTTAGATAACGCTTATTAGTCATAGAAGGGTACTGATATACAATAAATCCTAACTCTATGCTTGTTGTTCTTTATCAGAGAAGATGGAAAAAGTGAAAACAAAAGTAAAATAAAAATTTACAATAAGAAATAACATCACCGTTGACATAGACTAGGATTCCATAAATCAGCTTGTATTGATGCTTCAAGCCAGTTACAGTTTTAAGTCTAATGTTTCAATTCAACAATCATCTTCACTTCTAAAACTAACTTATGTAATCAAAAATAGAGCTTCAAGAGCTTGTGACCACTATTTAAAAGTAGAAGTTTCAAGCTCAAGTATATTTCAAAGTTCAAAAACCAACCTTTTCTCATCTTCTACAGAAGTATTTATAGAAGGAATGAGGAGGTGGGAGGGGATAAAAGATCTCCCAGGTCAATTAACACAGACTTAATGCTTCTCTGCCTTTAAGGGGCTCGATGGAGAAGTTTACAAATGTTTTTCTGTATTAATTGTTTAAGATTTAAGATTTAAGCTCGGTGGGATCTTTTGTTGACTTTTAAGGCTCTGTTTCATGATATAATGACTCTGCTAATATTTTTTGCATTAAGTTCCTTTAGAAGAATTAACTCTTCAATTGCGCTGAGGCAAATATCTTCTTTTCTGATCACAATTCGGCCTCTATTGAATGCTCGAGGCTATAGGTGGCATTGGGTAGCTAAGAGGAATCAATTTTCCTCTGATGTGGCAGTGGAGGCTCTTTTGTCTGATAAATCTTTTGATTTGTCTTTAACTATTTTTTAATTTGGAGGATTAGGATTTTAATTTTCGATCTTAGCCATAATCCTCCAACACTGTGGAAACAATCTTCAATTCTTTATCTTTTCTATGTTTAAGTCTTTAACACTGATACTCTTTTTTTTTGTTTTAACTTACCGTGTCTTGTTGATGTGCAGGTGCCTCAAAGGGCTCATGTGGCATAAATGCCATGAAGAATTGATGAAACGTGAAGTTGAACCCTGGAATGATCCTTCTATATTCACAAAGGTATGGGGGATCGTCATCCCCAGCCTTTGGTTTTCCTTTTAATATAATGGAAAAACCATAGAAACCAGCATAAAACAATAAACATTAATAAATAATGCGTTTATGTGGTAAAACAGCTTAGGAGGTTGTGGTTAGGAGCAAATGGCAGAGATTAAGTTGGATATGATGATCTAGCAAATATCAACGGTGGGGATTAGTTGTGAATACACCAATTGAATGAGTCACTTTATAATAATATGGGCGTAAGATGTGATAAAATACAAATAAAAAGGGAAAAATCCCTTTAATGGAGGGAGTTTGTGAGGCATTGAAATTGGGGTTTTTGGGATGATCGTGGGTAGTCGGATGAGATTGTCCCATGAGATCAAAGATGGAGTTCGTGTGTTGAAAACCTTTGGTAGAGGCGGAGGGCGATGGTGAAAGGCCAGATTAGATCTAAGCCATTGATCTGCAGAGATCAACGGTAGAAGGTGCGTGTGATAAATTATAATAGAAATGGGGAAAGGTGGTTTCGGGAGGCAAAACTGCTGTTTTCACGTGAGAAAAAGGTGGGTAGGCAGTATTTCCTTTTTGAACGTGACATGCGTTAAGAGGCGACACATGTCTTTTGAAAACAACCTATATCGTGTAATTTTTGAAAATTATCCTCTGTGCTTAAAGTTACGTGATATGGAATACTGATCGTTAGATCTGGGGTATCAGATCCAATGGTAGGGAAATGAGCACGATATGGAATATATGCGCGAGCAGAAGCAGGAAGGGCATTTTTATTATGGACCATCCGATCAAAGATCAACGACAGAGATCAGATCAGGAAGGAGGCAGGACCCATAGGAGACAGGCCTATCGGGGTTAATATAAGCCATTGGATGTAGAAGATCGATGACCAGGATTGAATCTAGGGTTAAAACAAAATATTACACAGGCAGAGAAAGGATGAAGAAGGACCATTGATCTGCAGAGATCAATGGCTACGATTGGCTAAGAAACATTATGAGCGGGGCTGCATTTTTTTAAACCAAAGTTAGAAAATGAAATTTGGACCGTCCGATGTGGACACGTGGTCGGCCCAGATGCAATTGGAGGCATGCGATCGGCTGGGAAGAACTTTGGATGGTGCCGATTATGATTGAGCGTTGGCCATCGATCTACAGATCATATCAACGGTGTAGGATGAATCGAAGGAGTGATCAATCAGAGGGGAAACAAAAATGAGCCCGATAAAACTTGCTGCGATGTTGCACGGGTCATTTGATCGGCTCAAGATCAACAGTCGGGAATGGGTTAGATTAATGAATGGTAGGACCCCTTGAAAACTTATGAAAACCAAAATTTATGAATATACAAAGGTTTTGATGGCTCGGGCGGGTTATATATATATGATATGGCTTGGCGCTCATCTATGGGGCCATTGGTTTATATGGAGTGCGATAGGCCCAAGGCTTATGTATATTAGCCAATCGTATTGGAACTTCAGAGAAAGGCCTTTAAATCTACCCATTTGCATTTCTCCGATGCGATTAGCGCTTCGGGTCTTTTCAATCTACCCATTTTTTATTTAAAAAAAACATCGTTCTGGCGGGTTTAGACCAAAAACTTAGGAAAAGTGGGTTTACAACTTTACAAAGGGAAATATGCATCAGATATGGACTATTACAATGTTTTAGCGCCCGATTGTGGGCACAAGGGTTATATGAAGTGATGACAGGATCGGGAGCTATGTGATAAGGGCCCAATCGCAATAGGAGGCCTCACCATAAGAAATGAACTTGCGTGCCTTGATTTTTCCAATGCGATAAGCGCCATATGAGCTTAGTGCTTGGTTCCAGCACTAATATGCATGAAGGGGAAGTGGTTAGGACTTAGCCCAAAGGGCTTTAAGCCTATAATACAAAAAGTGTATTTTTATGAAATTTTCAGAGTTTTCTGACGGATTTGGGGGGTTTTACAGAGTTTAAAAAGGATTTTTAAACTCTGTAAAGAGAATTTTATGAAGGGGAAAATGGAAATAAATGGAAAGTGGAGGAGTTTCATGGGAATGCAAAGGGGTAAAAAATGAAGGTTAGTTTGAAGTGGAGGGAGGGGAAAAATGGATTTTGCAGCAGTATTTCCTCTATGAAATCAACAGAATTTCAGAGTTTAAAATGGAAACAACAGTGAATATTTGATCAAAGTGCATGATGTCTTCATGAGTCTTTAAGAGATAAAAAATTTTAGCAATAAATTTTTTTTCTTGAAGGCTCCAAAAATGATTTAGCCACCATTTGGTATGAAAAATTTTATAGGTCGCTAACAGTGGCTCCACTTGGGGATGGTGCCTTCTTGAAGGCATCAAGAAGTTCAAACCTACATTCTCTGGGAGGTTGATCAGTGCCTTATCCATTGGGCTATCTTTATTTATTTGGATGATCTTCTTTTTCTCTGAAAATATGTTAGCAACCGTGAAAAACAATAGATCTTCATCAACACAAGATTTCTACCTACCCAATCCTACTGATCTAACAGTTTTTCTCCTTTAGAGTGCACTTGGATTGGAAAACTCTTTTTACAACATTTTATTATTTTGAAAGCATAAATATAATATAATTCTACTCCTTATTTATCCATGAACTCAGATTAAACAGTTGAATCCATATGCTTCTCTACCTAATCTATTAATTTGTTAGTATTAAATAGTCTAAAAAAAATTATTCTCTAACTTCTAAAACAAAATTTTAAACGCATACAAGTCAGGATTAAATAGTCTAAATTGTTGTTGATCTATGGCATGAACAACAAGCTTCACATAGATATTATTTTGCAGAAAATTAAATAAAAAATGGAAGGCTTAAGATCTGAAAGTTCAAAGCACTTCCTTCATCTTTTTAAAACTATGTTTTGACTACTGTGTGAGCTATTTTTCTTTACAATCTGGTTCATATTTTGAGCAGATTAGAACCAGTTTTACCTCTGTTTGGACTCAGAAATTGAAACAGATTTGATTCATTCTTGTTTGAAAACTTAGGTTCGGATTTTGATCATGTTTGAACCTTTAATTTCTATCCTAATCTACCTAACTGATAAGCCAAGATTAAAATGTTTGGGAAATCAAATTCACTAACCTATCAACAGAAAATTTAAAAAATTAATTAGTCATGATTAGGCTATATGACTAATTAGAAGTGTGTTTTCAGGAGTGGCATTTAAGCTTGCACACTTTCAGATTTGTTTCTCTTTTTTGGTATGGGGTTGTACCTTTATTGTTTTTACTATCTACCCTCTTTTCTTTCTTCTATTTTTTTTGTATTTTTGTTTTTTTTTTTAACTTTGAATGCAATGGTAGATGAAATATTTATAATGGAAAAAAGATAAAGGGTCTTTCATAAAATTATAGGATCAAGAGAATTAATGCTTAAGCATCCTTCCATTGGCAGGACCCCCGAACATTTCAGCTCCATTCAGCTCCTGTAAGAAAAAGGCATGTTACCAGCAACAGAATGAATGAGATAAGGGCCAAGCCATAAGTTGTAAAATTTTCCATGCTTACCCTTGTCTTCTCTCCTAGAGTCCCACTTTAAAACTTTGTCCCCAATATTGAAATTGCTTGCCTTTGTTCTTCTCTCAAAAAGCTTTTTAATGTTGTCCTGCTTATGTAATGCTTTGTTATATACCTCCTCTCTTGTTTGCTGAAGATGGATAGTCTGATTTATCCTTCTGATCATGTCATTGTCTTCAGACTGTAACTCTTGAATGAAATTCATAACTGGTACACCAAGGTTGGTAGAAAAAATTGCATCTGTACCATACACAAGATGGTAGGGTGACATACCAATAGATTTCTTCAATGTCAATCTGTCAGCCCAAAGTGCATGAACTAGCTTTGTGTGCCAAGACTTATTATTGTCCTCCAACACCTTCTTGATTTTTTTCACCAAACTCTTGTTGGAGGATTCTGCAAGTCCATTACCTTGAGGGTAATAGGTCGTGGAATGCCCCAATGTTATCTGATATTTGTGATAGAACTCAACCATCTTCTTTGATCCAAATGTTGCTTCATTATCAGTGATGATCTTGGTAGGATAGCCAAATCTAGAGAGAATATTAGTCTCCATGAATTTTATAATGACATAATCATTGGCTTTCCTACAAGGGATGGCGTCTATCCATTTAGTGAAGTAGTTTGTGGCAGTGAGAATCCATCTATGCTGGGAAGAAGATGGTGGATGGATTTCTCCTATGAATTCAAGTACCCACTATTGAAATGGAGCTTCAACAATGATTGGATGCAGAGGTAGGGGTAGCAGCTTCCTTTTTCCTCCAAAAATTTGGCATTTATGATAGGAAATGATCGTTTTGTGTACTTCAAGAAATAGAGTAGGCCAATAGTAACCAGTCCTCAAGATTTTGTTGGCTATTGTCTTCCAATGTAAATGGCCTCCACACTCCCCTTCATGGAGCTCATGCTTAACCTTCTTTGCATCACACTCAGGAAAACATTTAAGAAATATCCCACTTGCATTTTTCCAATAAAGACATTTATCTATAATGCAATAGTTTACAACTTTTAACTTTAGAAACCTTTCCTTTGTTTTTCATAAACTGGGAGGTGTATCCAAATTAAGAAAAACATAAAAAATATCAGCATACCAAGAAGAATTCATAAAATTGTATTCAACAATGGGAGTTGAGAATTCTTCTTGGTCATCTAAAGAATTAATCATATTAATATCAAGAACTTCAAAATTTGATTCATCCATTAATCTAGCTAGACCTTGGCCTTTGATGAGGTTAGTGGGTTTTATCTCTAAATCATATTCAAGAATAACAACAATCCACTTACCTCTCTTACCATCTGGGTCCTGTGTTAGAATTTATTTCAAAAATGAATTTGGGACAAAGGAAATGATGTGTGAATGAAGGATGTATACCCAGAAGTCTTTTAAATCCTTAACCAAAGCAAAAGATTGCTTTTCCATAATGTTATACTTCAGAAGGGCATCCCTCAAAGCCTTGCTAAAGAACGCAATAGGATTCTCTTGTCCTTGTGGATTTTTCAGTAAAAGGACAACAACTATTGTATGTTCTGATGCAAATGAAAAAATATAAAAATATTTTGAAAAATCAGGACTTATTAGAACCGGTATTTTGTTAAAGCTTGTCTCACTAGCTCAAAGGAATTCTTTGCTTCCAAGGTCCATTTTACCCCTTGCTCCTTCTTCAGCATGTTTTTTATATTCCTAAGGAGCTCAACCGAGTTGGGTATGAACCTTCTCAAAAATTTAATCTTTCCAATGAAAGATTGCAACTCCTTGATGTTTCTGTTAGAGTCAGTCTTTACATCCCTCCATCAAAGATCATTTCTCTTATTGCATTTCATTTTTTTAGGTGTCTCATTCTGCTCATTCATCTGCATTCCGTTAGGGGCATGCCATTATCTGACAGAAGGGCTTGGTTTTCTCATTTCCCTCATGTTTGTACCTGCTGGGTTGGTCAAAAATTTCTCAAAATTCATCAAAGTTCATTTCATGTCATTTACAGTCATAGATGCTATTTTGGTCAAAAAAGAGTCATTTTAGTTTCTAGGTCTAGGGTTTGGTCTTCAGAAATATTAAACAATGCCCGCAGGCCATGAGGATGTTTTCAATTAGTTTTCGTTTCAAGATTTTCATCGTCAAATATGCTCGAGGATGTTTCTTCTTCAAAACTCTGTTTTGAAGAAGAAATTGTCAAATTTGTTTTTGTAATAAATATGTATCTTTCCACCATGAAATACTTCACATGCAAACTCTGGTCATCCTTTGCCAAGTTTCAATGCCACCATCCCTGCAAAAATCAACCAAGAAAACATCATTTCAAGCTCAGAAAGTCAATGAGGAAACAAAAAGACAGAGTTGTATTAAATGCAAAAAGTGCCAAAGTCAAAAACATTACAAAATGGGTTATTGAGAAGAAAAAATTAAAACCATGTCTATATAAGATATTTCTCCAAGTTATTAATCCATTTGTATCGAGAGATTTCAGAAAATCCAAGAGAGAGGTCGATGTTGAAGTTTGGAGGGATGAAACTCTGAGTTTAAAGGGGCGACTGTGTGTTTGAAATCAACGCGGCGCATTGGGATAGAGTGTGGCGCACCCACACAGCACGGCGCACCCACACAACGTGGTGCATAGAGCCGAAATACACTGTGCATTTTCCAAAGGGCGCGGCGCACTCACAAAGTGCGGCGCATTGGGCTTGTGCGCGGCGCACAGAGCCTCCAAGCCCAAAATTTCATCAGTGCTTCTCAATTCTTCAAACCGAATCAACTCTTTTGATCCAAGTAAGTTGTGCGCCTTTTCCATTCGATTTTAACTCCTGTTGGGTGCTATTTGGAAGGAGGAATTCAAGATTTTAAATGGAGAAAACATAATCCTATATCCATATCAAAATTTGCTCCTAGGGTTTGAAATTGGGTGTCAAAACTTGACTTTGGTGCCAAAACACTCTCATTCCATTTTCACTTGTGTTTCCCACCTCTGTTACACTATTGTCAATATCCTTTCCCATTCCATTTCATCCTGAGCTACTCATATCATTCAATTCCCATTTCATTATCCCAAATCCTCTTATTCCCTATACTTATCCCTTTCTCCACATCACTTATAAATCCCCAAATCCCTAAGTCCCCCAAATAGTGACTATCCTCACACTTAAATATCACTTGACAGTCCTTTTTTTTCCCACTATGATATTTCTCCTCAGCACCTTATTATATATGTGGCACACTTGGTCTTGAAAAACAAACTCTTGTTTTCACCATACATATATCAGCACATACTTTTCAAACACCTTGTTTTCAGCATCATGTCAGAGACAAATTAATCATATGAGAAGGGATATGAGCAGGACAGTGATTTAACCGTAGAGCTAAATGTACCGAGGAGGTCTCATAAAAGTGGCAGGCATGTCATAGAGGAGCCCACTTCTTTGGCTCAATTGCAGGCCTGCCCGCTTGCAATGACATGCTTTTAGCAACATTCATGTTTTCGGTATTGTGAGCTGATATCTTAGATTCAACACCATCAGGAGTTGGTTCGCTTATTTGTCCTACATTTGCATGATGGTCATGTAAACCTTGCTGGAGTGAACTTCACCTTGACACCAGAGACCATTTCTGAGGCAACCGGGATACCAAACATAGGTGAGGAGTGGAATAAGAGACAACAGCTGGATAGAGCATATTATGAACCTTACATCAGGCCTGGATATTTGAGGCAGCTCAACAGGGTATTCCCATTCTGGTTTCTAAAGGAGTCCTATGTGCCATTAATGAAGCTCATCATTAGATACTTCAGTTGCGAGGGTAGATTCTCACGCCTTTATGCATACCAAATCAGACTGTTGATGCATTTCACGAGAGTGAGACTGATGAATATTCCATACTTCATGTGCCGAAACATAGAGCGGATGACTACCCTTGTGTAGAAGAAGACTCCAGAGCAGCAACATAACAACATTTATCATTATGCGCTCATTAAAATCATTGTAGTACATCAGCTTGGGTTGCAGGGCATAGCATGGGAGGAGTTCATTTCCCGTGACTTCTTTACAGCCCCTCAGCCTCCTCCAGAGATTGTTCACGATGCAGGTGATCCTTCGCATCAGTTTGAGGTTCCTGAGATAGAGCCTATCAGTGTTCCAGTGTGTGTTACCTATCAAAGACGTACCAGAGCCTTATTTGCAGCAGCACGACGAGTACTATCTCCGCCCAGGGTGGAAGGGGTCTCGTTACCTTCGACAGGAGCGCGAGTACTATCTCCATATGGCATGGAAGGGGTCTCGCCTTCTACATCAGCACAGGTACTGGACAGAGGCAAGAAGCCTATGCAGGATGAGGGCCCCTCGGGAGGCCAAGATACTGATTTTATATTGATCGATGTTGATTCGAGCTCTCCCAGCTCAAAGCTGAAAGAGATCATCCAGGAGCAGAAAGCTGAGATCGACACGCTGACTGAGAAATTGCAGAGAGCTCAGTGGGTTATAAATTACTTGGAGCAGCGGAATAAACAATTGGAGGATTAGCAGACACTCATAGAGTTGCGGCAAATCCGTGAAGACCGTGAATTGGCCCGAAAGAGACCAGGTGACATGACACCATTTGAGCGAGAGACTTGCCTTACTAGAGTCAACATTCATCTGGAGAAGCTGTTGGCGAAGGAAAATAGGGACAAAGACATGCTCAGACACATGAAGAATCACTATTGGGCCTGCACACATGTTTGCAAAGCAAAAATGAAGATCCTGAAGGCGAGGTTGAGAAAAGCACTGAAACGTCGGAAAAGGCCAGATCCACTCCGAATCTTGGCCGAAGCTTCCTTGGCTGAGCATGAGACATGATGGGAGACCTTCACTCCAAATTTCAGCAAATTTGGATAATATTTTGTCATTTTTGAAAATTTTGGTTGCAAAACAGGTTTTTCCGCTTGACGCGTCGCGCCACCCGACGCGCGCTTATGATTGGGACATATTCTGGAGGAAAACTTGATATTTTTGGGTTTGTTATGGTAAATTATGCATGCTCAGGAATGGCTGAGATATTTCATGAAGTTCTGGGTGGTCTTAAAGGTCAAAAACACTCCAAAAATGGCGTTTCTGCCACTTTTTGCACCAGCAGGAACCAGTCTTGGGAGATTGTAGTTTTGGAGGGGAAAATGAACTCCAAATTGAAAAATTCCACTTGGGTTGGATAGTAGACAGATAGGGATTTCCAAAGAGATATCATGAGCTCAATTTGGACTTCAGAAACTACCCCAAAAATAGGCTCAAAGTGGTGCGGCGCATTGAGTTTTCTGGCGCGACGCATAGAGGAATTTTGCCCAATTTTCACTTTTCAGCTCAGAAATTCGGCCAGTTTGACTAGTTTCACTTTTGGATGTAATTATTGATCTATCTTGATGTAATTTTGTAGATATTATGTAAATTTGGCATGTTTTTACTTTTTCTAGAGGATTCATTCACTAAAAAGTGAAAATTAAGTGAATGGATCAGTTTCCTAGCATATAGAGGCAAGTTGTTTGGCTGCCTAGATTTTAGTTCCATGTTTAGAATTGGTTGAAACAGCCCCTAGAAGGATGAGCTCGACCCCTAGAGGCATGGGAAGGGGTTAGGATGGCCTATATATTGTATTTTCTGAGACATTTTCAGGGTTGGATACTTGGGAAAAGTTTGGCACCTCATTGTATATTCATTTCAGATTTTTGGCAAAGGAAAGACCAGAGTTTTGCAGCACTTGTTGGGATCCTTGTGGCTTCTGAGTTTTGATGATGTTTTTCTCCATGTTATTTTAAGTTTCATTAATTTTATATGTATGCCATTTCCCTTCTCTTTGCTTCTGAATTAGACAAATGAGTAACTAAGGTAGAATTCATTAGTTTGTTGATGCTCTGCCTTAAAATTTTGTTTAGTTTTATATGTTTTCCTTCGTTTGAAGAGGATCCTTGCACTCTCTTGCCCTCTTCAGCTCCTCAGAAGTATTTTCTATCCATTCATTGAATCTAAGACATCAAAGTCATTGCCTACCCTGCCCCAACTTGAACTCTGCAAGAATTTGGCCTCATCCCCAAGCCCAAAAATTGTTTTTCCCTTTTTCCAACAAAAACCCCTAAAAATAAAAATCAAACCCTCCTATTTGTTTATCTAGCCTAAGATCAGTTGTTTTTTTAGTCATCTCAAGCCCCTTTGAATATTTTCATTGAGATTGACCCGGAGAGAGCCCTCTCTTGTCCTCGTAGGGCTAGCTACGAGGCTAAGCGTGGTTTGGTGTTGTCCTTCTTCTGCCTTATTTCAGCCTGAGGTGGATTTGGGAACTAACATAGTGGCGACCATACTGGGGAAGAAAATGGTTTGCTTGTTGGTGTTATTTGTTTCATAAGTTACAGACGGAGCCTGAAGTCACGCCAGGTAGCTTTCGAAACGCTTTTTCTTTGCATTAGCGGAAGTAGATAAACGCTGCTTCAGTCAATCTCCGGTTTAGCTTGTGAACGTGACATTTGACTTGTGAATTACCCCAGTATATTACATCGTTTTGGACTTTTGGGTGATTGAGTCTAGAATTTGATAGGCTGAATAGATCGGTTTTGTCCTTTGATTTTTGAATAGATCAACACACTGGCTTCCAGAAGACATACAAGAGCTAATCTTGATCCTGATCCGCCTCCAGTGTATGAGAATCCCAATCTGATTTCAAGAATCCTCCGTCGAGAAAGTCCCGTGATCCCTTTGTTTAAATCTCATTCATGCCCTACTGTATTTGAATTCCTTGAAGATATTGAGTTTGATGATCAATTCGAGTTGTCGCTGTTTGAAACTAAATCTGAAAGTGCTACTGGTTCTACTGTCATAAATCCCGAGTTTATCAAGTATCTTGAGGTTGAACAAGCTAATAGATCCATTGATAGTTACATCCTGAACATTCAGAACTCTATTGTGGCAACAAATATCCCTGAATTCATAGAGTTCGCATCTGAAACTCTTGGTCCATCAACAGTTACTTCTGATCCTCAAGTTCACGCTGAGCCTTCTTTCATTCCTACCATTCCCGTACAACCATCTATATCTAATCAGAAATCCGCAGTATTTTCTCCTCCATCCCCACCACATACACCTCGTACATCTACTGCTCCTACTCCACCCGTTTCTCCAAGACAGATTATAAATCCACCAAGAGCAATGGCTGCTAGATTCGCACCTCTTGTCTTGCCCCAGAACTTGGATCCCATGCCCGCTGATTATCAGAGTAAAATTCCTTTGTTTGATGGTACTCCTCAAAGTGTGCCCGCTCAGCAGCATATTGATAGAATGACAGACTTTTTTGACCTCCATGAAATTGATGAAGAGAATGTCTCCATGAGATTGTTTGTGCAAACTTTTGGAGGTGAGGTACGCAAGTGGTTCAGAGCTTTGCAGCCCAGAAGTATTAATACATTAGAAGAGCTTCAGAGATAGTTTCTAGATCGGTGGGAAATGAAAAAAGATCCGCTTCAAATTACTTCTGAGTATACCAAGATCAAGCACAATCCTGGTGAGTCCGTTCAAGACTATATTATCAAATTTAATGCAGTTTATAATGCAATTCCTGATGACTTGAGGCCTTCTAAGAAGTCAGCTTTGTTAAAATTCCCGGATGGTTTTGATCCGGAGATGGCCTATTCATTACGAGATAGAGATCCGCCTACTTTAGAGGACATGCAGAAGATTTCCGTGAGTGTTGAGGCAAACTTGAATGATAAGAGAGCTAGACTGAAAGCCGAGAAGAAAGTTGTGATAAAGGAAGAAGCTTCTACATCTACAGATAAGATACTTCGCGAAATGGGAAATATGTTCGAAAGGCTCACTATTGATAAGCCCGAACCACAAGTTCGGAATCCTAACTTCCGTGGTCAGCAGCAGCCCCAATTCAGGATTAAGCAACGAGAACAGCGAGCACAAGAACCAGCAGTCCAGCAGCAAGTAAAGACACCTCTTCAGCAGAATTTTGTTGGTCAGGATTCAGATGATGAAGATGATGTAGTAGGGGAGGAAAATCACTTCTTTACTCCTGATGATTTTCCCATTTATATCACCGAAGATGAGGAGTATGCAGAAAGTTCAGCGGTACAAAGAGATAAAGATTTTATCTTGGCTAATGATGTTGCTCTTGAGGAAGAGTCAGATGAGTATCAGAGAGGTTATATGAATGCATTTTCAGCCCAGCAGAAGCAATATTCTCTCAGAAATAGAGATGTACCTGTCAATTCAATCCAACAGAGAAAGGAAGTTTCAGCTCCTAAAAAAGGTTCACCTATTGCACAAAAGAAAGCAAAAGAGATAGTTGATCCCACTGCCACCAAGTCATCATCAGCATAAAAATCAAATCATCCAATTACAATGAGGGAGAAGGCTGAAAAGAAATATGTTTCAGCCAAAGAGATCGAAAATACTTCAGCCTTTAGTTTGGAGAATGAGATTTCTAAATTAAAGGTATCCATTCCCTTGACTGAACTAATGAGGAATAGCAGTTATAAAGGTCAAGTTTCCAAAATTTTGAATTTCAATCCCATGTCTGATATGGTGAATATTGAAGATGATCAACCTGAACTAATATTTGGACCAGCTTTAGATGGTGAGTCTCTGGACAGCGAAGTGCCTCCTTTTTAGATCAGTCTTCGACTGCATGAGTTTGTATTGCATAATGCCATGTTCGATTCCGGTGCTTCCCATAATCTTATGCCGAAAGAAATCATGGAGAATTTGGGTTTATACATTACCAGGAAGTACCATGATCTTTGTTCATTTGATTCTAGAAGAGTGAGATGTATTGGGCTCATTAAAGACTTGGTTGTAAGTTTGGATCAGATTCCTACAAAGAATGTTTTGATGGACATTGTTGTAGCAGACATTCCTCCGAGATTTGGTATGTTGCTTTCCAAATCTTGGGGAGAAAAAATGAAAGGGACATTACAATTGGATTTCTCCTATGCAACGATTCCCGTGTTTGGCCAAATGAGAAAGTTGTACCGGGAACAAAAAATGAAGTATATGATTACAACTAAGGAGAAACCGGTCAATCATCCGATTAATTATGCACATACAGATTTAGAGTCTTTTGTTTTGTTTGCCGATAGTTTCAATGATGTAGATAGTCAGTTAGTTCAAGCAGAAGATATTCCAGAGATTACTGAGAATTTCAGAGAAGTTTTGCAGAAGGAAAGGCAACAACCGGAAAGCACAATTGAGCAATCAACTAAAGATAGTGGACAACAAGCAGAAAAAACAAAGCTAGCACAATTTCAGCACCTAGAGGATGATGAAGGGGGTCTATGGACCATGGATTTCGATGGTGCAGTGGGAAATGATGGTGCTAGAATTGGTATTTGGGTATGTAGTCCTTTTTCCGCTCCAAACAAGGTACCGAGCAATGTACGGGTGTGTTCTTACAAATTAGCATTCGATTGTTCAAACAATGAGGCTGAGTATGAAGCTCTAATTGCTAGCCTAAAGATTATTAGAAAGCTGAATGCTAAGAGAATTATGGTCTATGGCGACTCTGAATTGGTGATTAAGTAAGTAAAGGGTGAATATCAAATGAAGCATCCCTGGATGCAGGCTTACCGTAATGTTGTCCTTGATATTTTGAAGTAGTTTTCAGATTATACTTTGACTTGTATTCCTCGCATTCAAAATGGAATTGTAGATGCACTTGCTAAGGCAGCAAGTAACTTAAATATCCCAATGAATTCAAGTAATAAGTTCGAGATCCATGTAAAACACCGTCCTACCGTCCGGGATAATCAAATATGTTGGCAAGTTTTCCAAGACGATGATGAAATTAATGATTTTCTACAAAATAAGGGTAAGTTCAAAGATACCTCAATTGATGTAGAATATGATGATGGTGATGATGTTCAAGTCAATCAAATGGAAGTGTTGCAGCTAAAAGAAAAAGTTATTCCTAAAGGTTTGATACCTTTAGAAGAAATCTTCGATCAGGATGATGTGGCCAAGAAACCAACCTTATGGCCGACTGAAAAAGGAGTTGAAGATGTAAATATTGGGACAGCTGAAGACCCCAAGATGGTGAAGTTATCTAAATCATTGCCACCAGAGGTAAAAGAAAAATATGTGAGTTTTTTGTCTTCATTTTCAGATGCTTTCGCTTGGGATTACTCAGATTTAAAGACGTATGACACCAATATAATTCAACATACTATCCCAATCAAGCCTAATCAGAAGCCTTTTAGACAAAAGCTACGAAGAATCAATCTGAAGTTGCTGCCATCGATTGAGAAGGAGGTAAACAGGTTGTACAAAGTAGGAATCATTGTTCCCACTAGATTTTCTGATTGGGTTTCCAATTTAGTGCCAGTGCGGAAAAAGACAGGTGAGATTCGATTGTGTATTTATTTCCGAAATCTAAACAAGGTATCATTGAAGGAAAATTATCAATTGCCTAAGATGGATCATATATTGCAGCGAGTATTTGGAGCATCTCGCATGTCACTACTCGATGGTTATTTTGGATATAACCAAATTTTGGTCCATGAGGATGACCATGACAAAATGGCGTTCACCACTCCATGGGGGACATTCCACTATGCCAAGATGCCATTCGGTTTGAAGAATGCTGGTGCGACTTTCCAGCGGGCGATGGACATGGATTTTGCGAATGAGAAAGATGTTTTCCTTGTTATATACCTTGATGATTTGACGGTATTTTCCAATTCAAATGAAGAGCATATGTATCACTTGAAATTTTTTTTTCAAAAGTGCGGAAAATATGGTGTCTCGCTTAATCCTAAAAAGAGCTTGTTTTTGATGGATAAGGGAAAATTACTTAGCCAAATTATTTCCAAAGATGGCATTCATATCGATCCAGCACATGTTGAAGCAATTCAGCAAATTGACCCTCCTAGGAACAAGAAGGAGATTCAGTGTTTTAATGGTAAGATGAAATTTTTACGTCGTTTTGTCCCTAACCTTGCTGAACATTTAAGAGAAATAACAAATTTTCTGAAAAAGGAAAGACAAGTGAAGTGGATTGAAGAGGTGGTAAAGTCCTTTAATTTGGTGAATTTGGCACTATCTTTAGCTCCGGTGTTAATCAGCCCAGATTACACCCAAGATTTTATTTTGTTTTCCTTTGCTTCGGAGCATACCATGGTAGCTGTGTTAATGCAGAAAAGAGATGGAAATGAGAAGCCCATAGCATTTTTCAGTTGAACTATTAGAGATGCAGCCTTGAAGTACAACATCATTGAGAAACAAGCTCTGGCACTGGTAAAAGCATTGAAATATTTCCGGGTATACATTTTGCATTCCCATATTTTGGCTTATGTTCCTAACTCTACCGTAAAAGATGTTTTAGTACAGACTGTTCCGGAAGGAAGACGTGGCAAGTGGATTGCAGATTTGCTGGAATATGATGTAGAACTAAGGCTAACAAAACTTATCAAGGGACAGGGGCTGGCGAAACTTATAGCTGAATCAAATTTGCATGCGCTAGACATAAATCTGATTGCTGCTATGTCTGATGAGGATGAGGATAATTCGCCACTTCAGGTATCGAAAATGTTTGTTGCTTCCCCATGGTACTCAGATATCATGTATGTTCTTCAAAATTTGTCATCACCGCCCGGCATGACTAGAAACAAAGGTATAAATTTGAAACTGAAGGCTGCAAAATTTTGTATTTTGAATTCTGCACTTTATTGGAAAGATCCGGGTGGTGTTTTGTTGAATTGTTTGGTGGAGGAAGAAGCGAAGAAGGTAATGGAGGATTTCCATAAAGGAGACTGCAGAGGTCATCGTTTTTGGAAAAAAACCGCCAATAAGATTTTAAGATCAGGGTACTATTGGCCGAAATTGTTTGTTGATGTGTATAAAATAGTCAAAGGCTACCATGAGTGCTAGATTTTTGAAGGAAGAAAGAAATTACAGCCATTGCCACTCAAGCCTATTGAGGTTAGCGCCCCTTTTCAGCAGTGGGGTTTGGATTTCATTGGGGAGATCCATCCTCTTTCCTTAGGACAACATAGATGGATTCTAACAGCTACCGATTACGTCACAAAATGGATCGAAGCAGTTCCCACAAGGCAAGCCACCGATTCGGTAATCATTTCTTTCCTTGAAAACAACATTTTGTCTCGTTTTGGTTGCCCAAGTAAATTGATCACTGATAATGCAGCGGCTTTTAAATCAAGAAATATGATTGAGTTTTGTGCTAAGTATAAAATTATTTTGGGACATTCAACCACCTATCATCTGCAGGGTAACAGTTTGGCGGAATCTTTCAATAAATCTCTAGTCAACATCATTAAAAAGTTGATGGACATGAATAAGAAGAGCTGGCATAAGAAGCTGGTAAATGCACTATGGGCTGATCGGGTGAGTCAAAAGAAGTCCATTGGTATGTCCCCCTTTGAGTTAATTTATGGAGTGGATACAATGTTTCCTACCTCACTTGCTGTTCTGGTGGTCAAGCTTCTTTAGGAAGCTAGTAGTGAAGAAAGCCATATTCAGAGAAGGATAAATCAGATGATTCATTTGCAGCAAACGAGAGAAGAGGTTTTCCAGAACACATTCAAGTTGCAGGAGAGAATCAAAATGATCTATGATAGGAAAGTAAAGGCAGATAAATTCCAGTTGGAGGAAGTGGTACTGAAGTGGGATGCTAGGAATGAGGACAAAGGCAAACAAGGTAAGTTTTAAAATCTATGGAAAGGTCCATTCAATATTGTAGCATATCGAGGTCAAAACGCCTTTCTTTTGAAGGAGATGAACGGTGAAGACTGTCCAAGAGGGCTGGTCAATGGTCGGCTACTCAAGTGGTACCATTTCTAAGATGTTTTCTACTGATCATATTTTCATTGTAAGTGTGCAATGTAGTCTTTTATTTAGTTTGGGGCCCGAAGTGAAGGCTATAATTCTGAAGAAGGATTTCAGTTTTGGTTTAAGTCTGTTTAGTCGGTTTGTTTCAGTCATTTCTGTTTTAAAGGTTGAGTCAGCTTGAGTTAAAGTTTCAGTCAAATAAATTTAGTCAACAGTCTTGAGTTGTTTTGTCAAAATAATGGATTCCATAGCCCAATGGACGAAAGCACTGGGATTCTCTCCCAAATATCTGCCATTCTTGGCACCTCCCAGGAGCTACCATCCCCATTGGAGCCAATGTTAGAGTCGGTCTTTACATCCCTCCGTCAGAGATCATTTCTCTTATTTCATTTCATTTGTTTAGGTGTCTCATTCCACTGATTCATCTGCATTCTGTTAGGGGCATTCCATTATTTTACGGAAGGGCTTGGTTTTCTCGTTTCCCTCATGTTTGTACCTGCTGGGTTGGTCAAAAATTTCTCAAAATTCATCAAAGTTAATTTCACGTGATTTACAGTCATAGATGTTATTTTGGTCAAAAAAGAGTCATTTTAGTTTCTAGGTCTAGGGTTTGGTCTTCAGAAATATTAAATAATGCCCGCAGGCCATGAGGATGTCTTCAATAAGTTTTCATTTCAAGATTTTCATCGTCATATGCTCGAGGATGTTTCTTCTTCAAAACTCTGTTTTGAAGAAGAAATTGCCAAAACAAAATTTGTAATAAATATGTATCTTTCCGCCATGAAATACTTCACATGCAAACTCTAGTCCTCCTTTGTTGAAGTTCAATGCCACCATTCCTGCAAAAATCAACCAATTTCATCGTTCAAGCTCAGAAAGTTAGTGAGGAAACAAAAAGACAGAAGTTGTATTAAATGCAAAAAGTGCCAAAGTCAATAACATTACAAAATGGGTTTTGAGAAGCAAAAATTAAAACCATCTCTTTATAAGATATTTCTCAAAGTTATTAATTCATTTGCATGAAGAGATATTCAGGAAATCCAAGAGAAAATTCGATGTTGACATTTGGAGGGATGAAACTTTGAGTTTAAAGGGCCGACTGTGTGTTTGAAATCAGCACGGCGCATTGGGATAGAGTGTGGCGCACCCACAGAGCGCGGTGCATAGAGCCAAAATACACTGTGCATTTTCCAAAGGGCGCGACGCACTCACAGAGCGCGGTGCATAGACCCTCCAAGCCCAAAATTTCATCAGTGCTTCTAAATTTTTCAAACAATTCAACTCTTTTGATCCAAGTAAGTTGTGCGCCCTTGCCATTTGATTTTGACTCTTGCTGGGTGCTATTTGGAAGGAGGAATTCAAGAGTTTAAATGGTGAAAATATAACCCTATATCCATATCAAAATTTGCTCCTAGGGTTTGAAATTGGGTGTCAAAACTTGACTTTGGTGCCAAAACACTCTCATTCCATTTTCATTTGTGTTTTCCAACACTATTACATTATTGTCAATATCCTTCCCCATTCCCTTTCATCCTAAGCTACTCATATCATTCCATTCCCATTTCACTATCCCAAATCCTCTTATTCCCTATACTTATCCCTTTCTCCACATCACTTATAAATCCCCTAATCCCTAAGTCCCCAAATAGTGACTGTCCTCACACTTAAATCTCACTTGACAGTCCTTTTTCCCACTGTAATATTTCCTCACAGTCCCTCATTTCATACTTGGCACATTTGGCACTAAAACATACACCAAACTCTTGTTTTCACCATACATATATCAGCATATACTTGTCAAAACACCTTGTTTTCAACATCATGTCAGAGACAAATTCATCATATGAGCAAGGATATGAGGAGGACAGTGACTCAACCACTAAGCTAAATGTACCAAGGAGGTCTCATAAAAGTGGCAGGCACGTCAGAGAGGAGCCCACTTCTTTGGCTCAATTGTAGGCCTGCCCGCTTGTAATGACATGCTTTCAGCAACATTCATGTTTTTGGTATTGTGAGCTGATATCTCAGATTCAACACCATCAGGAGTTGGTTTACTTATTTTTCCTACATTTGTGTGATTTTCATATAAACCTTGCTGGAGTGAACTTCACCTTGACACCAGAGACCATTTCTGAGGCAACCGGGATACCAAACATAGGTGAGGAGTGGAATAAAAGACAACAACGGGATAGAGCATATTATGAACCTTACATCAGGCCTGGATATTTGAGGCAGTGGAGCAGAGTATTTCCATTCTGGTTTCTGAAGGAGTCCTATGCACCATTAATGAAACTCATCATTAGATACTTCAGCTGTGAGGGTAGATTCTCACGCCTTTATGCATACGATATCAGACTTTTGATGCATTTAACGAGGGTGCGACTGCTGAATATTCCATAATTCATGTGCCGAAACATAGAGCGGATGACTACCCTTGTGGAGAAGAAGACTCCAGAGCAGCAACATAACAACATTTATCATTATCCGCTCATTAAAATCATTGTAGTACATCAGCTTGGATTGCAGGGCATCGCATGGGATGAGTTCATTTCCAATGACTTCTTTACAGTCCCTCAGCCTCCTCCAGAGATTGTTCACAATGCAGGTGAGCCTTCACATCAATTTTAGGTTCCTGAGATAGAGCCTATCAGTGTTCTGGTGTGTGTTACATATCAGAGAGGTACCAGAGCCTTATTTGCAGCAGCACGGCGAGTAAAATCTCTGCCCAGGGTGGAAGGGGTCTCGTTACCTTCGACAGCAGCGAGAGTATTATCTCCACATGTCATGGAAGGGGTCTCTCCTTCTACATCAACACAGGTACAGGACAAAGGCAAGAAGCCTATGCAGGATGAGGGCCCCTCGGGAGGCCAAGACACTGATTTTATATTGATCGATGTTGATTCGAGCTCTCCCAGCTCAAAGCTGAAAGAGATCATCTAGGAGAAGAAAACTGAGATTGACACGCTAACCGAGAAATTGTAGAGAGCTCAGTGGGTTATAAATTACTTAGAGCAGCAGAATAAACAACTGGAGGATCAGTAGACACTCATAGAGTTGCGGAAAATTTGTGAAGACCGTGAATTGGCCTGAAAGAGACCAGGTGACATGACACCATTTGAGCGAGAGACTTGCCTTACAAGAGTCAAAATTAATCTATAGAAGCTCTTGGAAAAGGCCAATAGGGACAAATACATGCTCAGACATATGAAAAACCACTATTGGGCCCGCACACATGTTTGCAAAGCAAAACTGAAAATCCTGAAGGCGAGGTTGAGAAAAGCACTGAAACGTCGGAAAATACTGGATCCACTCTGAATATTGGCTGAAGCTTCCTTGTCTAAGCATGAGACATGATGGGAGACCTTCACTCCAAATTTCAGCAAATTTGGAGAAGATTTTGTCATTTTGAAAATTTTGGTTGCAAAACAGGTTTTTTCGCCCGACGCGTCGCACCACCCGACGAGCGCTTATGATTGGGACATCTTCTGGAGGAAAAATTGATATTTTTGGATTTTTTATGGTAAATTATGCATTATTAGGAATGGCTGAGATATTTCATGAAGTTCTGGCTGGTCTTAAAGGTCAAAAACACTCCAAAAATGACCTTTCTGCCACTTTTTGCACCAGCAGGAACCAGTCTTGGGAGATTTCATTTTTGGAGTGGACAATGACATCCAAATTGAAAAATTTTACCTGGGTTGGATAGAAGACTTCCAGGGCTTTCCAACGAGCTATCATGAGCTCAAATTGGACTTCAGGAAGTGCCCCAAAAATAGGCTCAAAGTGGCGCGACGCATTGAGTTTTCTGGCGCGACGCATAGATGAATTTTGCCCAATTTTCACTTTTCAGCTCAGAAATTCGGCCAGTTTGACTAGTTTCACTTTTGGATGTAATTATTGATCTATATTGATGTAATTTTGTAACTATGATGTAAATTTGGCATGTTTTTACTTGTTCTAAAGGATTCATTCACTAAAAAGTGAAAATTAAGTGAATGGATCAGTTTCCTAGCATACAGAGGCAAGTTCTTTGGTTGCCTAGATTTCAGTTCCATGTTTAGAATTGGTTGAAAAAGCCCCTAGAAGGATGAGCTAGACCCCTAGAGGCATGGGAAGGGGTTAGGATGGTCTATATATTTTATTTTCTAAGAAATTTTCAGGGTTGGATACTTGGGAAAAGTTTGGCACCTCATTGTATATTCATTTCAGATTTTTGGCAAAGGAAAGACCAGAGTTTTGCAACACTTGTTGGGATCCTTATGGCTTCTAAGTTTTGATGATTTTTTCCTCCATGCAATTTTAAGTTTCATTAATGTTATATGTATTCCATTTCCCTTCTCTCTGTTTCTGAATTAGACAAATGAGTAACTAAGGTATAATTCATTAGTTTGTTGATGCTCTGCCTTAAACTTTTGTTTAGTTTTATATGTTTTCCTCCATTTGAAGAGGATCCTTGCACTTCCTTGCCCTCTTTAGCTTCTCAGAATTATTTTCTATCCATTCATTTAATCTAAGAAATCAAAGTCATTGCCTTCCCTGCCCCAACTTGAACTCTGCAAGAATTTGGCCTCATCCCCAAGCCCAAAAATTGTTTTTCCCTTTTTCCAACAAAAACCCCTAAAAATCAAAATCAAACCCTCCTATTTGTTTATCTATCCTAAGATCAGTTGTTTTTTTAGTCATCTCAAGCCCCTTTGAATATTTTCATTGAGATTGACCCGAAGAGATCCCTCTCCTGTCCTCGTAGGGCTAGCTACGAGGCTAAGCGTGGTTTGGTGTTGTCCTTTTTCTACCTTATTTCAGCCTGAGGTGGATTTGGGAACTAACAGTTTCGAGGATGACAGATTTGTAATATGGCCTAAATCATCTTTGAATCTATCTCAATACCCTCCTCTGAAATAATTTTCCCAATAAGTTTACCTTCTTGGAGACCGAATAGTGTTTTCTTAGGGTTCAAAGATATCCCAAACTTTCTGCATCTCTCGAAGACTGTTCTTAAATGATCTAAGTGATCTTCATCTGTCTTTGAAAAAATAGTAACATCATCAAGGTATATAATGATGAAGTAGCCCAATTCTTCTGAGAATGCTATGTCCATGGCTCTTTGGAATGTTGCACCAACATTCATCAGACCAAAGGGAATTTTCACATACATAAAAGTTCCCCAAGGTGTATTACATGTTGTCTTTAATTGATCATCAGGGTGGACTAAAATATGATTATACTCTGAGTAGACATCAAGCAAAGAAATTATTTTAGACCCCACCACCCTTTGTAAAATATGATCCATCTTAGGTAAATGGTAGTTGTCCTTAAACGAAGCTTTCTTTAAGTCTCTAAAGTTTATACAAAGCCTAATATCTCCTGTTTTCTTCCTAACTGACACCAGATTAGACACCCACTCAAAATATATAATAGGGAAAATAATACCAGCTTCATACATTTTCTTGATTTCCTTCTCAACCAAAGGCAACTGAACAGGGTTAATTCTGCACAGTTTCTGTTTGAATGGCTTTTGATTTTATTTGAGAGGGATTTTGTGCTATATTATTTCACTGTCATAGGATTTAAGATCTTCGTAACTCCACACAAAAACATCAGAAAATTCTTTAAACAACTCTATGTATTTGAGTTTAATGTGAGCTAGTAAAGTATTAGACAGTTTGATCATCATTTGTTTTAGTTCACTGCCTATATTGCACTCCTCAACTTCAGTATCTACAGGTTCCAGTTTTGGCTTTTTGGCCACATCGTTAAAATCAAACAACTCTTCTAAAGGGGCCAGACCCTTTGGAAAACTTTCATCGTTAGAATGCAGAGTTTTTAACTCTTCTGTTTCTAACTCTGCACTCATCTCTATTTTTTTCTTAGGTTTTCCAGATAGTAGATTCATATCAGCAAGCTCAAGAGATGATTCTTCTTCACCAAGAAATTTTTCTTCACTATTGCACTCTGTTTCATAATCCGAATCCGAACTGTGTAATTTGAATTCATTTCTGAATTGCATGAAGTCTTCTATTTGTTTGTCTCATTCGAACACTTGCCAATATTTTTCGTTATCAGGAATGACTGTTCTGAACTTAATCTGAGTTGTGAATTATTTGGTTTCATATGGTGTTAAGCATGTTCTGGCCACGAAAGCTAGGCTGTGGGCCGCAATATTTCTTTTTCTTCGGACAAAAATTACTTGGGATTCCTCAAAAGTTTTTAAAAGGTCCACAACATCATTTCGATAGGCTCTATGTCTAGGATGATTAGCTTTATACTCCCCATTGACTTTTCTAATGATTAGTTCTCAATCCCCATAAACTTTAATTCTTTTGGCTCCTAATTTTTTCAACAAATGTAAGCCTAAAAGTAGGGATTCATATTCCACTATGTTATTCGAACACTGGAAGTTTAATCTATAGGAAATTATTTCCGTGTGGTTGTTCTCAGTGTTGCAAATCTAGACACCTGGACCAACATTAGTTCTAGTGCACGACCTGTCAAATTACATACTCCACAGAGGACTAGTTTCGGTTTCATCTGTTTGGTGATTGTCCTCTTCAACTAAAGTGCTTTCGGGTTGTCCTGAAATATCTTCACTTAGTTTAATTGGTTTTAATTCCTCAGGTTTTTCATTTATTTGAGGAATGATTTCTTGACTCTCAAGGTTAAAAAGCGTTGAACGTAGGATTTATAGTTCAAGACCTGTGTTTGGTTTTCTAAAGTTCAAAGGTTCATCAAACTGTTTTGACAGTTCAGTGTTGTTTACCTCCTCTTCTCTATCGGCCATTAATTATGTTAATGTGACTTTTTCACTGAAATTTTCATCATTAAACAAGATAAAATAATTAAGGCATTTATTTATAGAATACAGAGGAGAGTTTTGAGGTATGTCTTGACTAGTAACCATGTATTGCATATGGGACTCCCTGTAAAGTCTTCTGGATTGATTAAACACAGGGATGGTCACATAGGTCATGTCCATCTGCATATTCCCTTGTAACTTAGCCCCCCATGATCGTGATAATAGCATTCCATACTTTGGGGGCACATTGGCCACAACAATATCCATGACTAAGCATTTGGCTAGAATCTGTGCTAAGTTAACACAGAGGTATTTTATTAATCCTAAACATTTTACTCTACTCGAGTCAAAGGAGTAAAGTTCTTTATAAGGTCTGGTGATTTCTAGACCCAGGCTCTCCATTACAGCTTTTGGCATTAAATTGTGAGAGGCCCCTAAGTCATGCATAACGTTATGCAAAATTTTGTCGTGAACGTTTAAACTTACATAAAAAGGAGGAACGGGTCCTTCTTGATATCTACCTTCAATATTAGGACCAAAAATAAGCTATGGTTGGTCATCATTAAGATTGACTGCATCATTATTGTCCTCTATGTTTAAAGCCTTCAAAATTTGGGTTCTATATAAATTTTGGGCAGTTAACTCAGTCAGGAGAATAGAGATTTTAATTTTGGAAATTTCCTGCTCCAGGCTGAAAGGAATTTGATTCTTTGAAGTACTTGTCTTAGCCTTGTTAACTTCCACTCTATCAGCAATATCAGCTTGTTTATTTGTTCTATTTACATTTGACAAAATGGTTTTAACAAGAGTAATAGCTAAAGTGTTAGTACTGCTAAGGTCTACACTCTTTTTTTCATTGTTTTGAGTGCCTTTCTCTTTACCTTTATCATAATTTCCAGCCATTGTTTTGTCTTTTTGTTTGACAATTTTAGGCTTGTTTACTGTGTTGTTTTGTGAATATTTGTTAGAGGTTTTGGAGTTGGGAGTTGGCTGATCAGTTTTACTTCTAAGGTCATATTCCCTTTGATATTCTATGATGACATTCTCCATGTCTTTATAATAACTTTCATCATCATCTCTTTTGTCATCATAGGGTGTCTAAAGACCTTGTTTTCTATCATAATGAACCTCAAAGTCATCATTATCTACTCTTAGCATGTTGATCTCAAGCTCCTTTTCTTTCTCATATGTTTCTTCGACCTCGCTTACATAGTTTTGATGAAAGGGAGGAGTGATCTGTTGATCATCTTCCCTAGATTTGTTTGGAGGCTAGTTTCTTCTGAAATTTTGATTTTGGTTCTAGTTTCTGTTTTGAGGAGCAGTTTGGTTTTGAATTTTTTATGCTCTCTAAAATATTCTCATTCTCTTCATCATCTCCTCCATCATTATTTACATCTTTGAGCTGGAAGTAGAGGGTGTGGATTCCTCTCTGAATGACACTCTCTTCTCATTTTTCATTCTTTCTCTTTTCTCCATCAAGTTAACTTCCACAGAAAGAGCCCCTTTTTTCATATCTTCAAGGGTTAGAGGGTCTCTTTCCCTCAGCTGATAGGCCATCTCAGGGTTGAAACCTTCAGGAAACTTATTTAGCGCTGAGCCTTATGGAGGTTTTAGATCCCGGGGAAGGGCATTATACACACTATTAAATCTAGTGAAGTAAGCTTGTACACTTTCACTAGTGTTTCTGTGGAGGTTCTTGTAATTAGAGAGGATTTGGAGAGGATTCTTCTTCACTTCCTAATTGTTTAAGAAAGTATGATGGAAGGCTTGGAGATCACTGATACTATGGGGGGCTAAACCTTAAGCCATTTTCTTACTTCTCCCCCCAGACTTTGAGAAAATAGTCTTAGTTTGACATATTCATCATCGATTTCATTTCTTTCAAAGTGGTCATTCATTTTATGCACATGTTGTGATGCAGTTTTAGCATTACTGACATCATATAATGGAATTTTGGACTGATAGTCCTGTGGAAGATTGACTAATGGAATAGGAAGGACTAAGGGCGCATACCATGCTGCCATGATATGTGGTGGGGGTGGATTTACAAGAGGTGGATTAACAAGAGAAAAGGTGGGTTGAAGTGGAGTGGTTTGAACAGTGGATGTAGGATGAGCAGAAATAGATGGACCATGAATAGATTGCTGAGCTGACCTTGGATGAGAGACACCTAAATTTAAAAGGAAATGTGAATCAGGTGGTGTTGTTTCTCTACTACCAGGATGTTCACTTGTTTCAGGAGATGAAAGTGAAGACTCAGAATCTAGCTGATCTAAATCATCAAGAGACCTGGTTCTGAATGGATTTCTTAAGTCTAATTGTGATTGTTGTAGACCTGCAAGATTTTCAGGAACTAAATTAGCTCTCAAGGGTGATCTAAAAATAGTTGAAAATTTTATCTTAGGAGACTTCCTAAGGATACTTTCTGGGTTATCAACTATCTCAGGTAGGTTTGGGTCAGGGCAGGCTCTAGTATGAATCTTTCTAGGAGCCACAATGTTATGTTTTTAGACCCAACTAAACAAGAAAATTTCAACCAGATATGAAAATCTTTAAAAGGTCAACTAATCTGTTTTACACAAATATTAATCCTAAAGTCTTATAACTGATTTTGAATGATATTACAAAGATAATGGTTCTTCCCAGTGGAGTCTTAAGGTCTGTTAAATATTGTGGAGTCGCCAAGTGGAATTTTTTAGCTCTTTTGGAGGTAAAAGGTTTTATGGTCCACCACCATGTTTATTAAATACCAATATGAAATATTTTTGGGTTTTCTGAGTTATTTTTTAGTCCTATTGGTTGTTAAGAGTGTTCTAAATCTATTTCAAAACTTAGCTACGGTTATTAGACAAAGACAATCTCATCTTATAGCTAAGCCAACTGATCCTTCAAGGTTAGATAAAGTCTTATGAGAATCCTAGGGGTTGCCTGGTTTGTCATTGATTCAAACAAGGTTTACCATTATTACCATTGGTTTGGTAGTGCTTGAAGAAGATGTTTTTTACTCACTCCATAATGTTCTTGAATCAAGGGTCTTCTGAGGTCTTAAAGGTACCTAGGCTGAAAAAAGACTCAAATTCCCCAGTAGAGTCGCCAGAGATGTTAGCTCCCTGTAATCAGCATGATTGGAAAGATTCTGACTGAAGGGAGAAACACTATTTCAACCACTTTGGGATTCTAGGATCTAGCCCTCCTGAATCCGGAGAGGGATCTCTCTAATAAGTGCAAAGATGGATTTATCTTTAAAGATTTTGGGTAATGATATTAGGCTAGTTCTGAAGGCCGAGGGTTTTGTTTTGTTTTGGATGGTTGAGCATGATTATTATTTGAGTGGAAAGTTCTAAATGGAAAGAGTTTCAAAGGTGTGAAGTTACAAGTAATCAGAACAAGCTTTGGCCAAAATGATGGATAATTGCTAGTTTTAGTCCATTAGGCTATGGAGTCATAATAGGGTTTAATTGAAACAACAAGGGGAAAGAGTGGTCCATGGGGCAAGTCATCTATGTCTAAGGATCTCTTTAAAGTTTATTTTATGGAATGAAATGATACAACAAGAAAGGGAATTAAACAAATGAAGAAAAAAGAGCAGCCTAAGATTTGGCAAGTACTTTGAAACTAGCCAGCTTTTGACATACACTTAAGAAAGACATAAAATTAATCTAAGATTTGGTAAGTAATTCAAAACTAGCCATCGTTTGATGCACTTTCAATATAAAACATATTAAACACAAAGGGAAACTTAAAAGGCAACTTTTGGAGAAGAAAATAGAGGGTAGGGCTCACCATAAACCTCCCCTAGCTCTGCTTTACTTGGTAAACTTTCAAGACAAACACATAAGATAACAAAGAATGGTCTAAGATCTGGTAAGTACTTTGAAACTAGCCAGATTTCAACACATTCTTAGGGAAACTTTCAAATAGTATTTTGGGATAAAACTAGGATAGGGCTCACCATAACTTCCTTAGTTCATCTCTACTTAACATAAACTAAAAATAACATTCAATAATAACAATTAGCTAAGACAGTAGGACGAGGGAACGCCAGCATTCCTAACTACTTGAAACTGAATTAAATAATTCCTAAATAACATAAATTGGAAGAAAACATTTAGATAAAGCTTATCAGTCAAAGAAAGGTACTGATATACAGTAAATCCTAACTCTATGCTTGTTTTTCTTTATCAAAGAAGATGGAAAAACTGAAAACAGAAATAAAATAACGATTTACAATAAGAAATAACATCACCATTGACATAGACCAAGATCCCATAAATCAGCTTGTATTGAAGCTTCAAACCAGTTACAGCTTTAAGTCCAATGTTTCAGTTCAGCAATCATCTTCACTTCTCAGACTAACTTATCTAATCACAAACAGAGCTTCAAGAGCCCGTGAACACTATTTACAAGTAGAAGTTTCAAGATCAAGAATATTTCAAAGTTCAGCAACCAACCTTTTCTCATCTTCTACAGAAGTATTTATAGAAGGAATGAGGAGGTGGGAGGGGATAGAAGATCTCCTAGGTCAATTAATATAGACTTAATGCTTCTCGAACTTTGAGGGGCTTGATGGAGAATTTTACAGATGTTTGTCTGTATTAATTGTTTTACATTTAAGATTTAAGCTCGGTGGGAGATGTTTTTGAATTTTAAGGCTCTATTTCATGATATAATAACTCTGCTGATATTTTTTGCATTAAGTTCCTTTAGCAGAATTAACTCTTCAGTTACGCTGAGGCAAATATCTTCTTTTCTGATCACAATGGCCTCTGTTGAATGCTGGAGGCTATAGGTGGCATTGGGTAGCTGAGAGGAATCAATTTTCCTCTGATGTGGCAGTGGAGGCTCTTCTATATGGTAAATCTTTTGATTTGTCTTTAACTATGTTTTAATTCGAAGGATTAGGCTTTTTATTTTCAATCTTAGCCATAATCCTCCAACAATATGGAAACAGTCTTCAATTCTTTATCTTTGTTTTGTTTAAGTCTTCAACATTGATACTCTTTTGTTTTTTTTTAACTTACTGTGTCTTGTTGATGTGTAGGTGCCGCAAAGGTCTCATGTGGCATCAATGCCCATGAAGAATTATCGAAATGTGAAGTTGAACCCTTTGGAATGATCCTTCTGTATGCACAAAGGCATGGGGGATCATCATCCCCAGCCTTTGGTTTTCCTTTAATATAATGGAAAAACCATAGAAACCTGCATAAAACAATAAACATTAATAAATCCCACGTTTATGTGGTAAAATTTCTTAGGAGGGTGTGGTTAGGAGAAAATGGTGGAGATTAAGTTGGATCCATCGATCTAGCAAAGATCAATGGTGGGGATTAGTTGTGAATACACAAAGTGAATGAGTCACTTTATAATAATATGGGCGTAAGATGTGAGAAAATACAAATAAAAAGGGAAAAATCCCTTTGGCAGAGAAAATTTTTGAGGCATTGAAATTGTGGTTTTTGGGATGATCGTGGGCCGTCGGATGAGATCAGCCCATGAGATCAACGACGAAGATCGTGCATTGAAAACCTTTGGTAGAGGCCGAGGGCGATGGTGAAATGCCAAATTATATCTGAGCCGTTGATATACAGAGATGAACGGTGGAAGGCGTGCGTGATAAACTATAATAGAAATGGGGAAAGGTGGTTTCAGGAGGCAAAACAATTGTTTTCGCATGAGAAAAAGGTGGGTAGGTGGTATTGCCTTTTCAAATGCGACATGCATTAAGAGGCGACACGTGTCTTTCAAAAATAGCCTATATCACGTAATTTTTGAAATTATCCTCCATGCTTAAAGTTACGTGATATGGAATACTAATCGTTAGATCCGGTGTCTTAGATCCAATGGTAAGGAAACGAGCACGATATGGGATAGATGCGCGAGCAGAAGCGAGAAGGGTGATTTTATTATGGATCGTCTGATCAAAGATCGACGGTGGAGATTAGATCAGGTTGGAGGCAAGACCCACAAGAGGCAGGCCTGTCAGGTTTAATATGGGCCTGTTGACGGGAAAATCTGTTTGGCCAACAGTAGGGGATCTCCCTGGTAAAAATTCCCAATTAGACCTTGAACTATTTGGATTAGGGATCCCGTCCGGGGTGTGGGTCCAGCTACTGTTGATTTCTCCTTTCTTTGGGTATCACTTAAAACTATATAAACCACTGGATACACACTTAATCAAATGATACAAGAGATATGATTGATGCATTAAATGTGCATATAACACTATGAGTATCAAGAGGAAATCATAAAGCATAAGTACCGAAGGAAGTGTTGTTAACAACACTTCCTTCGGTACTTATGCTTTATGATTTCCTCTTGATACTCATAGTGTTATATGCACATTTAATGCATCAATCATATGTCTTATATCAATTGATTAAGTGTGTATCCATTTTTTTATAGAGTTTAAGCAATACCCAAAGAAAGGAGAAATCAGCGGTAGTCGGACCCACACCACGGACGGGATCCCTATTCCAAATGGTTCAAGGTCTAATTGGGACTTTTTACCAGGGAGATCCCCTATCATTGGCCAGACATATTTTCTTGTCAACAGAATTGACACTAGAAAGAGGGCCAGATGAGAAGTTGAGCCCTTAGAGCCTGCAGTTAATCTCATATCTGTAATGGCTCATTCCCAAATCATTCTCCCGAGATGTTTGTCGGAGTTTTATGAGCCTCGATGTCTCATCCTCGATGAACTTATGTATCACTTTTCCTAGTTAAAATTCGATGGTGAAAATGGAGTATACATAACCCAACACCTTTTATATTTCTGTGACTTTGGTGAGTGCTACGAAATTGACAATGAAGGTTTGATTTGCTTGCTTTTCTTCCTCACTCTCGAAGGTCGCGCTAAGCAATGGTGCCGCACATTGCCGGAAGCTTCCATCCATTCATTTGAACAACTCACCAGTGAATTACAACAAGATTTTCAAAGGTATGATTTCAAAGTGTATTTATAAAGCTAAATGATATCAGAATGGAACCTTAGGAACCTCTAGATGAATTCTCTATCAGATTTTTCCATTATTGTTTTGAGTTCCCTGAAAAGGATGATGATTGGAAATTGTTAAGTGAACAGTTCAGGTATGTGATCCTTGTTTCTCTTGAAAAATTTCAAGTAACAACCCAGCATGATCCTAGTATTCCCTATGATGACCCACAAGTTTCCATCTCTTCACACTGTGTCCCTAATGCTTCCTTTTCCATCTCCTCAAGTACAGACCACATTCAGGCCTCCAAGGAGAGTATTGCTATTTGTGATATTCTTGCTCCTCCTCCTGAGTTTTCAGGTAGTGGAGTTGTGACCTCGAAAGTTCTAAGCAAATATAGACACTTGCATGAGGATCAAGCCTATTGTACTACCTTTGAATCTTTCATGCACCCTGTCGAATCAAAGCTTGGAAACCAGATGGGCCCAACATCCCTCTAGGTTCATGAAACCTGCCTTGAGCCCACTCGACGTCTCCCTGGACACAGTCCTAAATATAATTCACATATTGTTTATGAATCGACTCTTATCCTAGATGAAATTGATTTCCTTACAAGGCCTGCCAGATCATTGTTTTCTCTGAATGACACAGATGTGCGTATTGAAAAACCTTGTACGTTTAATACCCCGCGGCTCAATCTTTTCATTCATTATTCCCCAATTTATTTGATGAGTCCGCCACACCAGTAATTTCTTTGAGACATTCAAAATTTCCTTATACTAGTATTGGCAACAATCATAAGCACGCAGATGGTGTTTCACAATCATAGTTCAAAACTGGTGAATCTTTTAGATCTGATCTTTCTCACTCGGAATATTTAGACAGCCATAGGAGTGATTTCCTATTTGGGAAACCTCAAGATGTCCTCTTTATTGATCCATCCCAATCAGTAACTCTCGGGGAGCCCAACATGCCAGTTACCCAACTTGATCAAATCGATGGTTACAACGATCACTACTTATTTGAAAATATATTCAATCATACTGTTCAGGACTGTCACTCATATCTCTTTGCCGACCATATGAAGACACTAGAATTCTATAATCCTCTTTGGGAAGATCTGAGTACCTATCAGGGAATCAAAGAACTTATACTTCTTCCAGCTGTTACCCCTAGTCATTTTGATCCTAACAAGACCCCTCAAACAACTCTGACTAGGGTTTCTCGGATTAGGGTTACTGAAATGACGGTTCCCAAGTACCATGCTCCTCCCAGCATCACCTCATCGGATGTCATTTCATTTGGGTAGATTTTTCATTCTAGTGAGGTTTCCCTAAGCACATATTCCTGTCCCCCAATAGCTGGTGTGCAATAATCGATATGCCCCAATTTGTTCACTGGTAAGAAAACATTTGCCAGTACCAGTTGCAATCAGGCACTAACATGTGATTTTTGGAAAATCCCTCAACTACCCGAAAACCTTTCGGTAAATGCACCCCATCCTAGAAAATCCAAATAATCTGATTCATTGGATTATCCATCTGTCAGTGCAAAAACATTTCACTGAATTGATATAAAGCCCACTGACATTTTGCAACTCACCACAATCCATGATCACATCCATTCGTCTGTTGATCTCACCAAACCATCAAAGTTGGGAAACCCCCCGCTCGAAGGTCCAGATTTTGTTCAAAACAATAAGGAATTTTAGCCTCCACTAAAAGTGGATTCAGATCCTCATATCCTTGACATATTCCAGGAGCAACTTCGAACTAGGGTTTTCAAAATTAGGGTTTCTGCTCTCGGATTCGCAAGTATATATAATTCTCCTGGCACATGCTTGTTGTTTCCACCTCATAAAATCAATCATCTTCACCACCACAATGAGGTTGCTGGTTGGCTCAACCAACCCTATCCGATGGATGTGCTTGCAAATAAGAAATGGCTTACCCAGCGCCCGTCGAACCTAGGATTGTGCATGAAGGGATGTGTGTCATTTATAAATAGTTTTAATTTTTGAGAATATATTGTTGTGTATTACGATAAGAGTGAAATTCAGCTTGCACAATCCACTCTGGTACATTCTCTGGTAAGTAACCATGCCCTTCTTGCTATTTCACATGCTCTTCAGGTAAGTCTTGCTATTGGTGCATGATTTTGTATGTTGGCTCTGATTGCGAACATTTTTATTCTTACAGGACAGGAACTAATGCTTTGGCTGCACTGGAAAGCTGATTTCACATAACCCAACCACGTCATTGGTTAAGCTAGGGTTTTAGGTGTAGGCTAGCTAGGACCTATCAATACAAATTTGTTAGTTCAAAGTTTTTAATTAGGTTTAATTGCCAATTTTTACTTTATAATTTAAAAGTGTGTCTGCTATTTTTGTTTACGATTAATATTTTAGGCATCATCATGTTACAAGTATTTTCCACTCATTTCTTTTAGTTTTCTTGCCGCTGCATAAATAATCACTACTTGTATTGTGCCTCTTTCCACCTACAACTGGTTGATCATCCCCACACATGGCGTTGCATTGCATATTGAGCCTCGTTGATTACATTGCGTTGTACACTCTCTTCCTCGCATTATTTCTGTCATATCGCCTACCACTGCATGAGCCCTCATTGAAACCATACCACCTTCCAGACTTGTTTTTCCCAGATTTCTGAAATAATAATCCCATTGTTTGTGTGAGGTTGTGGTGGTTATCTCAAGAGGCAGCTTCCTCACAGGATAGGTCATCGAAGTTGCATTCTCAACAGGACGCCTATGAGTCTAAATTCATTAGCTGGGGAGACACGAACTAGTTTTTTGTGGGAGACCTAATGAGTTTGAATGGCCCAATACTCGTAGCCTAAGCCTTGTTCCCAACATAGTCTTGGACATATTAATGATCTATTTTGCACGCTTCGCCTATTGTGGTAGATGGGATGTGACGGTTTGGCACCAGGGCAAATGCAAATCAGGATATCCTTCAGTTTCTGTAAAATGAGAAACAACCTCTTTTGCTTGTAAAATAAGTCAGGATCCCTCATCCCCCCATGAAAAATAAGTGCCACAAGCACATGAAAATAAGAGCTACAAGCACATGAAACAAATAAGGGTAAAGGATCGAGAAAGGCTTCCTGCACAGAGAGGTGATGCAACAACTCTGCCGGGGTACTGACCAGGCTCGCTGGCAGCAGAACAATGCTTGTGATTTCTTGAAGTGACTCTACCAGGGTACTGTCCAACCTGCTGGTAGCGGAGCAACACCAGAAAATTACTTTAAAAAAATCCTGAAAATAATAAACCCAATGCCTTGCTCTTCACATCATCAACAACTCACTGGCATCCGTGAGCTTCCGCTTTGATGTGTTTCGATTAGCGAGACCTAGCTGAGGCACAAGGAAGGGGCATACCTGTAAAAGCCAAAGTAATAAAAAGGGTACCCGCAGAACCTGTTCAATATTCCCTTGCATCACTATCTTGACTCAGACTATTGTTTTGATATTGATAGAGATGTTCGATTCTACCAGTGGTTTGCTATTTTTTGTAGCCACTACAACACCACCCAAAATTTTGGGTATATTCAAAATTTCGGGTCCCCCTCTACTCGCTAGTCATTTAGGTCTTTCACCCAACCTGCAGTCAGTGACATCCCAATGACCTATCCCCAACCTCTCATGAGATTTCACACCATCATGATCAGATGTTGTTGCAGCAATCACACCATGTGTGGGAGGGATCATAATGTATACCCTCGAATAAAAGCTTTTCTATTTTGTACATTACGAGCCCTTCACCTTAGATCATTGGGCATTTTGGTCTCATGTAAATTATGTGGGGGAATCATTCTCCAAAAGGTAACTGAAACTAATTGATATTATAATGTTACGTGCAGGTGATCCCACAGATGATATACCAAAAATATTGCCATCACGTTGGGAGAAATAAATTGGAACCCAAACTAATGAGAGCACAATAGTTAGGGGAATTGTCAATCACGGTTAAGTCACACCCTTCCGGATAGGCATCTTCATTCTTAGAGGAGGGTTACCTGATTCAAATAGATATATATTTATTAAAGTAGGTGTTGATTTCCATGTGGTAGCTCTTCTTGTTGCATATGTGATAGTGATCATGGTGATGTTGAATACAACGATCTTATTAATACTGGTTGTGATAAATGTTTGGAAATATTCTTTATTGGTATTTTTGTATCCTATACCCATATCATCTGCATTTCTCCTCCTTTGGTGGGTCATTGTTGAGGAAAATGTAGAGTCTTTACAAAAGGAAATTACATTAACAATCATCATTGCATCGCTCAAAGATGGATTGAGTGACTTTTTCCAGTATCTAAGGGGTGAATGATTTGTGCATCGAAGGGCTTATAGCCTGAACACGTGTATCAAATTAAGCATAGTGAAACTAAGAGGAAACACCAAATAAACTATCTTCCAAAGCCACACAATTCACATAGGAAGCATGGTAAAAGGGTTGGCACATTCCAAAAGAGATGTATAAGTGACCAAGAAGGTGAAAATCGCAATCTAGTTCGATATTTAAAACGTACATGTTTCAAAAGCAAATATATTGTGCAGTGGGGGATCGCATTTAAAAGAGCGGTCACATACCTACCAAAGCCATGCATTCCAAAGCATCTTGAAAAGTCATGGTTTACCAAGGAATGGTTTTGTCTCCGTAAAGAGCACCCTATCAACCATCCAAAGGCCCACGCGACATGAAATCTTAAGTGTTTCACAGCATATACATATACACTATGGAAGCTTTTAATTAGGAGGGAAAGGGGCCTGATATAAATATGCATTCGAGCTTCTCAGAGGTAAAATTGGAGCGCACATCCCACATAAATGTATTTGAGACTGCATGCAGTGCATTTTCAATTATAGACTCATGCAGGAATAAGAAGCTCACCACGAAGCGGAATACCGATAATAGGTTCACAGAAAGAGCATTAAAAAAACACATGTCGACATGGTATTGGCCCGCTGACCCTTACCTTTTGGGGCAGAGAAATAATTTGACTTATTCTGAATCCACCAAAATAGTTAAGCATCCTTCGCATACGTCGTTGTAAGCACAATATCTGCATTGCGCAAACCCAAGCACTTTGAATTATGGAATCACAGTGTCGGAATAATTATAATTCAAACCCACAGACTTTCACCAGTCGAAGGCTAGAGTTAGTCGATATCGTGCAGTCACCCGTGATGGAATACAAAAGGGAATTGTAAGGCCATGGACAACCCAGATGCTGCCACCTCATAAGCAACATTCTAAGGGGTGCGCTGTGTGGAAGGTGTTTAAATGAGGCATCGTCCATCGCTTCGGAGAAAGATTTAGATGTTGTGTGAACACATGCAAGGATTCAACATAAGTCTGTCGAAATCCACATGTCTAGAAGCAACCAGGTCACAAAAGAGGTCAATATCTACACAAATGAAAGGCTGAGAGGCATTGCCATGTTAAGTGTACACCAGATCTGTAACACCATTGTCGATAGAAGTGAGCAGTTGGTACATGAAGGCCCTCAATGCACTGAAAGACTACAGAGAGCATCTTTGCCACATCGCACACGCCTTATTGATCGCTAGTAGAATCCTTTTCATGAAGCGCTGGCATGAAATGAATATGTATGCACTGCGACTGCAACCATGACCATCGAAGGCTCGTAAGGGAAGAAGGAGACCCATTTCTTCATCCAAAATGCGATTGCATCCAAGACACAATGGGTCGCCAGGTCGCGAAATGGGCAGGGAAAAGGAAGATGCGACCAGATTAAAATCGTGACCCTGCAACCAGTTGAGGTCACATCCCACATCAAGAGAGTAATCGCGTGACCCCAAAACGAGTCACAAATTCTCTCAGTCACTGAGTCGCATAGCTGATAGAGAGAATGAAAATGCGACTTGCGACCCTGCGACCTTTGTAGGAGCAGTCGCGTTAAATCCTCTACGTCGCCGAGTCACAAAACTCGTGAAGTGAAGGACAATACGACCCAGATGGACTTGCGACCCTGCGACTTGTATGAGGTCGAATCTCACATTTAAATAAAGTCACGCTACTGCTGAGGTCACAAAGCCTCATTTCGAGAAGGAAGCTAGAGTTACAACCTCAAAGTTCGATAAACCTGCGATCTGATAATTCTATGGTTTGTGCACGTGAAAGGAGAGGGCCTGCCGACGGTATCTAGAGAAACGAAATGATGAGTAGCAACACCATGGATCCAAAGAAATTAGAAGTGTCAAGGTGTAGCCTTGTGGGCAAAGGCAAACTAGAAGCTCTTGCTCAAAATGCCACTCACCATTTGGCAAAAAGAAAATTTGCATTCCCCCATGTGTGCGACCAATGTGTGATTAATAATTACACATATATACAGGGATCAATTTTCCATCCTTGAGATGTCCCTTGCATGGAACAGATAGAGCCCTAACTTGAAATGCGTTGCTACACAATGATAGATGAGGGAATTATCAACCTTAAGCCATTACAGTCAGGGAAGAAGCGATTTTTCATGAAATCACATAGCTGCCATATGGTTGGAATCCACGCAAATGTGCCCCCTTTATGTGGCCATTAAAGTTTTCCTTGTTGGTATTCAGACGACTCTAGTTGTGTCGAGAACTTCAAAGAGTCACGGATAGGGAAGGATCTCCCTCAAGTGAAGTATCTTCATGCCACACTCGGTCCACAGTGATACCAATCTGCATTACAGTGATTAAAGAGAAAAGGGCACAGAGAAAGCTTACCCTAGCCATTCTCTCTGAAGATTCAGTAGCTCCACCCTTGACCACACAGGGGTCTAAGTTTATTATTTTCATTCTTGCAATTATTCAAACATGCTCTTAGTATTGATTTTAGATCATGAAGATGTGTAACCTAAGATATGTGACTGCAGGTGGAAGCTATTGGTTTGCACGATGAGTTGGAGTTTTCCCAGCAAGCAAGAGGGCTTGTTTCAAAATCAAGGAATGGAAGATAAGGAATATGGCTATAAAATCTAGAGGTAACCAAAAGAAGGCAGCAAGTCACAGATCTGTTTGAGGTCGCAGATCATAGATGGTTCGAGGTCGCAGGTCGTGGATGGTCCAAGGTCGCAGGTCACGGATGGTCCGAGGTCACAGGTCGCAATAGTGGCCAAGGTCGCAGGTCGCGAATTTTTCTAGGTTGCAAGTCACGAAATGAGTGAAGTCACAGATTCTAGTAGGTTGAAGGTCGCAGATGTTGGCAAGTCGCAGGTCATAGAATCCTTCAAGTCGCAAGGGAAACCAATAGACAGGAAGGCGAAAAGCCAGGGAAGCCCAAAGGAAAAATTTCTATTATAAATGCTCCTTCGAGAACTTGTAGAGGGGATATTTTTTTTGGGACTTGAGTTGAGTACATTGTATTACCAGAGGATTATACATTTGAGCATGAATACAAGAATTTTGAAAAATTCATTTGTGGATCTGGTGTTGACATATGTATGAGCGCTATTGATTATTATATTTTCAATTTCTGAACATCTTTAGATCAAGGGAATTGTATCTTCAATTCATATCACAATTGCATAACAGTTTTCTGAGTATGTTAATGGTGGTTGAGTTCATTTCACTTTCTTAACGAATGTTGATGACTTTGTTTATTAGCATTTGTGTTATCATTTAAAAATTTTAGGAATTGAAGGGTGTTATTTCCATAAGGAATTGTTTCTTTTGTGGTTATAATAGTTTACAAGCATGACCCGAATGATGTGTTGTTAACAACACTTCCTTTGGTATTTATGCTTTATAATTTCCTCTTGCTACTCATAGTGTTATATGCACATGTAATGCATCAATCATATGTCTTGTATCATTTTATTAAGTGTGTATCCAGTGGTTTATAGAGTTTAAGAGATACCCAAAGAAAGGAGAAATCAGTGGTAGCCAGACCCACATCCCGGATGGGATCCCTATTCCAAATAGTTCAAGGTCTAATTGGGACTTTTTACCGAGGAGATCCCCTATTGTTGGCCAGACACATTTTCCTGTCAACAAGACCGTCGGATGTAGAATATCGATGGCTAGGATTGAATTTGGGGTTAAAATGAAATATTATACAGGTGGAGAAAGGATGAAGAAGGACCATTGATATGCAGAGATCAATGGTTGTGATTGGCCGAGAAACATTATGAGCGGGGTTGCATGTTTTTAAACCAAAGTCAAAAAATGCGATCTGGACTGTCCGATCTGGACACATGGTCAGCCTAGATGCAATTGGAGGCACACAATCGATGGGGAAGAACTTTGGATGACGTTGATGTGATTGAGTGCTGGTCGTCGATCGGCAGATCAGATCGACGTTGTAGGATGAAGCGAAGGAGCGATCAGTCAGAGGTGAAACAAAAATGAGCCTGAAAAAACTTGAGATGCGATGTTTCACGAGCCATTTGATCGGCTCAAGATCAGCGGTTGGGAGTTGGTTAGATTAATGAACAGCGGGACCCTTTGAAAACTTATGAAAACCAAAATTTGCAAATATAAAAAGGTTTTGGTGGCTCGGGTAGGTTATATATATGATATGGCTTGGTGCCCGTCTGCGGGGCCATTGGTTTATATGGAGTGCAATAGGCCGAGGGCTTATGTATACGGGCCAATCGCATTAGAACTTCACAGCAAGGCCTTTCAATCTACCCATTTTCATTTCTCTAATGTGATTAGCACTTTGGGTCTTTTCAATCTACTCATTTTTTATTTAAAAAAAACATCGTTATGGCGGGTTTAGACCAAAAACTTAGGAAAAGCGGGTTTATGACTTTACAAAGGGAAATATGCATCGGAGATGGATTATTACAATGTTTTAGAGCCCGATTGCAGGCACAAGGGTTATATGAAGCGATTATAGGATCGAGAGCTATGTGTTAAGGGGCCAATCGCAATCAGAGGCCTCACCATAAGAAATGAACTTGTGCGCCCTGACTTTTCCGATGCGATAAGTGCCAAATGGGCTTAGCACTTGGTTCCAGCACCAAGACACATGGAGGGGAAGTGGTTAGGACTTAGCCTAAAGGGGTTTAAGCATATAATACAAAAAGTGTATTTTTATGAAATTTTCAGAGTTTTCTGATGGATTTGGGGGTTTCGACAGAGTTTAGAAAGGAGTTTTAAACTCTGTAAAGAGGATTTTATGAAGGAGAAAATGGAAATACATGGAAAATGGAGGATTTTCATGCGAATGAAAAGGGGTAAAAAATGAAGGTTATTTTGAAGTGGAGGATGGGAAAAATAGATTTTGCAGCAGTCTTTCCTCTATGAAATCAACAAAATTTCAGAGTTTAAAATGGAAAGAGTAGTGAAGATTTGATCAAAGGGCATGATGTCTTCATGAGTCTCCAAGAGATAACATTTTTTAGTAATAAAACTTGTTTCTTGAAGGCTCCAAAAATGATTTAGCCACCATTTGATATGACAAATTTTATAGGTGGCTAACAAGGTTAAGGTTAATATTATGTTAAGGTTAAGGTTAAGGTTAATGTTAAGGGATTGGGCAAGTTTAGGGTCAGGTTAAGGTTAATGTTAAGGGTTTGGTCAAGGTTAGGGTTATGTTATAGTTAAGCTCAAGGTTAAGGCTAAGGGTAAGGCTATAGTTAGGTTAAGGTTAAGGTCAAGGGTTTGGTCAAGGTTAGGGGTAGTTTATAGTTAAGGTTAAGGTTAAGGTTAGGTTAAGTTAAGGTTAAGGGTAAGGTTAAGGTTAGGTTAAGTTTAAGATTAAGGATTTGCTTCAAGTTAAGGGTAAGGTTAAGGTTAAGGATAAGGTTAAGGTAAAGATAAGGTTAAGTCTAAGGTCAAGATTAAGTTATAGTTAAGGTCAAGGTTAAGGTTAGGTTATAATTATGGGTAAAGTTAAGGTTAAGGTTAGGGTAAGGTTAAGGTTAAGGTTAGGTTAAGGTTAAGGTTAGGGAAAGGTTAAGGTTAAAGTTGGGTTAATGTAAGGTTAAGGTTATGGGTTTTGTCAGGTTAAGGTTAAGGTTAAGGTTAAGGTTAATGTTAGGGTAAGGTTAATGTTAAGGTTAAGGTTAAGGTTAAGGTTAGGGTTAGGACAAGGTTAAGGTTAAGGTTAGGTTAAGGGTAAAGTTAAGGTTAGGGTTAGGTTAAGGTTAAGGTTATGGTTATGGTTAGGCTAAGGTTAAGGTTAAGGTTAAGGTTACTGTTAAGTTAAGGTTAAGATTAGGTTAATGTTAAAGTTAAGGTTTGTTCAAGGTTAGGATTAGGTTATATTTAAGGTCAAGGTTAAGGTTAGGTTAAGGGTAAAGTCAACGTTAAGTTTAGGTTAAGTTTAAGATTAGGTTAAGGGTAAAGTTAAGGTTAAGGTTAGGTTAAGGTTAAGGTCAAGGTTAAGGGTAAAGTTAAGGTCAAGGTTAGGGTTAGATTATATTTAAGTTTAAGGGTTTGATCAAGTTTAGGGTTAGGTTAAGGTTAAGGTTAAGGTCAGGTTAGGATAAGGTCAAGTTTAAGGTTAGGTTAAGGCTAAGGTTATGTGTTTAATCAGGGTAAGGTTAAGGTTACTATTAAGGTTAAAGTCAAGGTTAAGGGTTTGGTTAAGGTTAAGGTTAAGGTTAGGTTAATTTAAGGTTAAGGTTAGGTTAAGGGTAAAGATAAGGTTAAGGTTAGGGTTAAGGTTAGGGGAAGGTTAAGGTTAGGTTATGGTTAAGGTTAAGGTTATGGTTAAGGTTAAGGTTAAGGTTAGGTTAAGGTGGGGGTTAGGTTATAGTTAATATTAAGGTTAGGTTAAGGGTAATATAAGGTTAAGGTTAAGGTTAAGGTTAGGTTAAGGGTAAGATAAGGTTAAGGTTAAGGTTAAGTTTAGGTTAAGGTCAGGGTAAAGGTTAAGGTTAAGGTTAAGGTCAAGGTTAAGGGTAAAGTTAAGGTCAAGGTAAAGGGTTTTTTCAAGGTTAGGGTTAGGTTATAGTTAAGGTTAAGGTTAAGGTTAAGATTAGGGTTAAGGTTAGGGTAAAGGTTTAGGTTAAGGTTAAGGTTAAGAATTTGGTTAAGTTTAGGGTTATTGTTAAGGTTAAGTTAAGGTTTAGGTTTAGGTTAAGGGGGTAAAGTTAATGTTAAGGGTTAAGGTTAGGGTCAAGGTTAGGGTTAATGTTAGGGTAAGGTTAATGTTAAGGTTAAGGTTAAGGTCAAGGTTAACCGTTAACCTTAATGTTACCCTTAACCTTCACCTTAACCTTAACTTTGACTTTACCCTTAATCTAACCTTAAAATTAACTATAAACTAACCCTAACATTGACCTTAAATTTACCCTTAACCTTAACCTTAACCTTAACCTTAACCTTGACCTTGACCTTGACCTTGACCTTAAGCTAAAATTAACCTTCACCTTAACCTTAACCTTATCTTACCCTTAGCCTAACCTTAGCCGTACCTATAAACTAACCCTCACCTTAACCTGACCTTAACCTTAACCTTAACATTAACCTTAGGTTTAACTTTATAACCTAACCAAAGCTTAACCTTAACTATATCCTAACCCTAACCTTAATCAAACCCTTAACCTTAACTTTAACCTTAACCTTAACCTTAAAATCTTGGTTGATGTATCTGGTTTATGCTTTACTGATTTAGCTAACTAGATTGAATAGATATCTATATTATTGCATCATCTGTTGTTTCAGTGTTATTTCTTGTGGGAATAATTTCACACAAAATGCTTGAATTTGAAGCTACAAAAGAAGCGACAGAAGGAGTGATTTGGAAGCGACTGATCAAGTAAGTGTTACATAGCATTTTGTCACCGTCCTTGCAATCCCTCATCCCGTACATTGGAGGACTATTCCTGTGACCTGTGAATAGCAAAATTTCTTGAAAACACATTGATGGTATCCTTCTGCATAAGGAATTTTGTGTAACCAACTCCAAAAATAGAAGAAAAGAGATATCAGTGCCTTAGAAATAAGCCACTTCGAGGGGGAAACCTCCAATACATTACATAAATGAACAATTCTTGGATGATACAATTTACAAAACCTCCTTTCTATATATAGGAGTCCATGTGGCCATAATGTAATCCTAGTGGACCACAATGTAATCCTAGCCGACCTAACAATAATAATTTAAGGGCACAATAATAACAAAATGGGGGTTACAAGGGTACAATAATAACAATAAGGTGTTTACACTAATATCAATAAGGGACTATACTAGTAATATAGGGACCTAACATGCCCCTCTCCTTCAAAAAAGTGTTGTCCTCAGCGCTTGAGTAGCTCTGGGTGCTTTTGTATAAACTTCTCATCCTCCCATGTAGAATCTTCAGTAGGTAAGTACTTCCACTTGATGAGATACTCTGAAATTGATTGATTCTATAGCTGTCGAGTTCTTGTTTCCGTGATCGCTTCAGGTTCCAATATGATTTTTCCTTCCTCGTCAAGTTCTGGCAATATTGTTTGAACTAGAAGATTTTCACCTATAACCTTCTTTAAGCATGAAACATGGAAAGCTGGATTCACTCGTGAAGAAGCAGGAAGCTCCAATTTGTATGCCATAGCACCAATATTTTGCAACACCTTGTAAGGACCATAGGACTTTGGTGATAATTTATTATCCCTCTTAGCTTGCTTGAGGGACATTTGTTTGTATGGTTATAGCTGTAAAAATACCCAATATCCTACATCAAAACTTCTCTTGCTGCGATGTTGATCTGCCTGTTGTTTCATTCGATTTTGTGCCAAATTTAGGTTATCCTTTAAGAGTTGGAGAACTTCCTGTTGATGATCGATGTGATCTTCCACTGCTTGAACCTTCAAATTTTCCCTTAAATATGATGTGATGGATGGTGGATGATATCCATAAAGTGCCATAAATGGGGTCATTTTTGTTGCAGTATGGAAGGAAGTGTTATACCACCATTCAGTGAGAGGTAACCACTTGACCCATTGTGTTTTTTTATCAGATAAAAAAAATCGAAGATATCCTTCCAAACATTTATTTAATATCTTAGTTTGACCATCAGATTGAGAATGATAAGATGAGATATGAGCTAATTGAGTACCCAAACAAGAAAATAACTCTGTCCAAAAATTTCCAGTAAAAATGGGATCTCTGTCGCTCACAATAACCCTTGGGCTTCCATGTCTCTTTTGAATTTTGTCCATAAATTTAGTAGAAACTGTACTTGCTTTAAATGTATGAGATAATGCACAAAAGTGTGCATACTTGGTAAGTCTATCAACTACCACCATGATGACACTCTTTCCTTTGGACTTAGGAAAACCTGTGATAAAATCCATTGAAATCTCCTCCCAACGTTGACTTGGAATGGATAAAGGTTGTAGAATTCCCAAGATCTTAATTGTCTCAACTTTATTCTGCTGGCAAACCAAACATTATGCCTCAAAATTTTAAATATTAGATTTAAGGCCATCCCAAATAAATTCTTTCTTCACCCTCTGGTAAGTTTTTAAAAATCCTGAGTGTCCTCCTAAAGGAGAAGCATGCAATTCCAGAAGAATATTTTGTTTTAGTTGGGAATTCTTACAAATATATAAGCGATATTTGTACCATAAGGAATCATTTTTCCAACTAAATGTATCAGATGTACTAGGATCTTGCTACAAATTTTGAATGAGTGTCCATATATCTTTGTCCTTCTTCTATTCATCTCTTGCTTCGGTTAGCCAATCTAGTTGGATAATAGAAATGGAACAAAGCAATGCTTCCACCTCTTCATTCTTTCTTTAGAGTGCATTTGCAACAACATTAAGATTTCCTTTTTTGTAGATTATTTCAAAGTCATAACCCAACATCTTTGTCACCCATTTTTGCTGCTCTTCTGAAGATAGTCTTTGTTCCAAAAAGTGTTTAAGACTATCATGATCATTTTTTACCTTGATGTGTCTTACCATTAGGTAAGTTCTCCATTTCTTTAGTGCATGCAGTATTGCTAACATTTCCTTCTCATAAATAGGTTTATGTAAATACTTTCCTTTGATTGGACGACTTTCAAAAGCAATGTGTCTTCCTTCCTGCATTAAAATAGCACCAATTCCATATCCTGAGGCATCACATTCCACAATAATTTTTTTTGTGAAGTTTGGCATAGCTAAGACCGTTGTTAGGCACATTGCCTCTTTAATATGTTCAAAGGCCTTAGTTGCTTCAGGATTCCATGAAAATGCATCTTTCTTCAATAATGTTGTTAGAGGTGCTGCTATTCTCCCACAATTCTTAACAAACTTGCGATAATACTCTGTTAACCCGAGAAATCCTCACAACTGCTTTATGGTTGTAGGGACTTTCCATTCCTTAATGGCTTTAATTTTGTTAGTGAGATACAATATGACCCAGATATTCCACCTCTTGTACTCAAAAGAAGCATTTGGATGTTTTTGCATATAATTTTTTCTCCTGCAATAGTTTGAGCACCCTGTCAACATGTTCAAAATGATCCTTCCAAGACTTGCTATAGATTAGTATATCATCAAAAAATACTAGCACAAATTTTCTAAGGAAGGGTTTGAAAATGGAATTCATCAACCATTGAAATGTAGAAGGTGCATTGGTAAGGCCAAAAGGCATGACCGAAAATTCATAATGACCCTCATGAGTTCGAAATGTTGTTTTTGGAATATCTTCAGTCTTCATTCTAATTTGATGATATCCTGAACGAAGATCCAACTTGGTAAAATAAATTGCTCCATGTAATTCATCAAATAATTCATCAATCACAGGAATGGGAAATTTATCTTTAATGGTGAGCTTATTGAGCTCCCTATAATCCGGACACATTCGCCATGATCCATCCTTCTTGTGTACCAATACTACAGGAGCAGAGAAAGAACTTTTACTAGGTTGAATTATACCTGCCTCTAACATTTCTGCAATCATATGTTCAATTTAAATCTTTTGGACGTAAGGATATCTATAAGGCCTGATGTTTGGAGGAACACTTCCTGGAATCAAATGAATAGCATGATCATGATCATGAATAGGTGGGAGTCCTTTGGGTGTTTCAAACACCTTGGAATGATTGTCCAAGACTTGTTGGAGATCTGCAGAAATAGATGATTTTGATGTCGGAACTTCTAGTCAGCATAATTGTGCAATTACGCCTCGTTGTTCTTTCTTTAGAAGCTTTGTCATGGCATTAGAGCTTATTATCCTTCCTGGCTTCCCTTCAATACCCCGTAATTCGACTTCCTTTCCTTCTGAAAAAAATTTCAAGAAAAGTTCTTGAAAATTAAAAGCTACCATCCCCAAAGATTGTAACCATTGTACTCCTAGTACAACATCAGCACCTCCCATAGGAATGGAAAGCATTTGACTAGTCAATACATATTCCCCCATGGTTAGCTTGATATTATGGCATTTTCCAGAGCAATTTATAGTTCCTCCATTTGCAACCATTACTTGACATTCTGGTGCTGGGTATAGGAAACAATTTAATTCCTTGGCTACCTTACAATGAATAAAATTATGGGTGCTACCTGAATCAATCAACACTATTACCTTCTTCTTCTTGATCTGTCCTGCTATCTTGAGAGTTTGAGGAGTGGTAATTCCTGCCAGTGCATTACATGATATGGTCGGATTCATTTCTTCCTCTTCTAGGGCCGGTTCTTGGTGTATATCCTCTTCTTGTTCATTTTCTTCTTCTTCTTCACAATCTATGTAAAATAATTTCTTTTCAGCACACTTATGACCTTTAGTGTATTTGCTATCACAACTATAGAAAAGCCCTTTTTCTCTTTTTTCTTCCAATTGTTGTGGTGTCAACCTTGTAGGTTGTGGAAATCTAGGCGTAGCAACACTTCCTTCTTTATAGAATTGAGTGGTAGGCTTCCTTGTCGTCATTATTTTACATTCAACTTTTCTTGCCAACCTGAATGCCTTCTCCAATGAATCCGGTTCCAAAACGCGAACTTCATGTTGGATGTTATCCTTTAAAGTGCCTATGAAGAGATCGATCATGTGTTCCTCTGGAATATCAGTTACCCTTATATTCAATTTTTGGAATTCCTCAATGTGCTGCCCCACTAAACCCTTTTGTTTGAGATTTATCAATTGGCTAAAGAAGGTGTTGCTCTTCGTATCCTCATAATGTGCTATCATTTCCTCCGTAAAAATTGACCAAGTGACAATTTTTTTACGGGAGCAAGGCATCGATACCATAGAAATGTATTTTGTTCTAAATGTAAAGTTGCAATGCGTACCTTTTGTGTGTTTTTCACGTTATGGAGATCAAAATATTGCTCCATCTGTAGTATCCATGTTACAGGATCCTTTCCATCAAACTTCCTCATATCCATCTTTGGAATATGGTGGTTCTTCCGCCAACATTAAAGTTTATGAAATCACGATTAACATTTATTTTTTTCTCATCATGAGGTTCTTCTACTATCTTTTCACCATTAGGAAACATTTCTTGTATCAACTTTGTCAAACCTTTGATGTATGCTTTTATATCATTCTTCATGTTTTCCATGTTGTCTTTCATGCCATCCATCTTAACTTCCATGCCAGCTTCCATGCCATCCATCTTCGATTCCATGCCTTTCTTCAAAACTTCCATTTCATTTTTTTTTTCTCTTTGTGAGAGTGAAATTTTTTGCACTTTCTCTTGTAATTTTGATAGATCATGTTGCAATTCCTCATCTTCATGAGTCATAGTAGAGCTTTCTGAAGGATTAATAGGTGTTGAATTATTTTTATGAGGCATATTTTAAAACCCAATATTGATATCTATTCTACAATATTCTCTTGGAATCAATTCAAATTGATTCTTCAAACAAGACTTATGCAATTCGTAAAAAAAAAAATACACACCTTTTTCTTTCTTTTGAGGAGCTCGATATTGAAATTGGATTATCTCTGTGATTGAGGCATTTAAATATTTGAATTTTAGTATCAATGTAGCCCTCTGAATTATCTTTCAAATGCCATAGTTCTGACCTAATTTGGATTCTCCAAGACAAAGTTGTGTCCAATCTCCCACAATGACCTAATTATCGACTGGTTCAGTAGAGCGAACTTGTATGACTTGCCACGTTTCACTTTTTCATCTTTCAGCTCTAAAATAGATAGCCAAAAAACTACATTCCATGTACTTGTGACCACTTTTTACAGCACTCCAATCCGATGCTCAGAGAGAGAGTTATGAAAATTTTCCCACAATCACCTCTTTGAGATGAAATTCAGGAGTCTTAAAAAGCACTACCTTCCATAGATCATATCTTCGAAAATGTTGCGAACCAAGCTCTGAAATTTTTTGACGATTTTCCTTAGGATTTTAGCTTTTCACCCTAAACATTTTAGCTTCTGAAACTTCATAGAAAAAAAATTATAGCGCAAATTCCACGATGACCTGTTTAGCAGCCTAAAAAAAGACATAACATCCACAGATCATATCTCCAAAAATGTTGCGAACCAAGCTCTAAAATTTTTTGAAGATGTTCCTCAGGATTTCAGCTTCACACCCTAAAAATTTCAGCTTCTGAAATGCTGTAGAAAAAAATTTATAGTGAATATTTCATGATAACCTGTTTGGAGCAGCGAAACCCTAGAATGCAAAGCTCTGATACCAAATGTTGTGTAACCAGCTCCAAAAATAGAAGAAAAGAGATATCAACGCCTTATAAATAAGCCACTTTGAGGGGGCAACCTCCAATACATTACATAAATGAACAATTTTTGGATGATACAATTTACAAAACCTCCTTTCTATATATAGGAGTCCATGTGGCCATAATGTAATCCCATTGGGCCACAATGTAATCCTATCCAACCTAAAAATAATAATTTAAGGGCGGAATAATAAAAAAATGGGGGTTACAAGGGTACAATAACAACAATAAGGGGGTTACACTCATAACAATAAGGGACTATACTATTAATATAGGGACCTAACAAGGACAAGAATTCTCCTGAAGAACATTTCCTTTGGAAAACCCTAAAAACCCATGTTTTGACATTGGCGCGGGTAGCCAGTTCATCCCTCGCGCTAATGGGGAAAATAGACACTAGTGGGCATGCCATCTGGCACTTTTTCCCTGTGTTCTTCCCACGCCAAGCCTATTAAGGAATTTTTTTTAACAATAGAAGGAAGAAGTTTGATTCTAACAACTTCAAACTGAATCATAAAAAAGAGGTTGGGTTGTTTGGCTCCTGATCTCCCTGATTAGGAAGTGGTTTTCCACCTCTCATGGAACCTTCCTAAGAGATAGGACTCTTCCCCATGATTATAGGGAGCCTAGCTTTTCCTTCTCCCTCTATAAAAGCCTGCCCTCTCGATTTTCTAGCTAGCTGAAATTTAGGGAACGAAATTGTGGTAGAGTGATAATCAAGAGCAGAGCTCAGGAGAACCCTATGAGAGAAAGAGTTTTTGTCAAATTCTTGATGAAATTTGTGAGATACGTCCCACTAGAACCCTGCCGAAGGAATATCACGACATCAGAGCATCGGTTGTAATCGTTCTCTCGTATCTTAATATACATGACTCTGCTATTGGTTCCATGATTTTGTTTTTCCATTATATAATGAAATTTCATTCATTCCTCTTTGACTGATCAATAGTTATAAAGTATAAAGTATTTCGTTGCACGTTGACTCTCTTCTTTGCATGTGTACAGGTATCTGGATGCAGCAAGCTCACGGATCGTGACTTTTCTAGCTAGGAATGGAAGTGCCACTTCTTCTTCGACAACAACAGCGAAGGAATCATGGTAAGTGATCTATCATGATTCTATCCTTTGTAACTATGAATCAATAGCTTTGCGTGTTTCTATTGTTGCTAGACCCACTCTAGGGCTAGTGGGATCGCCTTTGTCTGCAGAGGGGATTTACCTCCACAACAGTAAGCCTTCAATCCTTTCTGCATATCCATTCTGAGTTAAGAAAAATAGTCGTATAGTCCTTCACCTATCGTTTTAGACTAGCACCTATCTAGGGAAGCATGATTTATCTGTAATTCACAATTCTAGCCCAACAGTTAGGTTAATTTTAAAGTTAAGGTTAAGGTTAGGTTAAGGTTACAGTTATGGTTAAGGTTAGGTTAAGGTAAGGTACGGGTTTAGTAAGGTTAAAGTTAAGGTTAAGGTTATGTTAAGGGTAAATTCAAGGTGAAGATTAGGTTAAGGGTAAGGTTAAGGTTAAGGGTTTGGGAAGGTTAAGGTTAAGGTAATGTTAAGATAAGGTTAAGGGTAAGGTCAAGGTTAATGTTAGGTTAGGGGTTAAGGTTAATATTAGGTTAGGTTAAGGTTAAGATAAGGTTAAGGGTAAGGTTAACTTAACTTTACCCTTGAGGTTAAGTTTACGTTAAGGGTAAAGTAAAGGTTAAGGTTAGGTTAAGGTTAAGGTTAGGGGAAGTTTAAAGTTAAATTTCGATTAAGGTAAAGGTTATGGGAAGGTTAGGTTAAGGTTAAGGTAAAGGTAAGGTTAAGGTTAAGGTCAAGGTCAAGTTATAGTTAAGGTTAAGGTTAGGTTATAGTGAAGGTTAAGGTTAAGGTTAAGGTTAAGGTTGAGGGTAAGGTTAAGGTTAAGACCTATAACCTAAACCCGTAACCTTAACCTTAACCTTAACCTTGACTTTACCATTAACCTAAACTTAACCTTAACTATAACCTAACCCTAACCTTGAACTTAACTTTTCCTTTAACCTTAACCTTAAACTTAACTATAACCTAATCCTAACCTTACCCTAACCTTAAATTTAACGTTGACCTTAACTATAACCTAACCCTAACCTTAACCTAACCTTCACCTAACCTTAACCTTGACCAAACCCTTAATGTAACCTTAACCTTGACTTTACCCTTAACATAACCTTAACCTTGACCTTTACCTTACCCTTAACATTAACCTTAACCTTAACCTGACTAAACTGATAACCTTAACCTTAACCTTAACCTTACCCTTAACTTTAAACTTAACCTTTCCCTTAACTATAACCTAACCCTAACTTTAACCGAACCTTAACCTTAACCTTAACCTTAACGTAACATTAACCTTGACTTTACCCTTAACCTTAGCCTTACCCTTAACGTTACCCTTAACCTAATATTAACCTAACCTTAACCTTAAACCTAACCTTACCCTTAACCTTAACCTTAACCTTATCCTTATCTTAACCTTAACCTAACATTAACATTAACCTTAACCTTAACCTTAACCTTAATCCTAAACTTAACCCTAACCTTAAGGTTAAAGCTATGGGAAAGGTTAAGTTAAGGTTAGGGTTAGGTTATAGTTAAGGTCAAGGTTAAGGTTAGGATAAGGTTAAGTTAAGGTTAATGTTAAGGGTTTGGTTAAGGTTAAGGTTAAGGTTAAGGTTAGGGTTAGTGTTAAGGTTAAGATTAGGTTAGGTTAAGGTTAAGATAAGGTTAAGGGTAAGGTTAAGGTTTAGGTTAAGGTTATGTTAAGGGTAAAGTCAAGGTTAAGGTTATGGGAAGATTAAGGTTAGATTAAGGGTAAGGTTAAGTTAAGGTTAAGGTTACTATTTGGTTAAGGTTATAGTTAAGGTTATGGGAAGGTTAAGGTTAGGGTTAAGGTTAAGGTTAAGGTTAAGGTTAAGTCTTAGGTTAAGGTTACGGTTAAGGGTTTGGTCAAGGTTAGTGTTAGGTTTAATGTTAAGGTTAAGATTAGGTTAAGGGTAATGTTAAGGTTAAGGTTAGGTCAAGGTTATTGTTAAGGTTAATGTTAAGGGTAAAGATAAGGTTATGGTTAACGTTAAGGGTAGGGTTAGGTTAGCCAAACCCTTAACATTAACCTTAACCTAATCCTAACCTTGACCAAACCCTTAACATTAACCTTAAACTTAACCTTAATCTTAACCTTAACCTTAACCTTAACCTTAACCTAACCTTAACCTTATCTTAACCTTAACTATAACCTAACCCTAACCTTGACCAAAACTTAACCTTAACCTTAACCTTAAATTTACCCATAACATTAACCCTAATCTTAACCTTAACCTTACCTTTAACCTTAAACTTAACCTAACCTTCGCCTTAAGATTGACCTTTAATTTAACCTAACCTTAACCATAACCTTAAGCTTAACCTTATCTTACCCTTAACCTTAACCTTCCCAAACCCTTAACCTTAACCTTAACCTGACTAAACCTGTTAACCTTACTAAACTTGTAACATTAACCTTAACCTCAACCTAATCTTAACCTTATCTTAACCTTAACCTTAAACTTAACCTCAACATTAACCTTAACCTTCAGGGTAAAGTTAAGGATAAGTTTAAGGTTTGGGTTTATTCACGTTAAGGTTAAGGTAAAGGTTAAGGGTTTGGTTAAGTTTAGGGTTAGGTTTAGGTTATAGTTAAGGTTAAGGTTAGGTCAAGGGTAAAGTCAAGGTTAAGGTTAAGGTTAAGGTTAAGGGTAAGGTTAAGGTTAAGGTTAAGGTTAGGTTAGGTTAAGATAAGGTTAAGGTTAAGGTTAAGGTTATGGTTATGGGAAGGTTAGGTAAAGGTTAAGGTTATGGGAAGGTTAAGGTTAAGGTTAGGTTAAGGTAAGGTTAAAGTTAAGGTTAAGTTCAAGGTTAAGTTTAAGGTTAAGTTAAAGTTAAGGTTAAGGGTAAATTTAAGGACCTTAATCTAATCTTAACCTTGACCTAACCTTACCCTTAACCTTAACCTTGACCTTAACCTAACTATAACCTTTCCCATAAACTTAACCTTAACCTAACCTTAACCTTAAATTTACTCTTAAAATAACCTTAACCTTATCTTAACCTTAAGCTAACCTTAATGTTGACTTTACCCTTAACGTAAGCTTAAGCTTAACCTTAACCTTATCCTTAAACTTATCTTAACCTTAACCTTAACCTTCCCATAACCATAACCTTAAGGTTATAATTAGGGTCAAGGTTAAGGTTATGGGAAGGTTAAGGTTAAGGTTAAGATTTGGTCAAGCTTGGGGTTAGGTTATGGGCAAGGTTAAGGTCAGGTTAAGGTTACGATTAGGTTAAGGTTAAGGTTAAAGTTAATGTTAAGGGTTTGGTCAAGGTTAGGGTTAGGTTAAGGTTAATGTTAAGGTTTTGGTCGAGGTTAGGGTTACGTTGAGGTTAATGTTAAGGGTTTGGTCAAGGCTAGGGTTAGGTTATATTTAAGGTCAAGGCTAAGGTTAAGGGTAAGGTTATAGTTAGGTTAAGGTTAATATTAAGGTTAGGTTAATATTAATATAAGGTTAACGTTAAGGGTTTGGTCAAGGTTAGGGTTAGGTTATAGTGAAGGGTAAGGATAAGGTTATGGGTTTAGTCAGGTTAAGGTAAGGTTAAGGTTAAGTTTAAAGTTAAGGTTAAGGTTAAGGTTAAGGTTATGGTTATGGTTATGGTTAAGGTTAAGGTTAAGGGTATAGGTTAAGCTTAAGGTTAAGTAAAGTTTAATTTTAGGGTTAATGGTTATGTTAAGGTCAAGGTTAAGGTTAGGGTTAAGTTTAAGGTTAGGTTAATGTTAGGTTAAGGTTAAGGTCAAGGTAAGGTTAAGGTCAAGGTTAAGGTTAAGGTTAAAGTTAAGGTTAATTTTAAGGTTAAGGTTAAGGTCAAGGTCAAGGTCAAAGTCAAGGTCAAGGTCAAGTTTAAGGTTAAGGTCTTAACGTTACCTTAACCATAACCTTAAGCTTGACCTTAACTATAACCTAACCTCAACCTTGACTAAAACCTTAACCTTGACCTTAACCATCGTAAACCCTTAACCGTAACCTAACCTTAACCTTAATGTAATCTTAACCTTAACCTTACCCTTAACTTTCACCTTAACTTTAACCTTAACCTTAACCTAACCAAACCCTAACCCTAACCTTAAACTTAGCCTTAACCTTATCCCTACCCTTAACCTTAACCTTAACCTTAACCTTAACCTAACCTTAACCTTAACCTTAACATGACCTTAACTATAACCTAACCCTACCCTTGACCAAACACTTACCCTTAAACTTGAATTAACCTTAACCTTAACCTTAACCTTCCCATAACCATAACCTTAAAATTAACCTTAACCTAACTTAACCTTAACCTTAACCTAGACCTTGACCTTAACCTTACCTTTAGCATTCACCGTAATATAACCTTAACCTTATCCTTAACCTTCCCCTAATCTTAACCCTAACCTTAACCTTAACTTTACCCTTAACCTAACCTTAGCTTTAACTTAACCTAAATGTAGCCTTAACCTTAGCTTAACCTAACTTAACCTTAAGCTTGACCTTTAACCTTAACCATAACCTTATCTTTACCCTTAACCTTAACCTTACACTAACCATAACATTAACTTTACCCTTAACCTAATCTTAACCTTAACCTAACCTTAACGTTGACCTTAACTATAAACTAACCCTAACCTTAACCTTAAATATAACCTAACCCTAACCTTTACCAAACCCTTAACCTTAACCTTAACCTTAACATTCACCTTAACCTTACCCCCTTAACCTAACCCTAACCTCGACCAAACCTTTAACATTAACCTTAACCTTAACCTAACCTTTACCTTAACTTTAACTTTACCCTAACCTTAACCTTAACCCTAACATTAAATATAACCTAACCTTAACCTTGACCTTAATTATAACCTAACCCTAACTTTGACCAAACCCTTAACCTTAACCTTAAACTTAACCCCTTAACCTAACCCTAACCTTGACCAAACCCTTAACCTTAAACTTAACCTTAAAATAACCTTAACCTTAACTTTAACTTTTCCCTAACCTTAACCTTAACCTTAACTATAATCTAACCCTAAACTTGACCCAAACCTTAACCTTAACCTTGACCAAACTCTTAAGATTAAGCTTAACCTGACTAAACCCATAACCTTAACCTTAACCTTAACCTTAACCTTAACCTAACCCTAACCTTAACCAAACCCTTAACCTTAACCTTAACCTGAACCTTAACCTAACCTTAACCTTTACCTTAACTATAACCTAACCTAACCTTGACCAAATCCTTAACCTTGACTTTAACCTTAACCTTAACTATAACCAAACCCTAACCTTGACCTTACCCTTAACCTAACCTTAACCTTGTCCTTAACTATAACCTAACCCTAACCTTGACCTTAACATTAACTTAATCTTAACCTTAACCTTAACTTTCCCATAACCATAGCCTTAACCTTGAATTTACCCTTAACCTAACCCTAACCTTAACCTTAACCTAACCTTAACCTTAACTTTACCCTAACCTTGACCAAACCCTTAGCCTTAACCTTAACCTTAACCTTAACATGAACCTTTACCCTAACCTTAACCTTAACCTTGACTTTACCATTAACCTTGACCTTGACCTTGACCTTAACCTAACCTTAACCTTAACCTTAACCTTATCTTACCCTTAACATAACCTTACCCTTAACTATAACCTAACCCTAACCTTGACCAAACCCTTAAAATTAACCTCAACCTGACTAAACCTGTAAGCTTAACCTTAACCTTACCTTAACATAAATTTAACCTTAACCTTCCCCTAACCTTAACCTTAACCTTAACCTTACCCTTACCCTTTACCTTACCCTGACTAAACCTGTAATGTTAATCTTAACCTTACCCTTAACCTTCACCTTAACCTTAATTTTACCCTTAGCCTTGACCTTGCCCTTACCCTTCACCTTAACCTTAACCTTAACCTTAACTTTACCCTTACCCTTGACCTTACGCTTAACCTTCACCTTAACCTTAACCTTAACCTTAACCTTGACCAAACCCTTAACCTTAACCTTAAGCTGACTAAACCCGTAACCTAAGGGTAAATTTAAGGTTAAGGTTAAGGTTAAGGTTATCTTAAGGTTAAACTTGGCCTTGACCTTAACCTTAACCTTAAACTTACCCTTAACCTTTACATAACCTTAACCTTAACCTAACCTTGACCTTAACTATAACCTAACCCTAACCTGAACCTAACCTTAACTTTACCATTAACCTAACCATAACATTAACCTTAATAAAAAAAAAATTGGATTAGTTTCACAGGTGTATGAAATCACACAAGCTTAGAGAGTGTGGTCTACTTTCTAAACTATTGGTAATAGGTAGAAAGTGGGGGAGATCAAAAGCATAAATGTAATATTCCTTTTTGGGGATTCTCAAGATTCTATGTTAGAGATGGACTACAGAGGAATTTACTGGTTATGTCACCTTTTAAAAGAGATTGAGAAGCATAGGCTTCCTGGCCAACTATAGAATCTTCCTATATAACTTGGAATAATCCCTTTCAGGAATCTCAACAAGGTCTTCAATGAAAACACTGTATAAGAAAATATGAGCAAGAATAACGTAGATCAGGGTTGGGATCCCCTCATATAGGCTGTATGTGACTTATATATATAATTTTAGCTGAAAAAAATGAGTTTAAGCACATTAAACAGATCTCCCAAAATGAAGACTAGTTAGAAATCAACGAAGGAGAGAGATTGCTGAAACACAAAATCCCAGCAACTAGAATTGCGCAGTTTTGACTAAAAATCGAAGGAGGATATAAAAATATCTGATACTTCAGAGATATAATAGTAAATCAAACTTATATTTTAGCTTATAGCTCCTACAGCAGATTACAAAATAAACTAGGGAAAAATCCCTTCAGAAATTAGAGCTGCAACTAGGAATAAACTGCAGAAATACATAGACAACATTATTTTCCAGTTGGTTCAGCTGCTGTACATTACATTTCAGATATATTAAATATACATGGATGAAAAATAATATCTAATACAGATCTGGAAACTACAATACTTGAAGACCAAGATCCAATTGGAATTACATCAAAATATTGCATAATAAGCTGTAGATCTGAATTACAATTTACAGTGCTGCAAAAAACCCAGAAATTTCTAAAGTTAACTTTTATTACTGAAATATATCAGATCTGTAGATACATGGATCATAAATTCAATCCACGGATCACCAAGGGAAGGGAAGCCTAACACTAAGAGATCTTCCTCCAAACTGATAGCAGACTGAAATAAGCAAGCCCTCTCACAAAATAATGCAGTATTGAGGAGAAACTGCGGAGAGGGTGAAGGAGACTGAATAAATGGATTATAATTATAGATATGATACAAAATATGGATCATCTATCTTCTTGGAGGCTGAATAACACACTGCAACAAAGAAAGCCTCTCAAAACAAGCTAGATCTAAGCATATCTAGAACACCACTTGCTACAGAAGATAACAGCTGCAAAACCCTCAATGGGCCAACGCTGCTCATGAAATATAGAGCTTGGAATCAAAACATATAGTGGATAAATTTAGCAAATAACTCCTCCAATTATCCTCAAGGGAAGAGATGAAACCCCTAAACAGGAATTCCAATCATAATCCTTTACTAAGCAGGAGAGAATGGTATTTGTCTAAGCAGACAAATACTTCATAAAAATGATATATCAACAACCTCTTCATGTTGCTCTCCTTCTTATTTTATAGCATGATAAGGCCCTTGCAAACCCTAAACCACTTTGATGAGTTACCCCTCTTCACATTAGAGGCTCCCTTCTAGAACTATGTTGTCCCTGTTGGAGATGCATTGAACCTAGACAACGCAGTTGATTTGGTGAAGGTGGACCCAGTCTTTGGCTCAAACCTCTTTTACACCTGCAAGTAATTATTTACATAGCCTAGATTTGTCTTTGTTCACATGGGAATGGATTTATTAGGAGTCTTACATGTCCTCCTTTATTCATTTATTCATAAAACATAAGTTAAATCAAAATTGAATGTCTCCTCTTAGCTAAGGCTAATTAGGAACATTATAGTCCTCCCCCTCAAAATTTTGCTTGTCCTCAAGCAACTGGTAGGGTAAGAGCTCTATTTCTTCTCCTTCTTCATTGATGACACTATCAATAATCAATATTTCATCACGGAGTAGGTTTTCACCAAGGAAATACATCAAAAAATGCTCCTCCAATGATAACATGATAGGTGCATAGTCTGCCCCTTCAGGAGTGTAAAACTCAACAGAAATAAACATGGGTGATCCAATGCCACATCTGAAACATGTACCATGAAGTACAGGATAAAGCTTCATCCCATGTGGTACATGTACAGTACTTACTCTTTTCCCATACATACCCATAAACAAAACCAATATGTCATCTATGTATGGTAGCAAAATCACATAAAGGAAAACTGAAATTTTCACATGAGGAGGTGGGTCACAATCCCACATAAGGTACCAGCACAATACGCTCCTTGTTTTGAGTAGATCTGAATGTGATAGGTGGTACTCCCACCACATATTTTCTGCATGGGTCACTTCAACATGGCTGAAAGTGAAACCCTCACTAGGTGCCTTTGGGAAGCACCCATCATGATAAACAATCTCCCTTTGCACCTCAAGGGAGTGGACAACTTTGGAATTTTTATTGGCCCCATATTTTCCATGAGATTTGCATGTAATATTACTCCTTGTAGGAGCCATGTCCTACATACATATGGTAAGAGAATGTGCCACATCAGAAAAATATACTTTCTCTACAAGATCAAATTTCTTACCATACAAGTCTCCCACACACATAGAGTTATGCATGGGCTTTTCTCCTCTTTTGAGAGAAGCAGGAGATGGTTGAAATTTCTCCTGCATAGGATCCCTTGGCTGCCCCATATCCACATCACTATTTCACTCTTGTAATTGATGATATAGTTCCTCCCAATCATAATGCTGATGTATTTCTTCCTCCATACCCTCCCGATAAAAACTCTTCAAGATGAGGGAGTAGATTTTTGCTGACTGCAAGTAGTTGGAAAGGAACTCCTTGTGTGCTCTTAGTAGTATTTCTTGCTTAAGCTTGGAGGCTTGGGATAATAATACCTTAATAAGATGATAGGTGGCCCCTTCATGGATCAAATATCCTCCTCCTTGCTTTATGCCATCTAATATCATCCCGGTGTGCAGATCTTTGGAGTACTCCACAAGGATTTGAGATCTCCAATATGGATGTACACTTCTCAACAAGGACAATGATGTTGATGTATCTATGGTTGTGCTTGCCTTGCTGCTATTTATTTCTTTGGCATCATGCATGCCAAAATTGTTTGTGGGAAGGTTGATCCTCCCCCTTGCTTCCTCCCACAACGATCTGACTCCTCCTTCGATTATTTCAGAACTTGGTGAAGATTTCCCCACAGAATCTAATGGCACCCTAAGTGGCTTGCCATGATGCAGGAATGTCCCTCACTATGCAATTCCATCTTTTCTGTGTGGGTAGAGACATCAAGTGAAGGGTAGGTGTGCATGCCTTGAATGACTTGTTGTTTCACACTCTTCAAATCCACCCATTCCATCTGCAAGGTCTTCCAATCAATGGTGACTTTTCCCAATGTAATCAATCATTGGACACCCAAGATGATGTTGGTGTCTGGTATTTCTACTACAAATAAGTGATCCTCTAAGGTGTAGGTTCCCATATTCACAAAAAGTGATGGGACATACTGCATGCACTACATATTTCTATCTCCCGGAGCTAAAATAGAGAACTCGTCAAAAGTATCAGTAAGGATCCCCCTCCTTTGCACAAAGTGAGCATCAATAAATTTGTGGGTTTCCCCACTGCCAATAAGTATAGATACTCTTTGGTTCATAACTAAACCCTACAATCTAAAAGTTAAATACTTGGGCACTCCTGTCAAGGAAGAAAGAGTCCCACTGGTTGGAGAAAATGCTCCCTCTTCTTCTCAGGATGATGATGGATCCTCCTCCTCAACATAACCAGCATTGTGACCTCTCCTAGGTCCATCATTTCCTTCCTCCTCCTCACAATCAGAGAAGACTTCAATATAATGTGCTCTTCTAGCAGCACATCTATGTCCCGGTACCCATGGCTCTTGACAAGTGAAACATAATTTCTTCTTTCTCAACTCCCTCCAGAGATCATTGTCAAGAAGATTTTTCTATGAGCTCTCCTTGGGTGGAGTAGCTTTCCCTTCCTTCCCTTTAGAAGAGTGAGTGGCTTCGCTTGGGAAGGTTGCCTTTGCTCTTGGCAAGGAATCTTGGAGATCTCTTGTTCTTTCAATGGCATCATGCAGAGTGGTGGGTTTGGTAGATGTGACCAACCCATGCAAAGGTTCTTCCAAGCCATTTATGAACATATAGACTCTCCTTGCAACTGAAATATCAGGAACCATTACAAACAACCTCAAAAATTGAGAGATGTAGGCTTCAGCATCTCCTGTCTGCTTAAGCTTTACCAAGCTTATGAAAGGGGCCTCCGAATCCTTATGATCAAATATTTCCACTAGTCTCTTATTGAACTCAGCATAAGTGGACACATTGTTGTGCCACAATGTATAAATTCCATGAAACCACCAATTGTGGGCTTCTCCATCAAAATGCAACGCAACAATATTTATGGCTTCTGCTTCAGGCACTTTATTCAGCTGGAAATAGATGTCCACCCATAATTTAGCTGAACAAGAGGGTGATCCAAAAAACTTAGGCAGGAAGAATATGCCCATGGTGTGGTGCCTCCCATGAAGGAAGCCTCCATCTCTATACTGCTGCAATGGCCTCCTCTGGTCGTTGAGATGGAAAAAATCTTGAAAGATAAAATTATCCTTGAAAATTTGACTTTGTGAATCATATTCTGCAAAGTAGCCTTCCAAAGAGGTTGGTTCTTGAAGCCCTTCATTCTCTACAGCCAAAAAGTTGGGCATTATAGAGCGTTGTGAGATATGTGGAACTTGTGGAAAGCTCACAAGCTGGCCAGTTCCATACTGAGACATTTCAAAACTTTCTCCTTGGTGGAGTCTTCCAAGGGAATCCCTCATTCGATCTATCCTCATCTCCTTTATTTCCTTGGACAGATCTTGCATAGCTTCCAAGAGAGGTTTTGCAAACTCCTCTGCCTCCTTATCTTTATCATTCACCAATTCAGGGGCTTTCCCCTTTTCTTGACCCTTGTCAAGGTCAACAATAGTATAATCATACTTTCTATGACTTCTATTCTGGTATCTCCTCTCCCTCTCATAAATAGGATCTTCATCTTTGGAATGCAGCATGACTAAGGCTCCAATGCTAGCACAGGTTGTGCCAAGAGTGGAGCTCTGATACCACTGTAATATTCCTTTTCGGGGATTCTCAAGATTTTATGTCAGAGATGGAATACAGAGGAATTTAATGGTTATGTCACCTCTGAAAAGAGAGTGAGAACCAAACTCTTCCTGGCCAACCATAGACTCTGCATATAGAACTTGGAATAATCCCTTTGGGGAATCTCAACAAGGTCTTCAATGAAAACACTGTATAAGAAAATATGAGCAAGAATAATGTATATTACAGATGGTTTCCCCTAATTTAGGCTATATTTGACTTAAATATATAATTTTAGCTGAAACAAATGATTTAAGCACATTAAAAAAATATCCCAAAATGAAGACTAGTTAGAAATCAACCAAGGAGAGAGACTGCTGAAACACAAAATCCCAACAACTAGAATTGCGCAGTTTTGACTAAAAATCAAAGGAGAATAGCCAAATATATAATAATTCAGATATATAACAGTAAATCAGACTTATATTGGAGCTTATAGCTTCTACAGCAGATTACAAAAGAAACTAGGGCAAAATCCCTTCAGAAATTAGAGCTACAACTAGGAATAAATTGCAGAAATACATAGACAATGTTATTTTCCAGTTAGTTCAGCTGCTGTAAATTAAATTTAAGATCTATGAAATATAAATGGATGAAACATCAGATCTAATACATATCTATAAACTAAAATACTTGAAGAACAAGATCCAATTGGAATTACATCAAAATATTGCACAATAAGCTGTAGATCTCAATTACAATTTACAATGCTGTAGAAAACCCAGAAATTTCTGAAGATAAATTTTATTACTAAAATAGATCAGATCTATAGAGACATGGATCATAAACCCAATCCATGGATCACCAAGGGAATGCAAGCCTAACAACAAGAGATATTCCTCCAAACTGATAGCAAACTGAAATAAGCAAGCCCTCTCACAAAATAACACAGTATTGAGCAGAAACTGCACAGAGGGTGAAGGAGACTAAATAAATAGAATTAAATTAAAGATATGATACAAAATATGGATCATCTATCTCCTTGGAGGCTGAAGAACACACTCCAACAGAGAAAGCCTCTCAAAACAAGCTAGATCTAAGCAGATCTAGAACACCACTTGCTACAAAAGATAGCAGCTGCAAGACCCTCAATGGGCCAACGCTGCTCATGAAAGATAGAGCTTGGTATCAAACCAGATAGTGGCCAAATTCAGCAAAAAACTCCTCAAATGATCCTCAAGGGAAGAAATGAAACCCCTAAATGGGAATTCTAATCACAATCCTCGACTAAGCAGCAAAGAATGGTATTTGTCTAAGCAGACAAATACTTCAGAAATATGATCTATCAACAACCTCTTCATGTTGCTCTCCTCCTTCCTTTATAGCATGAGAAGGCCCTTGCAAACCCTAAACCACTTTGATGAGTTACCCCTCTTCACATTAGAGGCTCCCTTCTAGAACTACGCAGTCCCTCTTGGAGATGCATTGAACCTAGACAACGCAGTTGATTTGGTCAAGGTGGACCCATTCTTTGGCTCAAACCTCTTTTACACCTACAAGTGATTATTTACATAGCCCAGATTTGTCTTTGTTCACATGGGCATGGATTTATCAGGAGATTTACATGTCCTCATTTATTCATTTATTCATAAAACATAAGTTAAATCAAAATTGAATTTCTTATCTTAGCTAAGGCTAAGTAGGAACATTACATTAAAACTTAATAGAAATAGTATTATGAAGTATGCTCTGGTTAAACTAAAACTAAAAAACAAAAATATATAGAAGCTATATAGAGAGTTCCAAATTATAAAAATGCAAATGATGGCTCGATGGCCTCTTCTTATTAAATGTTCGAAATGGAGAATAAATTTTACGCACTTTCCAAAGGGCCCCTAGGCAATGGCTCTAGATCCTGATGCAAGGATGTTGCCTTTCAAGCTCTGCCTCTGATGTAGTCTCACTCTCTCTCTCTTCTGTGGTGGACTAAGATTTTGGGTGTGCAACTATCAAGTCCTCTTTAGCTCCAACTCTGGGTCACGCACAATGTTGGTGTTGCTTGGGAAACTTTGGCCAGCATAACCTTGTTGTTACACAGTAATTTTTCACTGTCCCTGCAATCCCCATCTCACAAATTGGAGGGTAATTTCTATGACTAATTGGAATTTTCATGCCTTGCAAATTCCATCATTGCATCCCTTTCCATGAGGACAACATTCCCTCTATTGACCATTTCCTGATCAGACCACTAAAAACACCTATTTTTGCCTTGGCATTGGTAGCCCATTATGCCTTCGCACCAATGAGGAAAATTAACACTTAGCCCACACTAGTTGGTGCTCTGTCTCAATGAGATACCTGCGCCAATATTTTTATGGAAATTTTTTAAAAAATAGAGGCAAATTTTTTATGACAAAAACTTCATGGATGAGTCATAGGGAGTGGTTCAATTGAATAATCATGGCCTTCCTCCTTTGGTCTCTTGTTTCCACAGCCCCTCCATCCCTCCGTGATAAGGCCCCTTCAATTATTGTATCCAAACCCTCCCCTCCTCTATAAACATAGCCATCTTCCATTTTTTTGTGTTATTTGAACATGTTCTAAGTTTTCTGAACAAATAGTTGAAAAAGTAGTAATGAGAAGAATCATTCATAGCTTCTGAGAACAAGATAAGGCAGAGTGTGACTATTTTTGTGTGTTGAGGAACATAGTGAGATCTTGTACTTTGTGTGAGTGGTGTTGCAAATGTACTTTGGAGAGACCTACCAAAGGAGGAGGCCTCAACATCACAGCTTGTCAGAATCCCCTTGTCTTTATCATAATAAAACGCATCTGATGTTTAATTTTCCACTCTTTTTTACAATTATAATGAGATTTCTAGCATTCCTTGATCAGTTAGATAGGTTGTAATTTTTTTATGTTTGTTGTGGTTTTACACTTGTCGTGTTGTATTGACTGTCTATACAGTTAATATAATTTTGGTAGCAGCGTGTATCGAACTGGAGAAGAGCGACGGATCAAAGCTTTGACGGAAGATGACAACATAGCATCAGAATGAGGTAGGCCATCTTACTTGCTCTGAATTTCATTTACAATCTAGGAAGGTAGATGTTAGTATGTTCCCGTAGTTTCTAGACCCACCCTAGGGCTAGAGGGATCACCGTCTTGCCGCAGGGGATTTACTCCGGACACTTATTTGGTGACTCCACTCCGGATGTGTACAGTCCTTCCTCCTTTGGGTTGTTTTTTGGCTTTTGATTGATTTATTTTCTTTTTTGGTTCACCTTCCTTGGTGTTAAACCCCTGTTCAACCCCCAGAAGACCTGATCCAGTCTCCGTTTGTCCATTTTCATCATTTTTATAGGGTAAACTCGATTGGCGTGGTGTTGCCCCTGACAGTCGCGCCAACTAGCGCTTGTTGCTAGTTAGGCCCCCGCGCCAATGCCTTTTTGGCGCAGATTACAGCCAAATAGGTGCGCCAACTCTGCTTGGTGTTAGGGTTTGCTTGATTTTTTCCTCCTTGAGATTGAGTTTTTGGTCCATGTCATTTTCAGGATTGCTGATGCAGTGAGAATGGATGCCTTGTTTTGAGCTCATGATTTGGAAGTCCTTTTTGTGCTTGACCTCTTATGTCTTGTAGCCTTTTGAGGAATTTCATTACAAAGTGTTTAAAACAACGATTGCATTCTTAGTGTTTGTTTGCATCCCTTTTGCCTTCATCCTTCATTAAGAAGATTTGCGTTCATTTAGTTTTTGTCTCAAAGTTTGCTTTTGTTAAAATGCATTAGATCACATTGCATTGAAAAGTGTTTTTTGAGATTTATCATTGAACTTAGATCACATTGTTTAATGATTGAAAGCTAAAAATCGCATTGAGTGCATTCTCTTTCATTAAAAGCATGCATTAAGTAGATTCTCATTTCATCGAAAAATGCATTGAGTGCATTCTTATCATTTCAAAAGAAAAGGAAATTGTGCATAGATTACAATTGCATAGTTTTCAAAAAAGAGGATTTTGCAAAGATTACATTGCATAATTCGCATCATTGAATGTTTTAGATTACTTTTGGATAGTGAAAGTCATCTAGTTTGGAAAATTTTAGTTTGCAGTGTTGTTGTTTGTTGCATCATTGTTTGAAGCTCTTCCCTCAACTAGATAGCATTCATTGAATTGAAAGATTTCTTTTCTCATATAGCTGCATATAGGAGATTGTCATATGACACTCGCTAGGGCCTGAAAACTGAAACGTAAATTGAAGATCAAATTTAAAATTTACTGAATTAACCTAAGGCAGCGTTGGAACTTAACGAAACATCTAGTGGTATAAGGTAGAGACGTGTTCTGACATCTTTAAGCCTAGCAGTTTTCGCTCGCCATTTGGCTATAGACAGCGCTAGTACGGACTTGTGGTCCCTGCACCATCGCGTATATAAAGGAGACCCCATTAGGTTTGCAATCCTTTATCCGTAGGAAGTCGAGTCTACCACCTTACCCATGATACATCTGACACAACATTCGTGGATTTATTTATGTACATACCATGTCCTTGGTTAATTTCTCTTTCATTTTTACCAAGGTGTATATGGCAGTTCACGGATATCTGGTACACCCATTTACCTAGATTACCAGAGTAGTAAATTTGATCTTTACTGACTCTTTTAACTGAAAAGATCATCAAGATATTGTCCTTTCAAGCTTGTGTCCAACCTGAAAGCGATAAAGTCACGTTTTTCTTGTTTCTCAACTCTTAAAATATGAAACAACATAGTTTGGTTTCAATGTCATAAAATTAATCACCCACGGAATATTCTTGGTTAGAATTTTTTGTCCTTAGTGTTTTATTTCAGGGTAATTTCCAATGGAAACTTTTATGGAGTTCACCAACCAAGCATCCCCTCCGATGGGAATCCTGGTCCTTTTCCTCCTTTTGGAAATGTTGGTGCTCCTTATATGGCAACATTGTCCCTTCCTGGGTTAACTGTTGGGTTGCCTGTTTGGTTGTTTTCAACCTCTGTGGTCTCGAATGTCTCGGCTACTGTTCAATCAGTTCCTCCGCCTGAACAACATCATGTTGATTCTAAGGTGGACCTCTCCCCTTCTTCACCTATTTCTGCGTCCTCCTCTTCTACTTCGCCTGGTGAAAGTCTGGATTCTAGTAACCAGGTGGATAAGAAGAAGAAGAAGAAGACAAAGAAGAAGAAGTCTGATAAAGGAGAGGCTAAGGCTACAACTACTACTCCTAAAACATCTCCTCTTGATAAACCTTCCAACCCTCCATGGAAAGTTAAGTTCCCTTGCATGTTGTGCCAGGGAAACCATCTCCTTCGAGATTGCCCTGGTATTCCCAAGGTGCTCGAAGTATGGTCCAACGGTCATCCGTCGTTGCCTTTGGCTTCCGGGAGTCATGTTGGGGGCACGTCTTCGACTAGTACTGGTAAAGCTCCTAAGAAGCAGGGTAAGCTCACTAATCCCTGTAAGTTGTGTGAAGGGCATCATGCCATTCACCTTTGTCCATATATGGATGAAACCAAGAGATTTTTGGACAGCTCGACTGTTTCTACACCTTGCCTTCCGGCTGGTTACAAACATCTTTCTTTGAGTCCTTCACCATTTGATTCAACGATCAGTCAAGAGTCACCCTTGGTTGATCCCACTCCCCTGAAAATTCCAAATCACAAATCCATCCCTGACCAAACATTGGTTGTGGGATCGGTTGAGCTGGCCCCGTCTGTAGTGCACCAGGTCTTTTCCGTTGAGAGTGGATCTCACATCCCTCGGCTTCTTCTTGTTTCTTCAGATACCTCAGACTTGGAGAAATATTCTCTGGTCCCTATATCTCAGGGAGCTTCTCCTCCACCTCCCATGATAGAGGTCCCGGAGGATACCCCTCCCGTCTCCATGATGGAGGTCATGGAGGATGCTCCTTCTTCTTCCATAACACCAGGGGAAGACCATCTCGATTTGATGGTAGCCCCTCCAATTAGTTTGGTCGCTTCCTTCGATTGGGGTCGATTCACAGGTTATCGCCTTCCTTCTTATGTGCCCTTTGAGATCACGGTACAGGCCTCCCACCTGGTCGTACCCAGCACCATTATAGATTGTTAGTATGAATCTTTTGTCGTAAAAGATCACTTTAGCTACGCATAACAAATATCCCTAACATCGATTATGGTTTCCAAACATCTTTAAATCTGCAATTAGATGATCCAAATAATGTTGCACAAATCCAGATCAAAGCATAAAAGACATTAAGCAGATAAAGTAAAATAAGGCTCCATGAATCCAATAGACAAGACAAGAACAATGTATTTGAAAGAATTTTTGTATTATATTAAAAGGGGGCACCTGAGAGGAAAACAAGAAAGGTGTTTTCTGGTTCTCCTCAATGGGATGGGTTCTTAAAAGTCCTTAGCGTTTCAGATCTAAAATTCCTCTCTCTTATTGGTGTAGAAAACCTATACAAACAGAGAACTCAATGGGAGCTCATAAGGCAAAAATGGAAAATGGTGACCAAGAGTAGATCCAGAGTGATCTAATGCAATGGAGGTGACTAATGAATGGGGAAAACCCTTCTATTTATAACAAAATATTAGGGTTATCTAGAACTTGGCACATGAATAAAATATTATTAATCAAATTCTAGAACCACCCTTTAGGAATATTTTATTATATTTGTTGGAGGGAAAAGGTCTTTTGACTTGGGTCAATTCCTTTATTTATAAACAATAAATAAATAAATGATTTATTTATTATTTTAGGGAGATGGTGGGAATATAATTAAATAAATAATGATTTATTTAATTAATTTCCTTGTTTTGGATTAAATATGACCAAGAAATATAGACAAATGTTATTTCACAAGGTGAAAGAAATTTTACTTAGGGTAAAATTTGTCTTACATGGTGTACTTGGGTTCATCTAATGATAATAGGTTAGATGACCAAAAAAATGGTGTAATAGATTGCCCCCCAATGTACGAGTGTTAGGAGAAAATCGTATGACCAAAGTACGTTGTAAGAACTCAATCACTAGGTATGAAGAGGGGAGTGAGAGAGAGCAATGTAAGGTAGTCTAATGTGCTAAAGGACTAGACCCTGAGGAGATGAGACTTATAGGTGAAACAAGTCTCTAGTTGATGAAGTGGTACCAGTTTTAAAGGCGGCGGGGGAGGCATACCTATGCCTGTCGAGACAAGAGTACAAAGAATAAGGCACTCGGAAAACCACGGAACACAATAAGGAAGCATGTGCTGGCCTAAACATGAGCCAGATAAATAATATGATGAATCCCACATACATATGATGCCTGGAAGAACCATCAGGACTTATACAAGAATATTTTGGTACATGAGATACAAATACACCCAAATTCCCCCTACACATGGGGAAGGGCTAGCAAGATTTGATGGATACATGCAAATCAAAGAGGTGTTGCAAGCGGTTGAGGTCGATATCATCAAATGAGAGGAGTTGCATCAAGGGTAGAAATGAAGAAGTCATCCGGGCATGTGGGGGGCTACCTACAGGGCCACCCCTCATGAGGGTTGAGACATCTCACACGCGCCCAAGAATCACCAATAGCTATTGCTGCATCACTGGACTATCAAGTGTATAGATCACGATCATGCTGAGAAGAGCTCGAACCAAGGTACACTACCCCCTAGACCTGTCTTCTGGATTAAATGAGATGATTTCGACAGAAGTAGGTTTGCCATAGGTGAAGCGATAAGGGAACCCAAACTAAGGCACGAAGGAAAATATTAGAGCGATGAACAGATAAACACTAATGATGATGACGAAACGGGGGATACTGAGTAGCGGATGGACGACTTCCCTTGTTAGGGCATAAATGGCATGAATGGCTTGGCAGCGACTGACACAATATCATGAGGGATAGGTGATAGTGGGACTGAAGGCCATAATGTGCGACACGAGAGAGGGATAGAGCAATGAAGGATGGAGGGCTATAGTGGGATACAAAGGGACTCGGGATAGATTCCATGAATGTGATGATGACTCAAATCGGATGCTCTAAACAAGGGCGACTCGATGGTGCTGCCACACAGTAAAGGTCCAATGGGGGACCATAAAAACATGAGTACAATAGGGTATCTCATGATGAAAATCGACACGAACAAGGACAAGTAAGGAGGCAAAGTGGTGCCCCCAGTACAAGTGTTGTAAGTGAGGAAATTCAATTTGGAGGAGAGGTGAATAGACACTTCATGGACACAATGGGTCCTGGTGAAGTATCAAGGTACTAAAAAATAACAGGTACCTAGAGCTCATGCACAGGCCAGAACACACTTTTTTGGGTTTGTGCTACGACCTGGGTAGTAGGTACTGGGAAGAAAACTGTGACCTGTCCCACGAAATGACCTGAAAAGTGAAACCTGTCAGAGAAAGGGGGTTTTAGTCCTGTGTTTGGCTGAGATCTGGGACTTTTATGGTTGAGGGGCCTAGGTGCCCCTAAGAATGTTGTGTTTATGCCAAAATTTATTTAGGAAAAGGGGGATCTAAACACATTTTAATGATGTGGTGAGCCATTTGTTTTCGTTATGGTTATGTAGCTTAAGAAAGGAAATGGAGGATTACCAACCTCTTTTAGTACTGCATATATGAATCAAATTGACTTTAAGTTTTTGGGTTGGCATGCCTGGTGTCACTATCCCAAAGAGAGGATTTGGAGATAATGAACTGGTGCTCTCCTAGAAAACCTATAGGTTGGTCAACAACAATGTCTAAAATACTGGGTTGTGAATGTAAAATGAAGAAACGATAATGGGTATCATCCCGAGACTGATCTGAAGTGGTATGGGACTCTAGAGGTTCTTCTAAGTGTGGAAGAATAATGGTACGAGAGTTGACATGACTAGATACACTAGGATAGTTGTGGAGAATTACTTCTCCTGGTCTCTCAAATATGGGTGCCCCCTTACCCAAACATTGGGTTGCAATGTAATCGCCACAAGGTGTATGTGGTTCAAATGCATGGTTTCGATGTAATGGGGAATAGAGAAAGTCAGGGGAGATGATTCATTCCATAATGTCATCATCGTGATAGAAGATGGGGTGACTAATGGAATAAAGACCACCGGACGCAGCGAAGCGACCTAACTCATCATCATGAGAAGAGAGGTTCACATGCGCATCGTCACCAGAAGTGACTGAAGAGTAAGCAGATAAATGATCTACCGATGTTAAGCCCAAGGTGATCGCTAAAGGAAGGTCAAGCGAAACAACAGGGGAGGATTCAGAGGGAATGTTCCCCGAGGGTCTCATGGATGATGATAGGTGAAAAATGGTAGACGAAGGCTCTGTCATCTTGACATCAGGAGGGGGAATGTCAATGGCAACATTCATGTCTGGTAGTTCTACTGAAGCAAAATGCGCAAATAGGGGAGAGGAGGACTCGCTGCGCTTGGCCTCGAATTGGCAGACCGCAGCTAGAGAGGTGCAGAAGTCATCGAGGTGGGGACAAAGGTGGGTGTAATGGCCATGGAGATCACACAAAGCACAGGGGTGGTTGTTGTGAATAGTCTTGGGGTTCTTGGTCACGTTCGCGGAAGGAACAAAGGCTTCCAAAACTATGGACTCAGTGAACGCGACAGGAACCATGGTCTTGAGATGAGGCAATTCAGGACAGGTATGAATGGTGAGACTAAAAACATCACACAAGGCACACTGGATGGTATGCTCTGGAGGTTGAGGAGGGGTAGGGTTTGTCGGGGCAGCCTTGTCCTTTGATTCCCCCTTGCAAGCTTTGCCCTTATTACCCGAAGCGGTCACAACAGGAGGTGGTTCTTGTTGAGGTGACTGAGGCACTGTTGCAGCGGGAGAAGTCATGGGGACCGGTTGAACCAGGTTCAAAGAAATATACGGTTTGGGTTGACCAGGCATGGTAGTGGCTGGAGGGTCAAGGTACCATACGGGTATGCTCAGGGTTAAATTGGGGAGGGAGAGGGTGGCCATGATGGGAACCGAAGAGACTTCGGGAGGGGGAACAAGGAAAGGTATCTGACTAGTGGGCTAATGGCCAGGAGGTACGGCTCCAATATGGTTAAGACCTATTGGAACCAACCCAGGAGGATATAGGGGTGCATGGGTACCAGCTATAGGGGAAGGGCCAGAAGGAAGAGGTCTGGCTGGCTGAGGTGAAGGGCTAGGAGCAGGTTGTGGCAAGCGAGGTTGAGGTTGAGGTTGCTGACTAGCTGAAGTGGGTTGTTTAAGGTTAGCCCGAGATGATTGCATCATGCAAACATTCACTAAGTTTGGATTAGAGACAGGAGAAGGAGGAATACCAGGGAAAGTTCCAAACAAGGAGGATTCTTTGTAGACGCCGGGGGAGACACTGTTCAAAGAATCAACGGTTTGCGTATTGGCTATATAAGAGATGGTCGACTCAGGGGAGGGCTGAGATTTTGGCTCATGATATGTCAACTAGTCAATGGTGACTATCTTTCCATTATGAGGAAAAAAAATCTTGCGATGGACTGCAGATGGGACAGCAGACATGGCATTGGTGTAGCTATGCCCCAAAAGAATTTTATAATCAAGAGGGGCATCAATGACTTCAATGTCAATGCAAATAGTATTTCCCACAAGACTAATAGTATAGTTGCGGAAAAGGCCAATGGGCTGGGAGGTGTGGCCATCCCATGCTCAAAGAGTGATCGTGGGAGGGGCCAACTCAAGAGATCCAAGTTGTTTCCAAATCAAAGAGGGCATCACACAGGTGGATGCCCCCTCATCAATGATGCACCGGGAAATGTTAGCGTTCTAGATTTTGACTGGGATTTGGAAAGCTACGGAAGCAGGAAGAGGAGGAGACTTTGACTGATGGGTGTCGACAACAATCAATTGGTCATCTGTGGGATCTACAGCACCCAGGGCAGATAGTAGAGCTTTTCGCTGGGAGGGGCATGATTGGAGGAGTTCCAGCATTGAAATGGTAGCAAGAGATTGGGCCAACTCATCTACTATGCTATATGAATGGGAAGCTCAGTCAGAAGCAACATTTTGGCATAATGGTCCCTTAGAATCATGGTATAAAGCTCAGCTTTGGGCTGAGGGATATGCAAGGGACCATTATTTGTTGAAAAAGGCTCTCTAGAACCTAAAGAAGGTGACTCAGGGACAGATGGAGCAAGAGGCTGGGGGTACGGACAGGACTGAGTTTGAAGGTTGAGGTCGATGGTGACAGGTTGGTCAGAGTTCATCAAGAGGATATGGTAATCAGAGGTACTAGAGGGAGGAGGTTGAGTGGTGACCGGTCTGTGACGTGGTTGGGTAGCCACAAATTCCTATTGTGCATCCACATACTCTTGAGGGGGTGGTGACTACTGTTGCGGGGGTTGAGAAGACAAGGGAGGCATGGGGGGGGGCGAATGTTGGAGGAGCTAGAGCACTAGGCTATGGATATGAATGAGAATGAGGTTGGGTAACAGTGTGGTAGACCAGAGGTTGGGCAGAAAGAGGAGGCATGCCGGATCCTGGATGTGTGCTACTGGGAGGGGGAGAGGTGCGGGGGGAGGTGCCCCCTCCCCCAGGAAAACCATAGTTCATGGGAGGTTGAGCGAATGAATGAGAGAGAGCTCCAACAATACCGTCGGCGGTATGAGGTGCCCCCAGTGCGTTAGTGCCACCAAGTTTGGGGAGGTCAGGAACGACGGTATAATCATAACCAGATTGAGCATAGATCAGGTCATATTTCAAGGCTATTTGGAGGGCAACTTCTTCGGTTTGAGGGAAGTGGGATGGGACATCTTTGCCAATGGGAGGTAAGAGAGAGCGAAGGAACCAGTCCATATAGACACAGTCTTCGAAGGTAGGGGCTTGACATATGCTCTTTCTTCTCTGCCATTCTTTAACATGATCGAATAGGCGGGTTGCAGACGATTGACAGAAAGAAGTCAAAATTTTTATACCGGTGTAATAACGAGGGGAAAGCTAGAAATAAGATAAGAAGGTGCAGGCAAGGGTCACAAAGGTGGTATGGGAAGAGGTGGGTTGGTCAACATACCTCTTAGAAGCTTCGCCGATAAGAGTGCATGGGAACAATCGAAGACGAATGGAGTCAATGGTGATGGAATTGGAGGAACACCACATGTGGAAAGATCGGATATTGTTGGAGGGATCTTCACTAGCAAGGCTTTCGAACTTGGGAATGTCATAGGGGAGCTTGGTTGGCATAGCAGGCCAACTGACATCGTGGAAAATAGGATCTTTGATTAGCTGATTGAAGTTAAGGAGACTGAGACTAGCCATATAAGGGAGCAACGGGGCAGTCGAGGTAGGTCCCGTAGTGGTTCCACTGGAAACGGACCCAGCAGTAGCACTGGGTTTGTCGCCAGCACTAGGCCCTAAACTAGACATGGTGAAGGTAACAGGGGGAGAACCAGGAGTAGGGGGCGAACCCGAACGATCAGAGGAAGAGTTGAAGTGCGGACTTGGGGGAGGACTTACTCGATGACGATGAGAAGGAGGAAGTCGAACAACCGAAAAATGAGGGTGAAGGCCAAGAAATCTCTAGGACAAACGCCTTGGAGGCGCAATGATGACGGGAAGAAGAAAACCGACAGGGGTAGGGAGGGGAAAAATCAAGTGAGGTCAATGTCGAAACAAGGGTAGAGAGTTGCAGTTTCAATTGGTTTTAAAGTCTTTGCTAGGTGGTGTTAACCATGCTCTTCTTCACTTAGGGTCAGTGTGTGGCGTGCGTTAATTTTAATTGATTAAACCCAGACATTTTGAGAGTAAAAGAAAAAAGTGTGTTGTGTAACTGAAAATGAATCTGTAGTAAATAAGACTGAAAGAACAGAAAATTAACAGCTACCAATGCATTAACCCAAGAAGGCGGGTCTCTCAAAACTAGTCTATAAGAGGGAAAAATCTAAGCAAAGCATGCTAAAAAGAGGCCAATAGATCTAAGGTTGGGAGGGATAGGGATCTAAAGGAGAAATCTGCTAAAAAGAGGTGCAGAGAACAACAAGGAGACAGAGGAAAGGTTGCTGCTAAAAGGGAGGGGATCAGCTAAAAGTAGAAGGAGCAAGGAGGTAGCCCTAGAAATGAACCCAAACAAAAATATAAGAGGTGGTTTGAAAGGGATAAGAGCTGATCGCAATGGATCTGACAATGAGGTGTCAGATTTGGAAAAAATAAGGCTGAAACTCTAGAAATTCAGACTTCTGAAACAGAAAATACTCTCCCACAAAAAGTTGAGGGTACTAGAGTTCTAAGGGGAAAGATTCCCATTTAGTTGAGTGAAATATATTAGAAACAGGTCTAAACGGGTAGAGATAGAGGCTGGAAAACCCTGACAGAAGCTTCAGACAAACCCATAAAAAGTTCTGGAAAATTGCAGAAAAAGGTGCAAGTCGCAGGTTATGACCTGTTTTCAGTCCAGGTCGTAGGTTTGGGGCAGAAAAGTGTGACCTCAAGGCCAAGTCATAGTTTTTGGGCCGATAAGTGCAACCTGCAGATCCGGGTCTCTCGGCGGCAGACTTCAGAAAAATTTGTCATCTCAGCTGCGGATGATGTCTGTCACCTGCGCAATAAGGCCAGAAACACACGGAATTTAAAAATTTGAATGTTTGATGGTTTTAGAGGTGAAAATCACCATAAAAATAGGAAAAACAGAAAACTGAAGAGAAACCCTAAGGTCTGAAACAGTTGGATATGCAGGAATAGATAAAACGACAGTGGTTGCAAAATAAAACCTGTGTGGAGTCGCCAATTGTTAGTATGAATCTTTCGTCGTAAAATATCACTTTAGCTACGCATAAAAAATAGCCCTAACATCGATTATGGCTGCCAAACATCTTTAAATCTACAATTAGATGATCCAAATAATGCTGCACAAATCCAGATCTAAGCATAAAAGACATTAAGTAGATAAAGTAAAATATGGCTCCATGCATCCAATAGACAAGACAAGAATAATGTATTTGAAAGAATTTTTGTATTATATTAAAAGGGGGCACCTGAGAGGAAAACAAGAAAGTTGTTTTCTAGTTCTCCTCAATGGGATGGGTTCTTGAAAGTCCTCAGCATTTCAGATCTAAAATTCCTCTCTCTTATTGGTGTAGAAAACCCAGACAAACATAGAACTCCATGGGATCTCATAAAACAAAAATTGAAAATGGTGACCAAGAGTAGATCTAGAGTGATATAATGCAATGGAGGTGACTAATGAATGGGGAAAACCCTTCTATTTATAACAAAATATTAGGGTTATCTAGAACTTTTTGCATGAATAAAATATTATTAATCAAGTTCTAGAACCACCTTTTAGGAATATTTTATTATATTTGCTGGAGGGAAAAGGTCTTTTGACTTGGGTCAATTCCTTTATTTATAAACAATAAATAAATAAATGATTTATTTATTATTTTAGGGAGATGGTGGGAATATAATTAAATAAATAATGATTTATTTAATTAATTTCCTTGTTTTGGGTTCAATATGACAAGGAAATATAGAAAAATGTTATTTCACATGGTGAAAGCAATTTAACTTAGGGTAAAATTGGTCTTACATGGTGTACTTGGGTTAATCTAATGATAATAGGTTAGATGACCAAAAAAATGGTGTAACAGAGATCAAGGTGTGTCTGTTAGTATTTTATCCTCAACTACTTGGCAAGATTTCAGTTTGGAATTTAACAAAGGAACTAGTACGGATCCTTCTGAAGTTTCCTATTACTTTGGGAGGGAAAACTATTCATATGGACATGATGGTTGTTCCTGGCCCCTTGGACTTTAATTTACTCTTGGGCGGTGATTATACTTATGCCATGGGAGCATTTGTCTCCTCCATATTTTGTGTGATGTGTTTTCCACACCAAGGTCGGATCGTGACCATTGATCAACTTGCATTCTTTGGTCCGAATATGGCAGCTAGCCCACCATCATCCCTACTAAAACTTTATCTGCTGGTTGTGTCTGTGAGACTAACTATGAAAAGGGACTACTGGAGTTTTCTTTTCTGCCTTCTTTTCAAACTCTCTAAACATGAAAAGACGCTGAGTTCTTCCTTTGTCAGACTCGTTAAAACTGATGACATCAGACTCTGTCATTATGACATTATTCGAGTTCCTCCTTCCTAGGGCTCGTAAAATGTACTAGGTTGGATTTGTCTGAAGGAAAAAATTATGTGACAAGAATATGGTATCCTCTTCAAGCTTATGTAAAAATAAAGAGGTACTCGCCAGAAATGGTGGGGGAAAATTGAAGTTATTCATCAGTTGTGTCGGTAGTATGTCACTCTTGAACATGACACTTGTCTGTAGTTCATGTTGGGTTGGGATATCTTCATTCTATCACTTTTCCTCCATGGGTTTGGGAAATCTGTTTGCCTCTCATTCGATTACCAATTTTTTCAACATGACCTCTGATCCTATTTGAGTCAAATGTTGCCAAATTCTAGAGTCATGTCACCGATATGTTCAAGAGAAAATCCTTCTGCAGTTTGTACATTCCCTAATCCTCTTTTTTAGTCTTGATTCACACTCATATTACCTTCTCTATTTCGTGTCGATGATGTGGGATTCATTATGACCCTCCTTCGATGGATCACTTCCTGTCTACTTCAGCTCATTATCTGGGAAGTTGATCTAGAGACTCATTTCTGGTACCTTAGAGCTTGCATGCCCTAATGGCAAGTTATTCGCATTTGACAACAGGTTCACATCATTGGCCTTCGATCAGGTGATTTCACGGGTGTTTGACTTCAGATCACTATTCACATTTTGTGGATTGTACTAATTGTACCTTGAGAGCCATTGACATTATGGGTGGTTTTTCTCACACTTGTTAACAGTTCACATCATTGACCGGTAATCAAGTGATTTTCTAGAATATTTGACTTCAACATGTCTATTCACATGTTGGAATTTGTACTTTGATCAGGTGGTGTTGGAGCGCAAGACCCTGGGCTGCGATAAAAAAAGTCTAGGTTGCAAGGAGTGATGATTCATTCATGATTATATACATGATTTTTTAGACGAATGGCTGAGACCATACTATGGGTTCTCTTGTTCCAATCCTCTCTATATAGATGGTTGTTTCCATACTGTGGATCTATTTCATATGATCCCTTCATTCGGATGGTTGCGTCCATGCCGAAGATCCATTCACATGAACCTTTTCTTGATGGATAGCTCTGACTATACCATGGATTCATGTATTTTCATCAGATAATTCAGTTATGTATATGTATCTATGCTTGATTTGTAGGTCTCCTGACATCAACGTTCGGTTCCTTGCACATAATTGTAAAGCATTTCACCCCTCACTCATGTTCGGACTTCATACTTTAGGGGGCATATGTTACACAGTAATTTTTCACTGTCCCTGAAATCTCCATCTCACACATTGGAGGGTCATTTCTGTGACTAATTAGAAGTGTCATGCCTTGCAAATTCCATCATTGCATCCCTTTCCATGAGGAAAACATTCCCTCTGTTGACCATTTCCTGAGCAGACCACTAAAAACACTTGTTTTTTCCTTGCCGCTGGTAGCCCGTTATGCCTTTACACCAATGAGGAAAATTAAAATTGATCCCATGCCAGTTGGTGCTCTGTCTCAGTGAGCTCCCTGCACCAATCTGTTTATGGAATTTTTTTTAAAAATGGAGGCAAAGTTTTGATCCCAAAAACTTCGTGGATGAATCATAGGGAGTGGTTCGACATAATAACCACAACCTTCCTCCTTTGGTCTCTTGTTTACACCTTATGGGGAAAAATCCCAAGGGATAAGGCCTCCCTTCAGCTATTGTAGGGATCCCAACCTCCTCCTCTCCTCTATAAATATAGCCATGTTTCATTGTTGTGCTAGTTGAACATGTTCTAAGTTGAACAGATAGCTGAAAAAGTTAGCATAGAGAAGAAGCAATCATAGCTTCGGGAGAATAGTGCAGAGTGTGATTATTTTTGTGTGTTGAGAACATAGTGAGATATTGGACCTTTTTATGTGAGGGTGTTGCAAATGTGCTTGGATACAGACCTACCAAAGGAGAGCCTCAACATTAAGGCTTGGTTGTAAACTCCCCTTGTCTTTATCATAATAAAATGCATCTAATGTTTATCTTCCACTCTTGTTTACAATTATAATGAGATTTATACCATTCCTTTATTAGTTAGATAGGTTGTAATTGTTTTATTTTTGTCATGGTGTTATGCTTTTCGTATTGTCTTGACTTTCTATACAGGTAATTGAATGTTGATAGTAGCATGTATCGAGTTGGAGAAGAGCAATGGATCAAGTAGCTTCGATGGAAGATGACAACATAACATCAAAATGAGGTAGGTCGTCTTCCTTTCTCTGAATTTCATTTACAATCTAGGAAGGTAGATGTTATTATGTTCCTGTAGTTGCTAGACCCACCCTAGGGCTAGAGGGATCACCTCTGTCCACGGAGGGGATTTACTTGGACAACACTTGTGATCACCCTTTGTTCGTCTCTTGGTGGGTTTATATAGGTGAGCTTCAAATCCTCCTTCCCTCACTTGGTACATGATGGATGGTGACCCAAGGGAGAGGTGTGATTCCATTATGTGCTAAAATATTCTTTTTTGTGCTCACATAATGTCCAAGAAGGCGCTGGTGGCTATCCTCAGGCGGCTTTCACATAAGGAGTAACTATTTGTGCTCAACCTAGTGTTCCTAAATTGAGTTCATTAATTGTCAACCAGGGTTGGTAAAATGCTGAAGTGTGGTGCATTATATGTGCCTAGGTATTTGTTTCTCACTACGTTGTGTTTAGTGTTTTTTGATGTTTTTAGTTTTATGGTTTTATGTTTGAAAAGGGAAAGAACTAAATGCTGGTGAAAAGAAGCTATTGGTTATATTAAAGCAGAACAAGGCCTAAACTATGGATGGCAAACAACAAATGCAAATACTAAAACAGAACAAAGCCTAAAATATGGCTGGCAAACCATAAATGAAAATCTTGATAATGACTTCATTGCAAGGAAATAAATCACAACATGAGCTTGAACTTATCCAATCAATTCATTAAATATGTGTTGGAAGAGCTTGGGAAATGGACAAGTTAAGTGTGAATGAAGTTCTCCTAAATAAACAATCAACTTACAATGTTACAACATCTCATCCATGATTAAAGGTTCATTGGAACATATTTGGAAAATAAAATTTGTAGCACAATAATATTTTTACTCTAAACTAACTTCTAATTCTGTTCTGCAACTCAATTTATCACCACTAGGCCTCACTCAAAATTTATAGGTTTCTTTTTAGAATAGTCCTTGAGAAAAGGCTTATTTGTGAAATGGTAAAAAGGTTGCAAAATAATCCAGGCCTTAGACTGATACTAGCTTCTGTGTAGATGATTATGTATTAATATGAGGTTGGAACAAAAGAATTTTTTGTAAATAATGAAGGCCGTGGTATCTAAATTTAACAACTAATACAATTTAAAATGCAATGGATAACAACTAAACTGGAATGCTAATAAAGTGAGCTAAGACTAAACTAGAATGCTACTAATCTACTTGAAGTACAGTGAATAGAGTTAAATTAAAATGTCGTTATGAAACTTGAAATGTAGTGACAGAGCTGAACTAAATGAAATCATCCTCCGGAGTGTTATGACTAAACTAACATGCAGCTAGTCTATTGGAATTGTACAACCCATCTTGTTCAATGTGAATGATATTTTGGAAGAGTTTGTAAAAAAAATTATGGCTGTATTATTCAATGCAATTAAACATAAACATAATATTTGAAAGCAAATACAATTAAAATCTAAGATACCACAGCTATTTCTTATTCATTGTTAATGATTTTTTGGAAGAGTTTGTAGGAGTAAGACCGGCTGTGACACTTAGTGTAAACAAGCATAAATCATAAAATTCGAAAGGAAATGCAACTAAAACCTACAACACCACAGCTATGCCTTATTCATCGTGATGATATTTTGGAAGAGTTTATAAGAGTAAGTCTAGCTGTGATGATCACTGTAAACAAGCATGAAACATAAACTTCAGAAACGTGCTTAAGCTAGAAATGAAAAAAACGAGACTAAAATACTTATCTAAACCGTATAAACAAGGCTGCTCAGGAGGCAGGGGCTCTCTACCACTGGAGTAGCACGCAAAATCTACTTCAAGATTGACTCAGTGATTTCAATAAAGTGATACTTCTTGCATAAGAGATAAATTACTTCAAAACATAGTGTTTTCGTACTTCTAAAATCTAGCAGTTAAATACAAAATCTAACCTTGTACCTCGGTTTCCCGAGCCATATTTATAATAAATTTACATAATTGTCTTGAGATAACCTAGGGATAATTGTCTTTCCAAATAAAAACCAAACTAGGACTCTGATGGTGGTCACGTAATAGAATTAAGGACATCTTGACTGTCCTTGTCCTATTATGAGTCTGTCTCCTAGTTTGAGTTCCCACGTGCATAACCACCTATAGAATTCCGTTCAAACTTCGTGGAGAGCAAAAAATGATGAGGGAATGATGTGGAATACACACATATGTTTTTTCTCCAATATGACACCTGGAACCTACGTAGACATGAAGACAGCTGCAGAATTGGAAACTAGCTACATAATGTCTGCATTCTGTAGCTAGATCTAGTTCAAAAAGTACTACAATGACAAAATCATAAAAAAATAGCAAGTTAGTCATGATATTCATTGTTAAATCAATTTTAAATAATTGTACTAATCATTTGAGCCTATAATTAATAATGGACAAAGGAAATGGAGTGGAATGTGGTGGAAGAAAGAACATCTTTGGAGCTCAACATACCCCCACTGCTAGGTTCTTGCATGTCCTCATGCAACTATTCAATGAACTCTGAGACCTCTGCAAGGACATCCAACCCTATTATTTTGCTTTGTTTGGCAGTAAAAGGCCTTCCGGGTTTTCTTATGACTAACTTAAATCTCAAATTTGTGAGTTCCCTGGTTAACTTTTTATTTCTCTTCTTCAATTTTTCACTGGCCTCGTATAACTTTTGCATTTGTAGAGACAGAGTTGAATTCATATCAATTTTAAATTTAACCTGCTCTCTCAGAATTTCATTCTCATTCTTGATATGTCTGTTGAGTACTTCTAACTCATACCTATGTCTTCTTAGCATATCAATTTTAGACTTTGGTGGGCTAGGAGTTCTGTCTCTAGATTCTGAAGCTCTCCTCTCTAATGACTCAATATAATTGTAAACTTGTTGCTGTGCTGGGTCAATTTCTGGAACTTCTTCATCAAAATCCTCCTCAATAGGTGTTTCTTCATCTTCTATGTTTATGACTCCAGTTTGTTTAACCTTTTTTTTCTTTAGTATCCCTCTAAGTCTATGGCTCCTTCTCGGTTGAGATGGCCCTTCTCCTTTCTCTCTGGAAAATTTTCTTATTATCCTCTCTTTCTTAAGCTTCTACTTAATCTGAGTCAATTTCTCAGAAATCATTTCTTCACTGCTTTCTTGTATTATTTTACCAGTTTTAGTTTTGGAGGTTTTCCATCTTCTGCTTCTTTTTGTAGGTTTGTCTTCAGGTGGAGGTTCCTTGGGTTCCTCAAAGTTATTTCTCACTAAGAAGTCTTCCCAATTATCTCCCATTTTTCTCAAATGATGTTCAATCAAAATTTTGACCAAACCATGGTGTTATAAGGTTTTTTCCAAAAATTGAATTCTCTTTTGAACATTTGAGGCCATTTTATTTAAACTTTGAAGCAAGAAAAAGGGAAAATTAAGTTCTTCTTCTAGGAAATGTATTATCAACCGAATATGATAGACATAGAAAGTACCATATCTTCCTTCACAAGTGATGGATTTCTGCAAGATAAGCAACATGTTCCTCCATTTTTCCTTTAGTGCAGAGCTAGGGATACCCTTTTTAAAAATGGTAATGTCCACACTTGGTGACTTGAGTATCTGCTTCCATGCTTCGTTATGAAATTCTCTATTCTTGAACCACCTTTCTCCTTGTCTGGGAAATTCGGTTGCTTTTTTAATGGTGAATTTAATATATCCCATCTCAACCTTAGCTCCTTTGAAGGATCTTGAAAACTTTTTGGTCACCTCTTTGTGAAACCCACTGAATTTTTCAAAGAATTGCAACCACCCTGCTTGTTGTAACATTTCTCTGACTTGAGGATAACCTTCCAAGTAATTAGTGCCAACTGGTTCAGTCCTCACTATAAGACCCATAACTCCGCTTTCCAACCTTCAAATTGTTGCTTCTCTGTTCACGGTGACAATAGCTGTTACAGAAATGTTTTTGCCCCACAGATGTTTCCTCTGTTTTACAGACTGAAATGGTTAAGAGTTGGCTACAGGAAAGAATGATATGGAGTGATTACAGAATTAATATAATGAGGTGAGGATGATGTATATGAGTTTAAAGATATCACAGCAGAAAAGACCACAGAGATATTTTGTAACGAATTTGAAATCATCATTAAATGCTTTGGCCTAGTGATGTGACTAATCCAATCACTTCAGCACTTTAACCGTTTAGATTTTTAAATGATGATCGAATATGGAATTTGAAATGATGGAATAGAAAGAGTTTTATCCAAATTTTTTGTGGGAGGTTGGTTAGGCATGATCAAAAAAATTAATTAAAACAACTTTTTGAATTATTCATAACTTAAATATACTAAAATCTTTCATGATATGTCATTATAATCAGAACTTTTACCTTTGCCTTTCCTCTGATTTTTTTCTGTGCTATTCATAAGCTTTGTTCTCTCTTGAAAATCATCAATTTTTGAGTCTTCACAACCTTCTTGATTTTTCTTCTTGTCATGGATATGCAGGATCATTTTATTGTAGATCAGGTGATTACTAGACAGTGCTTTCAGGATCTCTGGCTGCAGAATGTCTCACTAGCTGCAGAATGTCTGATTGATTGCAGAATGTACCTGTAGAGAACTTGAAATATGAAATGGAATGGTTTGGAGCATGAATGTAATTTTGTATGGAATGAGTGAGGATGGATAATAAAATATGGTGTAATGGAATATGAATGAAGTGAGTAATGGAGTGGAATGGATCACATCTTCTGAAATGGAGTGAAGTATGAGAAGTGGCCTGAAATTCATGATATGTACTATTCATTTGCAGAAAGACATCAAATTTTAAAAATCTGGAATGGAAATGAGGTGGACCATGGAGTGAAATGAATGAAGTGTGGATGAATGAATGAGATGGAGTATGGATGGATGAAATGAGATGGACCATAAGTGAAATGAATCTGCACTTATGATTTTGTAATAACTACCTGCAGAAAGAACATCTTTGAAAAGCTAGTGTCAGAAAGATTTTGATTTTCACTCCACCTTTTCTGTATAAACATGCCAATCATTGATTGGTTTTCATGTTTATACTTTTTTTTTTCAATATCTAACTTCAAAAAATTCACTTAAGTTGATGAAGAAGAAAAATTCTTCTCCATTAACTTCATATCACTGCTTTCCTGGAATTTCTTGACAAATTCTTCTCTTGAGAGTGGCTTATGATACAACTTGAATCTATGACCATTCACAAGAAAAGTGACCTTCTCTTCATCTATTGTCCTAATTTTTATTGCTCCATTGTCAAAAATTCTTATGATTTCATATGGCCCAAGCCAATGTGTTTGGAATTTACCTTGAAAATCCTTGAAATTTGAATCAAACAAGAGAGCCCAGTCACCTTCCTTGAACTTCTTTTCCTTGATGTACTTTTCATGCCATCTAGTCCTTTGCTGTTGGACTAGACTTTTTTTCTGAACTGCATCTTGTATTATCTCATCCAATTCATTAATCTGCTCCAATATGTGCTTTTTTGCCTCTGATAGATCAAGTCCTAGCTGAACTTCCATTTTGAAAGTTTGAATCTAGAACTCTATGGGAAACAAAAATTGCTTTCCATAAACAAGTTAATAAGGAGTATGACCTGTTGTGCTTCTCCATGTAGTTCTATAGGCCCACAAGGCTTCAGGAAGCCTATCTACCCAATCTCTTCTATGTAAATGGACAGTATTTGTTAGGATCCCTTCAATAACCTTATTAGTAGATTCCACTTGACCATTTGCTTGTGGATGATAGGGAGTAGATTTTCTGTGTTTGATTTTGTACCTCTCCATCATTTGTTCCACTAGCCTTGATGTGAATTAAGCTCCTTGATCTGTAAAAATTTCCCTTGGGCCACCAAAACGAGTAAAAATATCCTCAAAAATAAAATTAACTACAGATGCTTCAGTAGCAAAAAGTAATGGCTTGGCCTCTACCCATTTGGTAACATAATAAGTGCAAAATAATATATATTTCTTTTGTCTTGATGGAGGACTAATAGGTCCTACAAAATCCAAAGCCCATTTCTCAAAAGGTTCAATATGTACCTGAGGTTGTAATGGCAACTCACCTGAAGGAGAAGGTTTCCCTACCCTTTGGCAACTGTCACACCTTTTGACATACTCTTTAACATCTTTAAACAAGGATGGTCAATAATATCCTAAATGAAGGATCTTATAGGCTGTTCTCTTATCAACAAAGTGTCTGCCACAAGGTTCATCATGACATGCTTTGAGAATCTCAGGTATCTCATCTTCCCGAACACATCTCCTAATGATAAAATATGGACCAGTATTGTACAACTCATTAGCAACCCATGAATATTTTGCACTGTCATAAATGATTTTTCTTTTACCTCTTGCATTCATTATTGAAGGAAATTTTCCTGAAACTAAATAATTAGCAATGTCAGCAAACCAAGGAGTTTGGGTAGAAATTGCAAAAATATATTCATCAGGAAATTGATCTTCAACTGGAGTGTCATCTTTGATGTTTTGGAGTCTAGATAGGAAATCTGCTACTGTGTTTTGTTTTCCAGGCCTATCTAGAATGGTAATGTTGAATTCTTGTGAAATCAATAACCATCTTATGACTCTGCCATTAGTAATTTATTTTTTCATTAAGTATCTAATTGCAGAATGATCTGTGTGAACAAAAGTTTCATAGCATGTTATATAGTGTCTGAATTTTTTTATGGCATGAACAACAGCTAAAAATTCTTTTTCAGTTACAGTATAGTTTAACTCTGCAGGAGTCAAATTTTTACTGGTATAGTAGATGGCATAAGGAATCAGGTATTTTTGTCCCAATATTGCTCCTAGAGCTGTATCTGAGGCATCTGTTGAAATATGAAAAGGTAACTTCCAGTTAGGTCCCCTTAAAATAGGTGCTTTAGAAATTTTTGTTTTCAGGGTCTCAAAGGCTAACTGGCAATCAGAATTCCATTTGAATTCATAGTCTTTGGTAAGTAATTTGAAGAGTGGAGATGCTATCTTGGTAAAGTTTTCTATAAATAGGTTAAGTTTAAGGTTAAGTTTAGGTTACGGTTAAGGGTAAAGCCAAGGTTAAGGTTATGGTTATGGGAAGGTTAAGGTTAATTTTAAGGGGTTAAGGTTAGGTTAAGGTAAAGTCAAGTTTAAGGTTAGGTTAAGGTTAAGTTTAAGGTTTTGGTTATGGGTTTGGTCAAGGATAGGGTTAGGTTATAGTTAAAGTCAATGTAAGGTTAAGGTTAATGTTAAGGTTACAAGTTTAGTCAGGTTAAGGTTAAGGTAACGATACAAGTTTAGTCAAGTTAAGGTTAAGTTTAAGGGTTTAGTTAAGGTTAAGGTAAAGGTTAAGGTTAAGGTTAACGTTAAGGGTAAAGTGAAGGTTAAGGTGAAGGTTAAGGTTAAACTTAAGGTAGGGTTAAAGTTAAGGTTAAGGTTACATTAAGCGTAAATTCAAGGTTAAGGTTAAGGTTAAGGTTAGGTTAAGGGTAGGTTAAGATTAAGGTTAAGGGTTTGGGAACAGTAAAGTTAAGGTTAAGGTTAAGGTTTTGGTTAAGATTAAGTGTAAGGTAAAGGTAAGGTTAAGGTCAAGGTCAAGGTTAGGTTATAGTTAAGGTTAGGTTATAGTGAAGGTTAAGGTTAAGGTTAAGGTTAAGGTTAGGTTAAGGGTTTGGTAAAGGTTAGGGTTAGGTTGTAGTTACGGATAATGTTAAGGTTAAGGGTAGAGTTATGGTTAATTTTAAGGTTAAGTTAAGGTTAAGGTTAAGGTTTGGTCAAGGTTAGGGTTAGGTTATAGTTAAGTTCAAGGTTAAGGTTAGGTTAAGGTTAAGGTTACAAGTTTATTCAGGTTAAGGTTAAGGTTAAGGTTAGGTTAAGGGTAAAGTCAAGGTTAAGGTTATGGTTATGGGAAGGTTAAGGTTAAGGTTAAGGGGTTTAGGTTAGGTTAAGGTAAGGTCAAGGTTAAGGTTAGGTTAAGGTTAGGTTAAGGGTAAAGTTAAGGTTAAGGTTCAGGTTTGGTCAAGGTTAGGGTTAGGTTATAGTTAAGGTAAAGGATAAGGTTAATTTAAGGTTAATGCTAAGGGTTTCATCAAGGTTAGGGTTAGGTTATAGTTAAGCTCAAGGTTAAGGTTAGGTTTAGGTTATGGTTAAGGTTAAGGTTCGGTTAAGGGTAAGATATGGTTAAAGTTAAGGTCAAGGTTAAGGTTATGTTAAGGTTAAGGTTAAGGGTTTGGTCAAGGTTAGGGTTAGGTTATAGTTAAGGTCAATTTTAAGGTTATGTTAAGGGTAAAGTGAAGGTTAAGGTTAAGGTTAAGGTTAGGGTAAAGGTTAAAGTTAATGTTAAGGTTAAGGGTTTGGTCAATGTTAGAGTTATGGTTTAGGTTAAGGTCAAGGTTAAGGTTAGGTTATAGTGAAGGTTAAGGTTAAGATAAGGTTAAGGTTAAGGTTAAGGTTAGAGTTAGGTTATAGTTAAGGTCAAGGTTTGGTTAACGTTACGGGTCTTAACTTTAACCTTCACTGTAACCGTAACCTTAACATAACCTTAACCTTACCCTAAATTTTACCCTAACCTTACCCTTAACCTTAACCTTCACCTTAACCTTGACCTTGACCTTAACCTTACCCTCAACCTTATCTTAACACTAACCTAAATTTAACTTTAACTTTACCCTTAACCTTACCTTAACCATAACCTTAACGTAACCTTCACCTTAACCTTACCCTTTACATTGTCTTAACCTTACCTTAACCATAACCTTAAGGTTAAGGTTAGGTTAAGGGTAAGATAAGGCTAAAGTTAAGCTCAAGGTCAATGTTAGGTCAAGGTTAAGGTTAAGGGTTTGGTCAAGGTTAGGGTTAGCTTATAGTTGAGGTGAAGGTTATGGTTAGGTTAAGGGTAAAGTCAACATTAAGGTTAAGGTTAAGGTTAAGGTTAGGGTAAAGGTTCAGGTTAAGGCTAAGGGTTTGGTCAATGTTAGGGTTATGTTTTAGGTTAAGGTCAAGGTTAATGTTAGGTTATAGTGAAGGTTAAGGTTAAGATAAGACTAAGGTTAAGCTTAAGGTTAGGGTTAGGTTATAGTTAAGGTCAAGGTTAGGCTAAGGTTATGGGTATTAACCTTAACCTTCACTCTAACTGTAACCTTAACATAACCTTAACCTTACCCTAACCTTTACCCTAACCTTAACCTTACTTTTGAGGAGTCGAAATTAATTTTTGTCCCAAGAAAAAGATATATTGCGGCCCACAGCTTAGATTTTGCAGCTAGAACATGCTTAACACTATACGAAACCAAATAATGTACAACTCAGATTAAATTCAGACCAACCGTTCCCGATAATGAAAAATATTGGCAAGTGTTCGATGGAGATAAAAAAATAGAATACTTCATGCAGTTCAGAAATGAATTCGAACTACCCAGCTCGGATTCAGATTATGAGATAGACTGCCCTAGTGAAGAAAATTTTCTTGGAGAAGAAGAACCATCTCCTGAGCTTGGCGATATAAATCTGTTGTCGAGCAAACCTAAAAACAAAACAAAAATGCTTGCAGGAATAGAAACAGAAGACTTAGAAACCCTGCACTCTAAAGATCAAAGTTTGCCAAAGGGACTGGCCCCTTTAGAAGAGTTGTTTGATTTTAATTATGTGGACAAGAAGCCGAAACTAGAGCATGTAGAGATTGAATTTGAGGAGTGAAATATAGGTAGTCAACTAAAACCAATGATGATCAAACTGTCTAAGACTTTACCAACTCACATTAAACTCAAATACATAGAGTTGTTTAGAGAATTTTCTGATGTTTTTGCATGGAGTTATGAAGATCTTAAATCCTATGACACTGAAATAATACAACACAAAATCCCTCTCAGGGAAAACCAAAACCCATTCAAACAGAAACTGTGCAGAATAAACCCTGTTCAGTTACCTTTGGTTGAGAAGGAGATCAAGAAAATGTATGAAGCTGGTATTATTGTCCCTATTAGATATTTTGAGTGGGTGTCTAATCTGGTGTCAGTTAGGAAGAAAAAATGAGAGATCAAGATTTGTATAGACTTTAGAGACTTAAACAAAGCTTCATTAAAAGACAACTACCCTTTGCCTAAGATGGACCACATTTGACAAAGGGTACTTGGGTCAAAAATAATTTCTTTGTTGGATGGATATTCAGGGTACAATCAGATCTTAGTCCACCCTAATGATCATTTAAAGACAACTTTTACTACACCATGGGGCACTTTCATGTATGTGAAAATGCCCTTTGGTATAATGAATGCAGGAGCAACTTTTCAGAGAGCCGTGGACATAGCATTCTCGGAAGAATTAGGCTACTTCATCATTATTTACCTTGATGACGCTACTATTTTTTCAAAGACAGATGAAGAGCACTTAGAACATTTGAGAAAATTTTTCGAGAAATGCAAAAAGTTTTGGATATATTTAAACCCTAAGAAAACACTATTCGGTCTCCAAGAAGGTAAACTTCTTGGACGCGTTATCTTAGAATAGGGTATTAAGATAGATCCAAATAGGATTGGGGCCATATTGCAAATCTCTCATCCTTGAAACATTAAGGAATTACAATCTTTCATTGGAAAGATTAATTTCCTAAGAAGGTTCATGCCCAACTTGGGTGAGATCCTTAGAAACATTACAAACATGTTGAAGAAGGAGTGAGGGGTAAAATGGACCCTGGAAGAAAAGAAGTCGTTTGAGCTGGTGAAACAAGTGTTAACCAAAACAAAAGTCCTAATAAGTCCTGATTTTTCAAAATATTTTTATATTTTTTTCATTTGCATCAAAACATACAATAGTTGTTGTCCTTTTACAGAAAAATCCAAAAGGACAAGAGCAGCCTATTGCATTATTTAGCAAGGCATTAAGAGATTCTCATTTGAATTATAACATTATGGAAAAGCAAGCTTTTGCTTTGGTTAAAGCTTTGAAAGACTTCATAGTATAAATCTTTCACTCCCACATCATTGCCTTTGTCCCAAATTCATTTTTGAAAGATATTCTAACACAAGACCCAGATGGTAAGAGAGGTAAGTGGATAGTTGTTATTCTTGAATATGATTTAGAGATCAAGCCCACTAAGCTCATCAAAGGCCAAGGTCTATCTAGATTAATGGCAGAATCTAATTTTGAAGTTCTTGATATTAACATGATTGATGCTTTGGATGAACAAGAGGAAATCTCAACTCCCATTGTTGAGGAACATTTTACGAATTCCTATTGGTATGTTGATATTATTTATGTTTTTCTTAATTTGAATACACCTCCTGGTTTGAAAAAAATGAAGCCAAGGTTTCTAAAGTTAAAATATGTAAACTATTACATTATAGATAAATGTCTTTATTGGAAAAATGCAAGTGGAATATTGCTTAAATGTTTGCCTGAGTATGATGTAGAGAAGGTTAAGCACGAGTTCCATGAAGGGGAGTGTGGAGGCCATTTATACTGGAAGAAAACAACCAAAAAAATCTTGAGGGCTGGTTACTATTGGCCTAATCTTTCTTGATATACACAAAATGATCATTGCCTGCCATAAATGCCAACTTTTTGAAGGAAAAAGGAAGCTTCTACCCTCACCTTTGCATCCAATCACTGCTGAAGCCCCTTTTCAGCAGTGGGGACTTGACTTCATAGGAGAAATATGTCCACCATCTTCTACCCAGCATAGATGGATTCTCACTGCCACAGACTACTTCACCAAATGGATAGAAGCCATCCCTTGTAGACAAGCCAATGATCAACAAGGTCATCACTGATAATACAACAACATTTGGATCGAAGAAGATGGTTGAAATCTGTCACAAATATCAGATAACATGGGGTCATTCCACGGCCTATTACCCTCAAGGTAATGGACTTGCAAAATCCTCAAACAAGATTTTGGTGAACATAATCAAGAAGCTGTTGGAGGACAACAAGAAGTCTTGGCGCACAAAGCTAGTTCATGCACTTTGAACTGACATATTGACTTTAAAGAAATTTGTTGGAATGTCACCTTTCCAGCTTGTGTATGGTACTGATGCAATATTTCCAACCAGTCTTGGTGTACCAATTATGAATTTGATTCAACAGATTCAGTCTGAAGACAATGACATGATCAGAAGGATAAATCAAACCATTCACCTTCAGAAAACCAGAGAAGAGGTTTATAACAAAGCATTACGAAATCAAGGTAGAATTAAAAAGATTTTTGACAGAACAAAAAAGGCTAGCTATTTCAATGTTGGGGACAAATTTTTAAAGTGGGACTCAAGGAGGGAAGACAAGGGCAAGCACGGAAAATTTGAAAACCTATGGCTTGGCCCTTATCTCATTCATTCAGCTGCTGGTAACAATGCCTTTTTCTTACAAGAATTGAATGGAGCTGAATTGTTTGGAGGTCCTGTCAATGGCAGGAGGCTCAAAAATTACTTATCTTAATCCATCATGTTCTAAAAGCCTTTTTATATTTTTTCTCATTATAAATATTTCACCCACCATTTCATTCAAAGTTAGAAAAGTAAAAAATACAAAAATAGTGAAAGAAAGAAAAGAGGGCCGATTGTAAAAAATAAATAAAGGTACAACCCCATACCAAAAAGAGAAACAAATCTGAAAGTGTGCAAGCTTAAATTCCACTCCTGAAAAACACACTCCAAATTAGTCATATAGCCAAATATTGACTAATTATTTTTAAATTTACTGCTGATAGGATAGTGAATTCGATTTTCCAAATAGTTTAATCTTGGCTTATTAGTAGGTAGATTAGGCTAGAAATTAAAGGTTCAAACAAGCTCAAAATCTGAACCTAAGTGTCTAAAGGAAGAATGACTCCAATATATTTCAAATTCTAATTTAAAACATAGGTAAAACTGGTTCTAATCAGCTCAAAATCTAAACCATATTTTAAGGAAAGAACAACTCAAACAAAAGTCAAAACAGAGCGATAAAAATATGAAGGAAATGATTTGAATTTTCATATCTTAAAGCCTTCCATTTTGATTTAATTTTCTGGAAAATAATATCTATGTGCATCTTGTTTTTTATGCCATAGATCAGCGTCAAGTTAGACTGTTCAATCCTGACTTGTATGCTTTTAAATTTCTGTTTTAGAAATTAGAGAATAAAAATCTGTTAGACTGTTTAATCCTAACGGATTGGTAGATTAGGTAGAGAAGCATATGGAATCAACTATTTAATCTGAGTTCATAGAGAAATAAGGAGTAGAATTATATCAGTTTTATGCTTTCAAAAGAATAAAATGTTGAAAAAAGAGTTTTCCAATCCAAGTGCACTCTAAAGAAGAAAAAATGTTATATAAGTAGGATTGGGTAGGTAGAAATCTTGTTGATGAACATGCATTATTTTTCATGGTTGCTAATATTTTCATAGCAAAAGAAGATCATTCAAATAAATAAAGACAACCAAATGGATAAGGCACTAATAAACCTCCCTGAGAATGCAAGTCTGAAGTTATTGATGCGTTCAATAAGGCACCATCCCCAAGTGGAGCCACTGTTGGCCACCTATATAATTTGTTATATCAAAAGGTGGAAAAAACATTTTGGAGCCTTCAAGAAATAGTTTTATTTTCTTAAAAATGTTATCTCTTGAAGAATTTATAAGACATAATGCTCTTTGTTTAAACATTCACTGTTGTTTCCACTTTAATCTCTGAAATTTTGTTGTTTCCATAGAGAAACAACTGCTGTAAAACTCCATTTTTCCACTCCTTTCACTTCAAACTAACTTTAATTTTTTACCCCTTCATTTCCCACGGAATTCCTCTATTTTCCATTTTTGTCCATTTCCCCTTCATGAAGTCCCCTTTACAAAGTTTAAAACTCATTTTTAAACTTTTCCGAAACCCCCAAATCCATCAAAAACTTTGAAAAAAATTCATAAAAAATAAGTTTTTTAAACCGCAGGATTAAGTCCCTTTGGGCTAAGTCCTAACCACTTCCCCACATGTGCCCTAGTGCTAAGGCCAAGTGCTAAACCTTTTTTTCGCTTATTGCATCGGAGAAATTTGAAGCGCGCAAGTATTTTTGCTTTATTGAGACCTCCGATGCGATTGGCCCCTTACTACATAAGCCCCGATCTAATCACCGCTTCATATAACCCTTGGGCCCGCATCTCATGCTTAAAAATTGTATAAACCCATTCTTGATTGCCATTTTCCTTTGTAAATTCATAAAACCCTTTTATCCTAAGTTTGGTCTAAACCCGTCGGTGCAGTGTTATTCAATGAAGAAAGACCGTTGATTTTGTTTCCTGATCAAAAATCCTTATAATCTCGCATCAAAGATTTTAAATGGGTAGATTGAAAATCCCGATCTGAAGTCGTGATCTCGATTGGCCCTTTCCATGTATAAGCCCCGGGACTTTGTTTTCCATATAAATGACAGGCCCCACAACCGGGCGCCAATCCACATATATATAACCCGCCCCAGGCCCCAAAACCTTTGTATTTCATTAATTTTTGGTTTTCATATGTTATAATGGGGTCTCGCCGTTCATTAATCAAACCCATTCCTAACCGTTGATATAAAACCGATCAAATATCAGCACAACATCGCATCGCAAATTTATTTGGGCACATTTGTTCCCCCTTCCGATTGGTCTCTCCTCTGATTCGCTCCCCACCATCGATCTGATGTTCAGATTGACAACGAGCACTCAATCGCATCGACGCCGTTCAAAGTTCTTCCTTGCCGATCGCATGCCTCTGATAACATTTAGACCACCCATGTGTCCAGATCGGATGGTCTAGGTTGCATCTCCCGAATTTGGTTTAAATCATGTGTCCTGCTTCATAATGTATTTGGCCAAATCGCAGTCATTGATCTCTATAGATCAACGATTCTTCTTAACCCATTCTCCGTCTTTGTATTATTTCATTTACACCCCGGATAAAATCCTAGCCATTGATATGTTTCATCCAACGGTTATGTTAAACCCAACAGGCCTTCCTATGTGGGTCCTGTCTTCTTCAAGATTTGATCTCGACCATCCATCTTACATCCGACGGTCCGTGTTGAAACCGCTCCCTATGCTTCTGCCCATGCATCTATCTGATATCGCGCTCATTCTCCATCGTCAGATCTGAGACCCCATATCCAACGGTTGACATGGAGTTTTGCGAAACTTCAACGCGGAGGTTAATTTTCAAAATTTACGCGATATAAGTTTTTTTTTGATGCCACGTATCTAGTGGGAACGTATATCGCGTTCAAAAAGGAAAAACCACCTACCCGCCTTTTTATCATGAGAAAACAACAGTTTTTCCCTCCGAAACCGACTTTCCCCATTTCTATTAAGATTTATCATGATCTTCCATCGACCCCACTCTTCTTTCCTTTGCATTTTCCTCCACCAAAGGGTTTTTAACCTTATTTCTTCGCATTTTCTTCTATTTTCACAATAATGTGACCCCTTCGCATTATTAATTCACTGCTAATCTCGACCGTTGATCTTCTTGGTCAATCATAGATCAACTGTTCCAACTTAAAATCTCCCACCACTCTCCTTTTGACTCCCGCGCACGATCTCCACCGTTGGATGTTGCCATCCAATGACCATGCTCCTCCCCACAACCTCTGAAAGCAGTTTTACCCAATAACACTGGATTTCTTAATTGTTTTATGTGTTTTGCAGGTTTTAATGGTTTTTCATTCTATCAAAGGAAATCCAAAGGCCAAGGATGACGATCCTTGTGCCTTTGTTCACAAAAGAGAAGAATATTGTTACCGATGAAATAGGTAACCGCATTGTTACTTACTTTTTTTTGGTAGCATAAAAAGCACCTGATTTTGAAAAGTGGTGATGTAGAATCACCTTTTTTTTTTAGCACATTTTTGACACTCTAATATTTTTATTTATGAAGTATGAATATTTGTTTTAAAATGTTAGTGATTTTCATGCTAATTTTGAAACGTATTGATGTAGCATCAACTTTTTTTTTTAGAGCGGTGATTTTCAAGCTAATTTTGAAACGTATTGATGCAGCATCAACCTTTTTTTTTTTAGAGTGGTGATTTTCATGTTGGTAATAAAACACAAAACTTAGATAAAAAAATATATATAAAAACAATAAAAAAAACCAAAAAAAATGTAAAAAAAAACAAAATTAACTCGTAAAAATAAAAAATTTAAACAAAAATAAATAAGAAAAACAAAAAAGAAAACGAAAATATTCGAAAATTATATTAAAAGAAGTGACAAAATTTGAAAAAAAAAACACATAATTTAAAGAGAAAAAACAAAAATTAACCAAAAAAATAAAAATAAAAAAAAATCAAAAACATTTTTTCCAAGTTATTAAAAAAACCATATAATTATTAAAAAAAAAAAATCAAATAGAAAATTTAAAAATAATTTAAATTACAAAATTAAAATTTATATAATAAAAATAAACTACAAAATAAATAAATTAATTAATTAATTAAAAAAATAATAATAATACGAAAACAAAAATACAAATTTTAAAATTAACAAAAATAAAAAAATAAAAAAATAAAAAAACAAAATTGAAAATTGAAAAAGAAAATTAAAATAAAAGAATTAAAAAAAAAACTATCATTAAAAAACAAAAAAATGAAAAAAACCACGTACAAATAATTAAAAAACAAATATCCATAAATTTATTGTTTTTTTTTAAATGAAACAATTTATAAATTTTAAAAATGAAAAACTAAATAAACGAAAAGATAAAAAAAAAATTAAATTAAATTAAAATTTAATAAATTAAATAAATAAATTTTAAATTTTAAAAAATAATTAATCTAAAATATTAAATTTAAAATCAAAATTAAAAAAAAAAAAACAAAAATAATTAAAACAAATTAAATTTAAAACAAAAAATTTGAATTAAAAAATAATAATTTTAAATTTTTCTAATTAAAAAAAAGAAGAAGTCAAATTAAAAAAAAAAAAATCAAATCAAATATAAAAAAAAAAAAAAAAAATTGATCATGGTGGTGCCGCCAATCGGCTTCCCGCCCAAGTGGTGGTGGAGGCCGACCTCCGCCACTACTTGGGCAGGAGGCCGATTCCGGGAATCGCTCTCCCACATTGCCCTCCCACCGCGGGAGGCCAATTCCAGGAATCGCCCTCCCGCGGCGGGAGGCCGATTGCGAGAATCCGCCTCCGGTCGCGGGAGTCCAATTCCAGGAATCGCCCTCCCGCAGCGATAGTCTGATTTCGGGAATCACCCTGAGGCCGATTCTGGGAACCGCCCTCCTGCCGCAGGAATCGCCCTGAGGCCGACTCTGGGAATCGTCCTCCCGCCGCGGGAGGCCGATTTCGGGAATCGCCCTCTCGCCGCGAGAGGAAAATTCTCAGAATCGACCTCCCACCTAGCGGCTGACCTCCGCTGCCACCTAGGCGGGAGGCCGATTGGCGGCGCCACCACGATAAAATATTTTATTTTATTTTCAATTTTTAATATTTTTTTTTAATTTGATTTTTTTTAAATTTTTTTTTTAATTCAAAAAATTTAATTTTTTTTTTTTTTCATTTAATTTTTATATTTGAAATTTAATTTGTTTTAATTTGTTTTTGTTTTTTTGTTTTTTTGTTTTTAATATTTTATTCATTTTTTTTGTTTTTAATTTTTTTTCTAAATTTTGTTAATAATTTTTATTAAATTTTGTATTTTTTTTTTCATATTTTTTTTTTATTATTAAATTTTATGTTTAGTTTTTTCATTTCATTTTTTAAAATTTAGTAAATTTTGTAATTTTATTTTATTTTATTTGAATTTAATATTTTTTTAAAATTTTTTATTTTTTTAATTACATAAAATTTTTATATATATATATATATTTTTATTATTTCCGAAACCCCCAAATCCATCAAAAACTTTAAAAAAAATTCATAAAAAATAAGTTTTTTAAACCGCAGGCTTAAGCCCCTTTGGGCTAAGTCCTAACCACTTATCTATATATATATATATATATATATATATATATATATATATATATATATATATATATATATATATATATATATATATATTAAACTTAGTATTTTCAAATTAATTTGTTTTTTTTTATTTAATATATATTTATTTAATTTTTTTTTTTTTTTCAATTTTAATTGTTTTTTAAAGTTTTTTAATTTTTTATTTTAACAATGTTTTTTTTTTAATATATTTAAAATTTATTTTTTATTTCAAAATTTATTTGTTTATTGATTTATCTATTAAAATTTAATATATATTTTTTCAAAATTTAATTTGTTATTTTAATATTAACATTTTATTTTTAAAAATTTAATAAAATCTAATTTATATATTTTTAATTTAAGTTCAGATATATATATTTTATTTTTTATAATTTAAATTTAATTTATTTTTTAAAATTTATTTGTTTTTTTAATATATATATGTTTTTAAATTTAATATTTTTATTTTATTTTATCTTTAACTAATTTTTCATTTATTTTTTAAAATCTATTTGTTTTTTTAATATATATATATATATATATATATATATATATGTTTTTAAATTTAATATTTTTATTTTATTTTATTTTTCATTTTTTATTTTTAATTAATTTTTCATTTTTTTTACTTTTAATTTCAATAATGTTATTTTTTTTAATTAAAATTTAATATATTTCTTTAAAGATATTTTTTTATTTTAAAAGTTATTTTTTATTTATTTTTTAATTTAATGAACATTTTCTTTTTCTTTTTTAAATTTAATTTCTATATTTTATTTTTTATAATTTCTTTTTTTTTTAACTTGTTTTTCTTTTTAATTTAATATTTTGTTTTTGTTTTTCTTTTTATTTTTTTTATTTCTATATATTTTGAAATTTTAATCTTTAAATTTATTTTTTATTTTTTATTTTTTATTTTTTTCTTAAATTTTGGGTTTTTTTTAATGTTTGAATTAAAATTTTTATTTAGTTTTTATTTTTATTTTTTTATTCCTATATAGTTTTAAATTTTAAGCTTTAAAATGTTTTTATTTTTTAAATTTATTTTTTTTCTTAAATTTTAGGTTTTTTTGTAATGTTTGAATTTTAAAAATTAAAAAATGTCATTTCTATTTTTTAAAATGTCAAAAATATGACACAATTTTTTTTTTGTTATTCCAGCATCAACTCGTTTTGTTTTGAGGGTGTTTTTTCAATCCTTTTTTTGAGAAACAATTTTGTTTTTAGAATAATTTTATAAAATGTTGAAATTTGACCTTAAAAAAAAACCAAGTGCGTTCTGGAATACACTTTTTTTGTTTTTGGGGTGTTTTTTCATTTTTTTTCAATCTTTTTGGGCTAGAGTTCCCGTTTTGAGGTCAGGTCACCTATTTCATTGGTAACAGTGTTGAAGCCATACAGAGGGTTCCATGCCACGTTTCGTCGATGCTTCATGGGCATTGATGCCATATGAGCCCTTTTGCAGCCTTGCACATCAACAATACACAGATAATTAAATTAAACAAAGAGTATCAGTGTTGAAGAACTTAAACACATCAGAACAAAGGATTGAAGACTGTTTTCATAGTTTTGGAGGATTACGGCTAAGATCAAAAATCAAAAGCCTAATCCTCCAAATTAAAACACAATTAAAGACAAATCAAAGATTTATCAGTCAGAAAGAGCCTCCACCACCACATCATAGGCTAATTGATTCCTCTCAGCTACCCAATGCCACTTGTAGCCTCAAAGCATTCAACAGAGGCCGAGTTATGATTAGAAAGGAAGATATTTGCCTCAGCACAGCCGAATAGTTAATTCTGCCAAAGAAACTTAATGCAAAAATATCAGCAGAGTTATTACAATAGGAAATGGAGCCTTAAAGTCAACAAAAGCTCTCACCGAACTTAATTCTTAAATGTAAAACAATTAATATAGACGGAACATCTGTAAAATTCTCCATCGAGCCCATCAAAGGCCGAGAGGTATTAAAGTCTTTTTTAATTAACCTAGGAGATCTTTTATCAGATCCCACCTCATTTCTTCTATAAATACTCCTATAGAAGATGAGAAAATGTTGGTTGCAGAACTTTGAAATATACTTGTGCTCGAATTTTCTACCTGTAAATAGTGTTCAAAGGCTCTTGAAGCTCTGTTTCTGATATAATAGTTAGGTTGTGGAGTGAAGATGATTGTTGAACTGAAACATTGGACTTAAAGCTGTAACTGGTTTAAACCATTAATACAAGCTGATTTATGGGATCCTGGTCTATGTCGACAGTGATGTTATTTCTTATTGTAAATTGTTATTTTATTTATGTTTTCACTTTGTCCATCTTCTCTAATAAAGAACAATAAACATAGAGTTAGGATTTAATGTATATCAGTGCCCTTCTCTGACTGATAAGCTTTATCTACATGTTTTCTTCCAATTTGTGTCATTTAGGAACGATTTAATTCAGTTTATGCAGTTAGGAATGATGGCGTTCCCTCGTCCTACTGTCTAGGCTAATTGTTATTCTTGAATGTTATTTTCAGTTTATGTTAAGTAGAGATGAACTGAGGAAATTATGGTGAGCCCTGTCCTTTAGTTTTATCCACAAAGACTGTCTGAAATTTTAAGAATGTGTTGAAAGCAGGCTAGGTTCAAATTCCTTACCTAATCTTAGACTATTCTTTGTTATCTTATGTGTTTTCCCTTCTATTTAATATGTTTTCTATTGAAATTGCATCAAAAGCTGGGTAGTTTCAAAGTACTTACCAGATCTCAGATTACTTTTATGTCTTTCTTAAGTGTATGCCAAAAGCAAGATAGTTTCAAAGTACTTACCTGATCTTAGGTTGTTCTTTGTTCTTCATCTATTTAAATTCCCCTTCTTGTTGTATCATTTCATTCCATAAAATAAACTTTAATGAGATCCTTAGACATAGATGACTTGCCCCATGGACCACTCTTGGACCTTGTTGTTTCAATTAAACCCTATTATGACCTTATAGCCCAATGGACTAAAAACCAGCGTTATATCTATCTTTTTAGCCAAATCTTTTTCTAATTGCTTGCAACTTCACACCTTTGAAAGTATTTCCATTTTAGAACTTTCCACTCAAATAGTAATCATGCTAAACCATCCAAAACAAACAAAAACCCTCAGACTTCATAACTAGCCTAATATCATTACCCAAAAGCTTTAAAGATAAATCAATCTTTGCACTTATTGGAGAGATCCCTCTCTGGATTCAGGAGGGCTAGATCCTAGAATCCCAAAGTGGTTGAAATAGTGTCCTTCATGCAGTTGGAATTTTTCCAATCTTGTTGATTACAGGGATCCAACATCTTCTGGTGGCTCCACTGGGGAAATGAGTTATTTTCTTGTTGGATACTTTAAAAATCTCAGAAACCCCTTTACTCATTAAAAATTTGGCATATTGGCCAGCTGATGCCACCAGTAGCTAACATATTCTGGCGACCCCGTTGGGGAATTGAGTCAAATTTTCATCTTAGGTTTTCTTCAACACTTCATAAAACCTTGTGAGTAAAATAAGCCCTTTCAAGCACTACCAAATATATGGTAATCATGGTAAAACTTGTTTAAATCAGTGACAAACTAGGCAAACCCTAGGATTCTCATGAGAGTTTATCTAACTTTGAAGGATCATCTAGCTTAGCCATAAGAGTAGGTTGTCTTTGTCTCACAATTGTATCTAAGTTTTGAAACAAATTTAGGACACTCTTAACAACCAATATGACTAAAAAATAACTCAGAAAACCCAAAAATATTTCAGATTGGTATTCAATAAACATGGTGGTGGACCATAAAACCTTTTACCTCCAAAAGAGCTAAAAAATTCCACTTGGCGACTTCTCAATCCTAAAAAAACCTTAAGACTCCACTGGGAAGAACCATTATCATCGTATCATCAATTAAACTCAGTCAGAGGACTACGGGATTAAATTTTTTGTGAAACAGATTAGTTAACTTCTTATAGACTGTCATATCTAGTTGTACTTTTCCTATTTACTTGGGTCTGTAAAACACAACATAGTGGCTCCTAGAAAGATTCATACTAGAGCCCATCCTGACCCTAATCCACCTGAGATAGTTGATAACCCTAAAATTATCATTAGGAAGTCTCCTAAGATTATTTTTTCAACTATTTTCAAATCAACCTTGAGAGCTAATTCAGTTCCTGGAAATCTTGCAACTCTACAACAATCACAAGTAGACTTAAGAAATCCATTTAGAACTAGGTCTCTTGATGATTTAGATCAGCTAGATTCTGAGTCTTCACTTCCATCTCCTGAAACAAGTGAACATCCTAGTAGTAGAGAAACAACACCACCTGATTCACATTTCCTTTCCAATTTATGTGTTTCTCATCCAAGATCAGCTCATCAATCTATTCCTGGTCCATCCACATCCGTTCATCCTACATTCACTGTCCAATCCACTCCACTTCAGCCCACTTTTCCTCTTGTTAATCCACCTCTTGTAAATACATATCCACCTCCTACCATGGCAGCATGGTATGCTCCCTTAGTCCTTCCTGTACCATTAGTCAATCTTCCACAGGACTATCAGTCCAAAATTCCATTATATGTTGCTAGTAATGCTACAACTGCATCACAACATGTGGATAAAATGAATGACTAATTTGACAGAAATGAAAATGACAATGAATCTATCAAACTAAGACTATTTTCTCAGATTCTGGGGGGAGAAGTAAGAAAATGGTTTAAAGGCTTAGCCCCCCATAGTATCAACGATCTCCAAGCCTTCCATCAGAAATTCTTAAAAAAATGGGAAGTGAATAAAAATCCTCTCCAAATACCTTCTGATTACAAGAACCTCCACAAAAACACTAGGGAAAGTGTACAAGCTTACTGCACTAGATTTAAAAGTCTGTACAATGCCCTTCCCCCAGATCTAAAACCTCCACAAGGCTCAGCGCTAAACAAGTTTCCTGAAGGGTTTGACCCCGAAATGGCTTATCAGTTGAGAGAAAGAGATCCTCTAACCCTTGAAGATATGAAAAAAGGGGCTCTTGCTATGGAAGTTAATTTGATGGAGAAAAGAGCAAGAATGAAGAATGAGAAGAGAGTGTCCTTTAGAGAGGAATACATACCTTCCACTTCTAGCTCAAAAATGGAAATAATGATGAAGAAAATGAGCATTCCTGAGAGAGCACAAGAAATTCAAAACCAAACTGCTCCTCAAAACAGAAACTAGAACCAAAATTAGAATTTTAGAAGAAATCAACCTCCAAACTGGCCTAGGGAAGATGATCAATAGAGCACTCCTCCCTTCTATCAAAACTATGTAAGTGAGGTTGAAGAAATAGATGAGAAAATAGAGGAAGATGATATCAACATGCTGGGAGTAGATAATCATGACTTCGAGGTTCATTATGATAGAAAACAAGGTCTATACAGACCTTATGATGACAAAAGAGATGATGATGAAATTTATTATCAAGACATGGAAAATGTTA
>JAXQQM020063034.1:0-222917 GCA_034641835.2 Pinus albicaulis
CATCGCATTTGGATACGTTTTGAGGATCGACCTGGAACCACTTCAGAATAGAACACTAGCAGATCATATCGGGTGTTATAAGAAGCTAGGCAATGGTTGGAGGAGGTTCGTACCTTCCCGGAGGAGGATCTTCACAACACTGCTCTCTAGGAGGATGCATCATGGAGTGGGTGGTCGTAGAGAGGAGTATGTTGCTATATGGGCTAAGATTTGTTCTTTATTATAGTGAATTCAAGAGGGGAATAAGGGCTCGGGCTCCAAATTCTTCGTTTACTTTTGAAAAGAGAAAGTGGTCGCAGACAGGGTGCTTGGCTTACGCCGATATAATGGCTCTATTCTGGAGGATCTGGTTGAGATTCGAGGTATGGTTGGACTTAATTTTCATAATCTTTTTGATCCTTACGCTTTGTCGGATTCGGTTGTGGCTGCCAGGAACTCCTACTATAAAGTGGTCCCATATAAAGTCTCCATTGGAGACCATGACAGACTATAAAGGCACCCACCCATGTTTCAACACTGTATTAGTCTAGGGATTCCCAAAACCTTGCTTCAGGATGGATGCACTAAACGTATTCCGAACACGTAAAGCAAGCTTTCCTTCGATGTCTGCTATGGGGGATCAAACAGTCTGGGGATGGCAAAAACTGTCTGGATGTCTCAACCGACCTCACCTTGTTCGAACAACCATTCTCCGTCAGCGATGGTCTAAAACATTCTGGGGCTGGATAGTCTAAACCTTGCTGGAACATTCATTCTCTGTCCAAAGGGAGGGGGAAACTCGAATGAACCGCGGGGCTAAAGATAGCAGAAGAATGGACAAGCTTAATCCCTCTTTCATTCGTTCTTTCATTCATATCAATTTGGGTCTTTTCGCACCATATTCAGATCTGCCCCTTTTTTGACCCGGAGTTCCCAGCAAATCCTTGACTCCTCAAATACGATGGAATTTCGCACCTGGCAGATCTTTCACTCTACCTCCTCTGATCAACACCATAGGATGTTCCTGCGGATTATGACCTTCACCCGGAATGTAAGCAAATATATCGTGTCGATTGCTTAACCGTACTTTGGCTATCTTACGTGGAGCTGAATTAGGTTTTTTTGGTGTTCTCGTCAGAACACGCGGGCATACTCCTCGCTTCTGAGGACATTTCTCCGAAGCTCAGGTACGGTCTGTGCGCCGTTTTTTCTCTCTACCATGACGAATCGATTGATTCGATGTAGGCATCGCTCTTCCCGTCCTTCCCCCCCCCCCCCCAGGATTGTTGCCCTATCATTGGTGGTTACTCCCGATCTGAAGCACCCTTCTTCCATTCATGGGGAAATCCAATCGTCGAAATCAATTAAAATACCATCATGGACCGAGATCCAAACGAATCAATCTTGTTGAGAGGGACTGCCCGAGGGGAGGAGAAGGTTACTTCCGAATCAGAGATAATAAATGAAATAGGAACCGGATAAAATCGTATATCGAAACGACTTCTGGCATCACCGGAAGGATCGGAACCACATTCGTGGGCCGACAATTTTTCTGGATAAGTCGAACCAATGGGAGCGAATGGAAAAGGAACACCAAGTGGGATCAAAGAAACTAGCGAACTGATTACTAAATAGATACGAATAGGTGCAAATTCCAACATCGTTGGTTACACAGCCCACTTTGTTCGCTCCTCTCTGCTCGCGTCGCGGCATACATACCGGAAAGAGAAGGATTGGCTGCTCTATATATATGTATTTATGAAAATCCTTGCTTGCTTGATGGGTGAACAAAAAAGTAGTATCATCATCAATAATTTATCATTCTCTTTTCTGGCTGGGTGAGAGGAAGGCACTCCACTTACGGAAGTACTCTCTCTAGCGGGCCCGTGCAAGCAAATAGGGTAACGATTGCTCTAGCTTGACCATAAGGGTGAGGGTGAGCCAGCCGAACTCTCGACAACAGGCCCGAAGGGTGAGCTTGCTGAACTCTCGACTTCAGGCCGCCATCGATAATGTCCAAAACCCCCGCCAAGGTGATAAGCCAAAAGAAGAGGGAAACCTTTCAAAACCTCCGCCATTGAAGTGCCGCCCAGAGAAACAAGGAGATAGATAGGGAGGGAGAGTGAATCCAGGGACCGAAGGTACCTACCTAACCGAGAATAGATGTGGGGGAATAATAAGAGATATACCAATAAGTGGAAGTGGGGAGGGATACCTATACCGATAAGCGGGGAGGGATCATAACCCATTCTTGCAGGATAAAGAAAAAGACCCCTTTTTACAGACATGGAAAGCCATGTAATGGTAAGGCTACACGTATTGAAAGCCAGTAAGTAAGTCAGTATTGAGGGAATAATAAAATAGGACGTAACGTATTGAAAGCCGGGGAAGAAATAGGACTCAAGAACCTACTGAAACCCATTTGATTTGATGCCGAAAATCAAAGCGTAATTACATATATAATTATATATATATTGATTTTGATACTATATTCTAAAAAACGTATTGACTCGTATCATGTGGCTAGAGATAGCATAAAGAGGGTGGGTCATGTGGGTCGCGGGTTAAGGCTAAGTCGTTAGGGGTCGTTAGCGCCTTATCTCCCGCCTTATCTCCCTGGCGTTAGCTAAGGTTAAGGGTCTTTCTTTGAATAAACACTCGACTGCAAAGGGGGCGGGGAGCTGGACGCTGAGGAACGAATAAGTAGAGGGTCGAACACGAATGATTCTTCCATCCGAGCGAGGTTGGGAACCTCACTGGTGGTGATCGCCGCTTGGTCTTCGATTGACCCTGCATGCAATGGAAGAAAGGGATCTAAAGACCGCCCGTGAATCTGCATCTATAGCGCACTGGGACGTCCAGAAGAGAGGAGCCTGCGGCCAAGCTAGGTTTTATGACCTAGGCATGCATTCATTAAGGGCACTAAGGCAATTACAAAGTGGAAAACCTCGTAGATGTGATGTATATATAGAACGTGAAAAAAGGAATCAATAAAGGGGGAGCTTGGTCGTGGTAATTAAAAGCTTTGCGAAACGGGTCCTCCAGTTTTGTGGTTGGCCAATCATAGGGGAGTGAGAAAGAACTATATAGAACATTGAGAAACTATATACCCATCCGGGTGTGTGTAATTGCCATGGTTATTCGAAAATAGAGGGAGTTTAAGGTGACGTAACAACATTTTGAGAAGCACTATCCCTCCTGGTTTATGACTTAATTGGCTCGTTAACTGAACGTTCTATTTTCCACTTCATATCCTCTCGCAACAGTAGAACCAACCGTTGGGAAGCGAATAATTACGTAGAGAAAGCAGGAGAAGTGGAACGAGTTTCAAAACCTCACCCATATGAATGAGTGAACGACTCCGTCCCTTGCTTTAGATCCTTTCTTTATTTTGGAACTGGTGTTAGTAGCTTAGCTAATTTGATATGTTGCTAGTGGTACTGAAGCCTTTGTTGCCACCCACCGTAGTATCTGTCTAAGGGGAATAGCCCCGTCTATACTATATCAATCAGGCTCTCCCTCTCGATCTAGTTCCATCTCTATAATAAAGAAGTTACTATCCGTGTTTCGGCATGATCCTACTCTCCCCGCACCCACTGGGTGTTCCCTACCAAGTTATCCAATCAACAGATACCATTATGATATCCCTCTCCTTAGCTCATCAGGTACCCTTTCTTTCTTCTTTGGTCGGATGTCGAGTGCACTATCACTTTCCTATATATGCTACGGGGCAACCCCCTTACGTATGGATGCATTCATGGGCATGGAAATCGATTTCTTGGCTTGGCCTTCCCTATTTATTTATTGGTGGGCATTAGTGCAAGCAAGCAGCCAGCGTAGGCGTAACCTATTCACTCACTATATCTAGGCAAGGCCCAACCGAAATATGCATTGTCCATATGGCCCGATAAAGTGATAGAAAGAATATCACATGCAAGTGACACTTGAGATTCTTCCTTTCGTTACGCGCCCCCATTTCACGAGCACAACCATCATGCATGAAGAAGGTTTTATCAGAGAATAACGAATGACAAGAGAGATAGATAGCCAGTTAGGTGGTGCCGCCCAAATATATATAGGGGCTCCCCCTATCACCTTCCAGCCATCCATCTTTGATCCTTCGAACTACCGTAAAAGGGAGAGGTTCAATCGCGGGCTCGGGAACCTGGTTATTGGAACACACTCACTCACTCACATGGTAGCGCGCATCCATGGGAGGGGGAATTAGAACCAACCAACACCTACCAATAATAACCAAATAAATACATAAATACATATTTGGTCATAAAATAACCACAAAAGAGACCAGCGAATAAATAATCTGATAAGGGGCAAATGGAGAAGAAGCTACCGATCGAACAGGGATGTAGCAGCTCTGTGACTCATCGCACCTATTAGCTAGTTTTTGTCAAATCCCTCACCATATGAATAGTGAGTCGATGGCGGCCTTATAGTCGAGAGTTCGGTAGGCTCACCCTCACCATATGAATAGTGAGCCCCCTCTCCTCGACCTCGTAACCTCGGCCGAGTCGATGGCGGCCTTTTGTTCTTCGCGTTGATGGCGGCTTTTGGGGCCCCTCCCCCTCACCATATGAATAGTGAGTGACTCCGTCCCTTCTTTGGTCGGGAGCCGCCATCGTTCGTAACCTCTATTTTTTAGGAAATAGAGAGAGAAATCGATGGCGGCCGGTTGTCGAGAGTTCGGCAGGCTCACCCTCACCCCCTCCCCCAAAAGAGAGTTGTTCGTCTGATGGCGGCGATGGCGGCCCGGGGGTCGAGAGTTCGTTACCTCACCCTCACCTTTTTAGGGAAGGTGAGCGAGAAATCCCTCACCATATGAATAGTGAGTGACTCCGTCCCTTGTCGAGAGTTCGGCAAGCTCACCCTCACACGTTACCTCTCCGTTGTCGAGAGTTCGGCAAGCTCACCCTCACCCTAACGGGCCTTTTAGTCGAGCCCCCTACCGGGTCCTAACGGGTCCTACCGGGCCTATCCTCGCACGTTACCTCACCATATGAATAGTGAGTCGATGGCGGCCTTATAGTCGAGAGTTCGTTCCTCACCCTACCGGGCCTCTCCTCGACCTCGTAACCTCGGCCGAGTCGATGGCGGCTTTTTAGTCGAGTGTGCTAACGCACCCTTCGGGCCTATTGTCGAGAGTTCGGCTGGCTCACCCTCACCCTTCGGTGTTCAGTCAGGTTCAATGCCTACCTATTGTGTGTGTGAAATCGGGCGGAACGACTTCTCGCTGTCGCTTAGGTTTTGAGTCAAACTTTACCATTCATTCATTAGATTATAGTGGACTTGCTATTTTTAGCCCCATGGATAGAGAAGGAGATGGTGCAGTGAGCAATCGCGATTTTGAGCTTTCCCATCTATCCCAATGAATCGAACTAACTAAACTAAAGAATAGCTTGGATTATCGCTCGTTACTCTCGGCTTGGTCAGCATTGGTGGTTTACCAACCAAATACTCATGTCAGCATGGAAATAGCGATAAAGATGCATTGATAAAAATAATAATGCACTCTCGGATGGTGCAATCACAAGCACCTTTATCTGCATGGATAATTTGTCGTCTGGCTGGCTGATCTGGCTAGGTATCCCCGAGCTACGTGATGTTTTCCAGCTCCAATAAACCCTCTTCTCTTGTTCGGATTTATTTAGACCGAACTGGGCAATTCATCATCCAACACTGGACGGAATCATTGTCATGCATCCCAGCCCCGCTCCATTCTTCTCCCCAGCCCGGTTGGAAGGAAGCAGCTACAATTGGTTTAGCGAGCGCGGCTTCTGTCTGGTATGGGAGGAAAATGCATGCAATGGATAGATAAATGCGCTTCCCCTCTCCCTATCAATTCAATAGACAGAGTGGGTGCCTAATCTGTTCTGTAGGCCCTACTTGATTTTGTGGGTCGAGTTAATGCTCTCTCCCTTGGGCTGGGCGTTCGTTCTTACTTACAGATATACTTATATAATCATACTGTCATAACCGAGAGATATTAAAGGTCGAGCTTTCTCCCTCAACCGACATCCATCCATCTATGGTTGGTCGATCGATTCAAGATATCGATCGATAGGCGGTGTTGCGCGTCCCTCCCTCCCCTACTATTAGATAGATGATCCAAAGGCGAAGGCTGCTCTCTGGCTGGGTCCTTACGCTGGGAGTGGGTGGGGACATGATGCTTTGCCGGTCCATCCTTCCGGCCCCTAATCCTATATATAAGGAAGGGGTTGCCACACTGGGGCTTATACAGCGAACTGACTGAGATCGAGTTCGGGCTTTCTTTCTATACGTAATATGCATATGAAATGACGTATAAAGAATCTCCCTTAGCTTTCTAATTGAAGGGTAAGGAATATTGATGTCTTTGTCCCACTACCTACTATACTTGGATCCAATGTTCTTTTTATCCTCCCCCCCTAGTCCTTTCCTTCTCCTCTGCGAGTGGGTGAACTGGCAGGCCACTATATAATCTAATTGGGGGCTCAATCCACCCACTGTCGCTCACTCGTTGTTCCTTACGAGTTAACTAGCATTCTTAAAACTCCTTCCCGGTTCCTAGTTGAGCATGCTCCCGGTAGAGTGAGTCTTACCGATACAGTAGGGAGGGATAGGGAGAGCGATAGATAGGGGCCTTTGCTCTTGTAGGCTGATACCGAGCCTGCATGCCTTACCGATCGAGAGGGAGAAGGAGCATTGATACACTAGTGGGAATGAGACCAAAGCCAACAACCCTTAGAAACAGGCAAGTGGGACCAGAGGATTGATCCACAGCCAATTGGAGACCAAAGGTTCAATTCCACAACCCAGGTCATCCCCCACCCACCAACTTAGTAGAAGCCCACATAAACCAGTCGAGGGAGAAGCAAGCCCCCTTGAACCCAAGTAAATCATCTACTCGAGAGAGACGCCTCCCCAACCAATCGGTCGAGCTCAACCAACAAGAGCAAAGGCCCTCGACCTAACGAAGTATTGCTTTAACGTATTTACTTGTCTCATTTCGGTAACTAATAGCCCAAGCCAAGGAGATAAGTAAGTAAGCTTGAGAGAAGTGAGTGCCTAAAGAGAAGACACAACTCCGAATCTAGTATTTATGTTTCCTAGGGGAGATGTGCGGTGGGGATATCCAAATGTTTGCAATGTAACTGAAAGTTTTAGTTATTTCATAGCAATGGGTACGAAATGAGTAATGATCCTTCCTCGGGCTATGTAAGGCTGCGCCTTCCACTACTATTTATGGATGAACGTATACATTCAGTGATAGTCCCTCGATGTATGGATGGATGTATGGATTCAATGCGCATAGGTCAGAAAGCAGGCTTGAAATAGGACTGTAAACTGGCTTTCAATAGGGAATAAAATGACTGTAGAGTAGAAATGATTGTTTAATGGACCTTAAAAAATGACCATAAACTCCTAACCATCTGAATAGTGATTCGCTACCGGGCCTTGCCCGATGCGGACAAGCAGCTTCGCACCTTAATGAGTAAGCACTTACAGGCGAGTACGTTACTTAGGCGGTTAATGAAAACCACTTAGGGTATTGCTAATAGCTGGATTAGGGTCGTATAGAAATCAGTGGGACAGTAGTATGCACTTTTGAACATCTAGCTACTTAGTTTCATGATTAACCTAACTCTTACATAATCTACCAGGGTGATTAATGGTCGTCCTGAGTCCATAACACTAGCTAAGAGCACTTATGACTACTGGTGCCATATACTGACACGTAGTTGGTTCAGGTCAGACTACCTGTAATAACGTGTAATAATAAGCCTAGCTAGTGTCAGTAAGTCCTAGAGAAAGGTGCATGGAATACGATGTATAGGTAGTAAACAGCCCGCTCATAGTTTTATCGGAGCAGACAAGCTTTATTACGCGGTGAAACAAGATTAACGGTGCTTGTGGACTGGTACTATTCATGTGATTATGTCTAGGGAGAAGTCAAATATGCAGTAGTAACACGCTAATATTAAGTAAGCTCTGATTAATTACTAGGCCGGTGGATTTAGACTTACCATACTCTACCAGCTTATGTGACCAGAATCAACATCGTGTAAAACAAGCCTGTACTTATTTCAGCAATACATGAGCAGCTTAGTAGTCAACGTAAAATATACGCCGGTTACGCTGTAATACCACAACTTAGTATAGGTACGTACAAGCTTAATGGCCATATCTACTAGCCCTGTGATCAAGAGTATATATCATGGAGTACTGATATCCCGGTTGGAACTGCTCTTGAACTAGTATTACTTATTTCTAGCGCATAACCAAGTAATGTTATAACTCTGAATGGATTACTAACAGCCGGTATGGTGGGGAAATTACTCCTCGTATTCTTTTTTCAACTCATGCCATACTCGTTATGAATTAAGCTGATCACGTCAGAGTAATATGAGCAATGTATAGAGCTTGAAACCATATAGAAGTAATTTACCAGCTTACTACTACGAGCTAGATGAAATCAAGAGCTAGCCAGTATTTATGGCTATCACGACGCCTGAGTAATGGTAAGAATTAGGTACGACTACTAGGAAAAATTGTATTATTCACGGATAAGTAGCTCGGACTAGAAAGCATTAACGTTAGATACATTATTCCTGATTAACCCTGCTAAGTTCATCTATATGGGTCCATTAGGCTAGTGGTCCTATGTACTAGGGTCTGTAAATAAAGCGAGGAGTAATATGAAACTGAATGTATATTATTCATGGTATGCTGAATCCATTGTTCTATGGATTCTATTAGCATATATGATTGCCTGTAATACAGCAGTATGCTCACGGCAGTACGGCTGCACTCTAGCAAGAGGTATGCCCGATAGGTTAATAATGGAATGACTAGTACTTTATAGCTGTATTAGTAAGGGTACTCGCTAAAACATGCTGACTACTAGCATGTAATCAGTAGCTAGGCATTTTAGTTGGAGTAATGAAAAAGCTCTAGCATCTCTAGGCGACTAAGCCGATTTATACATACCCTGGTAGTGTTTATCACTTATTTTGTTCAATTAATGGTACCAGTTATCTAATTCTTAGTGGTAGCTCATTAAATACTATTAGTGATGAGTACACACTAGATTTACCATTACAGATAATACATGCCTATCCATTACGAGAAGAACCAGGTGCAATGAGCTTGTAAGTGCATTAGTATACGACATTGTCCTGTAAATCACACCGTATTAACGCTTATCGTTGTGCAGGTTAGAATTTACACAAGCAAGTTGTATTATCAAGCTAATCTGGATATATCATGGCTAATATGGGAATAGCGTCAAACATATTGATTACGAACTTAGTCAATGTGACCTGCTTAACGTACCATAGATACAAGGTTTATTCTATAGCTCTATTACCATGTGGACTGCTTATGGTTAGACTCGGTCGTAGTCCATACAGGCTAACACGTGATACAGCTTACACGGTTAACGTTATACTCATTGGTGTCATGCAGTTAAAGTACTCCTTACTCAATCCAGAGTACTTCATTGGGAAAAATCAACTTGTATTTACATTATACTAGTGGGTTATATTCACGAGGTAATGTGTAATAGAATACCCAATACGCTGATTCATAATGTCGATTTCATGATTCACTCACTCAAATTGGTAACTATATAGAGACGAAATCAATATAATTATATATGTCATTATGCAAATTCCAATTATATTTCAATAAGTTCCGCCAAGTGAAAATGGCAAAAGTAAACTGAATTAAGTGCTTGATCGATTGGTTATAAAACGGATGTTGGTAGTTTCGAATCAACGAGTTACGGCCTGTCATCTGGGCAAGATGGTTCAAGGTCATCAACTCGGGCAACAGGCTCAGTATTTGAATAAGGGCGGGGAAGCGATGAAACTGAATACGCTCAAACTCCAACTGGTGGGGAGGCTTGCTTTGTCACTTATGCTACTGATCTTTTCATGCACCTAGAGAATATGAAACAACGGTATCTGCTACTGGAGACTTTGATGCTGGATCACCTGGGCATGGAACTAATGGTGGTGCCTTTGCTTATGCCGGGTAAACCAGTAATGGATTTGGAACGGGCTATGCTTATCGACCTGGAAAGGATCCCCAGCGAGGTGATGGCTCTTAAACTGCTACCCCTACTAATGAATTGACTGAATCTACTCAATCAACTTAATCCAAGACTGGAAGATGAAGGGAAGCTAGCCGCTATTACTTACCGCATCCAGTGATTTATGTACTACTAGATGGGTTTCATAGTTATACGGGGTGCTTCCAAATGGGATTGGAGGACACAATCCTAGGGTGGCTATTGGCTTTATTACTAAATTCATATTACCCACATACGTAGACCGCACTCATTATAGAACCTACACGTGGAGATGGCATAGAGGCGGAGTCAGCTTCTATTTTTTCTCGAGTTGACTGAGCCAATGAACTTGAGCCGGTTGGCCTATAATCCATTGAAGTTTACCCATCGGGCGGGGGTAAGGGCAACAAAGCAAGAAGCACCTATGACTTATATATGCATTTTCCAAACCAACCGAACGACCAAACAAAGCTAATTGCGTATATAACAACAAAGCTATCAATCGACCACTAGCTCAACCGGGGAACCAACCGGAGGGACCAGGTGAAGTCGAACCAATTGCGGAGGAGCAAGCAGCAATAGCACGGGCAGCAAAGCACGGGGTGGGAAAAGCATCAGAGCCTATAGATCCTGCGCCGGTTTACCCTTAATCCATTGATTTTTCACCAGCACCACCAATTTCATAGCTTGTTAGAGAGCCAGCACCTTACAGTGCTAGCTAGCTTTGATTATGGTTTCTTAACGACAGTTTGAGCTCCAGATCCCGCTGCAGAGCCTGTTGTCGTTGTTCCAGTTGAAGATCCAGTCCCTTCGCCTAGTTCCATATCCATAGGAGAGGCGCTTGATCGAGTCAAAGCAACAGTTTCTCCAGCAGCACCACTAACAACATCAGTAGGAGCCCTAGTACGGTCGTTACTGTGACGACATATCAATAGGTATAAGGGGAAACAACGACTCTGCTGCATGGAATGTTGTCCATAGAACGCACAATTTTATACGCGATCGTCTCATGGGATTGGAAATACGGGCGAAGATCATTCGGAACAGGGGCTTATGGGAACGAGAACTTCTTATTCTTTAGGGGGGGGGCGGGTTTCATTCATAGTAGGGGGTAGCTCCAGATGCCCAGGGCCGCGGCCACATCGAGTGTTATCTGCATTAGGGAGAGCCAAATAGGAGGATGAAGAAGGCAAGATCAACCCATTCGTACTCGAGCGTTTCCCACTCCCACTCACCTTGGTTGAGCACATCCTAGTCCCAGGCGTTTTAGATTAGGCCGCCCGTGCTTCTTTATTCCATTCTCGCTAGGTCTTGAAGAACCGCTTATTTTGCTTCTTTCTTTGATGAAAGGGGGCTTCCTTCCCCTCCTTTGTCGGGCAAGCAATTCTTCCTTCTCACTGAACAGAAAGGGCTTCCTGTGCTGGAAGGAAAGGGCCGCCATCATTTGTAGGGGAGGGGTTAGTCTACGAAACGCTAGGCAGGCCACCCCCTCTTACTTACACTCACTACTTATACTCACTAAATGAATACACCGAATCTATACCTACCTATGGGATAAGAACCTACTAGGGTAGAACAACCTAAGGGATAACCTAGGAAAGGAATATAGATTTCGTCGTTGGGTCCAGCGAAAACTTATATGCCCCTAACCAGTTACTATGGTATTAAGGTAAGCTCTTTTCTTTAAACAGTTGAGTGAATACACTCTTATCCCGGTTCAGCCTAGTCCAACGAGATAGAAGTGCTTGCCCATACGGATAATACCGCTCTAAAATTGTACCTACTCTTAGTCCATGCACTTAGTTCTGTGGAGTGAAGATCATCAGCTGTTGTCGTTCAAGCCCGAACTGGACCTAGCTTAAGTCTTTAGCCTATTGGTGGACTACTGGACTTACCCCTATGTGAATGGGAAACAAGCCTAAATATACAAATATTATTAGTCTAAGTCCCGCCCAGAGATGGAACTCACTTTTTGATTCTTGTTGGTCCAGCAGCAGAGAAACAAGCCTTAAATACAACCCTACTAGTCTGTACAGAATCAGAAGCCCTATTAACTAGAATAGCTGAAGTCGCCTATTTGGACCTGCTGGACTAGTACCCCCATTGGGTGGAAGGCCTTAATAAGCCCCAGTGCCAGAGAAACAAGCCTTTCAATAGAGTTTCCATAGTGAATATCATCAGCTGTAAAGCTCCCTATTGTGGACTAGCTGACCGAAGTCTTTCCGTTTGGACCTGACTAGTACCCCCTATTTGGATGGAATGCAAGCCCTAGAGTCTTTATTGATACAACAAACTATATTTAGCCTCACTTAACCCACTTAGGAATGAATGGATGCCACCTCTTGCTTGAATAATGAATGCTTAGTCAGTTAGTGGTAAGTAGGTAGGTATAGATATCAATGCAGCACTATCGCTATTTCACCTTGTCAGCCTACTTGATGAATGGAAGTGGATGGGTTGCACAGGAAAGGAGGAACAACCCGGCGTGGGTGGATCCTCGGAACTGCCCTATTCATGAATTACTGCCCCAGAACTGATGAGATCAGATCAGATTATGGAGTGGGGTCGACACTTAACTCAACAACACTTGCCTTCCGCCAGGAAGAGGAGGGTAGGCATGGCATGATGCTATGAACCCCCTACCTTGGTTCCACACAACCTCTTTACCCACCTTAAGACCTAGACCTGGTAGCCCTCACTTGGATGAATTAATCGAGTGGGGACATTTACCCTTCTCTTATCAGGACCGAATCAACCAACCTTCTTTAACCGCCGAATAGAAGCAACAAATGGATCGGGCCATAAACCACTAGCCTATCTTCATTACTGTATCATCCATAATTCCCTAGAATCCTTGTGCCCAAACTGGGAGGATTCAAGTCCTTGTGCCCAAATTGGAAGGACTAGGCAGAGACCCAGAGACATCACTTTGCAAAGAAAGAAGAGAACAAATGAAAATGAAAAGAATAAGGGAATGGTACGAATCCTATTGATTTTATTGCTGAATTCATAGATTCAATTGAATGGCATAATGTCAGGAAGATGAGATTATGAAGCTCTTCGCTTAATCCATGGGCGAGCATGCTAAAGACTGGTACTATGGCCTCCCTCCAGAGTCAATATCTTCGTTCCATGGACTTTCTCGTTATTTGAAAAGAAGCATGGTGGAATATCTATTTTCATGACTAGGGTTGAATCATGTATATATAAATCATCAACATTCATGAGTTATTGGAGCTTTGGGAGTGATAGGCAGTTATTTGTAGCATAACTAGTGAGGTCACATAATGCACATGGGGGTATGTTATGAGTGGGTGCATTGGTCAGGGTGGCCATGGCTAATATGGTAGTAATTGAACTCCCAAGCTTCTTATTCTTGTCCCCAACCCTTAGTGTATTCTTCCCATTGGGTTGTATAGTTGGTGGTTGCTGTGGTTGTAGTGCTAGGTAGGTGTGCATGGGTCGAACCTAATTTGAGATTGACTAGGGGGTAGGTACCATTGACAAGGGTTGAGGGGCAAGGATTGGTTCCAAAGGAACACGTTGTTGAGGGAAGCTAGGTGCCAAAGGAATGGGTGGATGAGATGGGTTAAGGTATCATATTGGAATCCTGAGAGTAAGGTTAGGCAAACTTAGTGTTTCCATCACTAGGGTGTTGACCATTCCAGGGGGAGGGTAAAGGAAAGTTCTTTAAGTGAATGTAAGCCATGACCTAGGGATCACACCCCACCCAAGAGCTAATGAAACCAAAGTAGAGGGCATCCTGGATGGTTGAGATGAAGGTTCAATCACTGAGGTAGGTGTGGGGTTAGCCAGTTTTTGGGATGAAAAGTAATTGTACACATGCTAGATGCGCTAGGTATTAATACTATAGGAGGTGGAACATATTAGGTACCTAGTAAGGTGGAGTCTTTCAAAACTCCGGGGCGCATGTTAGTGAAGGAAGATATGGTTTGGTTTCCATCAAGTGTAGGAATAAGATTGTTTGGATTAAGCTAGGATTTTGGATCATAGTAAGTGACTTGATCCACGGTTGTGATCTTTCCATTATGGGGAAACATCATTGTGCAAACCAAAGGCATCCTTACATAAGAGAGAACAGCACCTAAAGGAGTTACAGAAGCTACGAGAGCAGATCCAGCAAACACATAATATGCAGATCCAAGAGTTGGACCGGAGCTTTAGAGAGAGCAAGAGGAGAAATCCAATAGCCTTTATATGATGTAAAAGAATAGTACTAGTTGGCGAATGTATACCCCTTTCTCTATTTTAAGGAGATCTTACTCCATCAGAGCAACACGGGATTGGAAGCATATTCGGTTACAGCATCTATATAATCTCCGTGAGCACTCGACTAAAAGCAGTATTCCTCAAATCGTAAGCAGTACCGGTTTCAACATATGAATCATTAGAGACAGCAGGCCCAATAGCGAGAGCAACAACCTTAGGAAGCTTGGAATCAATAGTTGGACCATTACCTCTTTCTATCAATCATATCTATGGGGTAGCTCCCTCTATGGCGAGTGTAGGCGGCATCGGATCAACATGTTATTCCTTAGCATCCTTGGTGAGCAACCGGAAAATTGAGAATGATAGGAAGGACAAGGATCAGAACCAAGTGGAGTATAGAAATTACCATCGGCAGAAGCTGGTGAGCCATCAAACAGAAGGAACGGAGATGCAAGTAAGCAAAGGTAGGTCCAGGCATTCTAATCTCAGTTTCGTTACTCCAATCCTATTTCTAAACCATATTTCTATCAATAAGCATTTTCAAAATAGCTAGTTCAAAACTACTGGGCATCATCCCTCGCTTTGCTCGAGAACTTATAACTCACAACTGGAGCAAATCCTACCTCTATCGGCTATCGGCAAATAGTAGGCTTAGCGGGAGATCCTAGCTAGTACCGTTGAGCAGAACCGGTTGCGTAGTATGAGTAATTCCCTCCAATCGTGATTAGTGCACTTGGTCAATCATCTGAATGAAAGCTTCGATACCGAGGGGAGCAGCATATGGGGGTGTGGCAACAAACTACTTGTATTTATAAGTTCAGGGTGGAGTCCTTCCATCCTTAGGAGCTTCGTAATCATTTGAATATTGAGAGGCAGATTATTGGGCAAAACCAAAAGCACGAGAATAGGCGGAACTTACTCAATCGTACCAGCATGCATTTCTTAGTGCCGGTGAACCACTTAAGTACTCATTCATTACTCCTCAGCCATTTCCCTCGGATCTACCTGGGAGCATCCTTATATTACGTGGTAGGATAGCCTAATTATCGATTTGTAGCAGACATAGCAGAAATGGTATTTAGTTCCGGTTCAAAAGTGACTGAACTGGAAAGATGAAAAGCTTATGGTTAAAACAGAAGAATCAAAATTGGAGGTACCACCACCAGCCATTCAGAAGGTACCCCTATCGACTCGTACGGGTTACCCAATGATCCCTAGCTTTTATCCATCATCCATTACTATACATGAATAAATGTCATCAATCGGTTTAGCAGTTGGGGCAGGACGAGGTAAAATAGAAATCAAGGTTAAAGCTACTAACGGAGGAATCTAATAAGCATTCTAATCTCAATTGGTTCAGTCATATCATGAACAGTATCGGTAGGAGCAGGCACCTTCTCAGTAACAGTAGCTATAGCGGGTTAACAAATAAATAGATATAGATAAGAGAGTTACCGAACACAGGCATTCTAAGCTCATTTGGGTTGGAACATGTCACTCGGAAAGCAAGGTAGACATTTCCAATCCAAGAGCCTTTATTCGTAGCATTCTTTTTTAGGACAGGATAAAGCTTTTAGCCGGAACGGCAAAGTGTCAGAAAGAAACTCCTAGGCAAGAAGGCTCAGTATCGGGTGAGAGAACCATAGGAGTAGCTTTTTCCAGGTGCGTAAGGGTAAATGGTCGCATATCGATACCTTTCATTTCAATCATTTCTCATTCCTTTCCTACTCCCTGGGAACCCAAGTAAGCCTTTCTAATCATATATCATTCTAAACAAATATCTCTTTCTAACCGTCGAACAGCCTCGCCCCTGGCTCGGAAAGGACCCCTATCACTCATCTCATTCCCCAGGCACTCAATTCTAGCAGTTGGGGCATCATACCTACGAGCAGGAAAAGCTGGAAGTGGTGGAGTATAACAACTAAAGCCAGGTGGTAGAGAAGAGAAAAAGTATAGCAGAGGTTGGTAATCCCCACGAGCTTATTACTCACTGGTTGCGGCATTAATAGGGCTCGGTGATAAATCCTTTCTATTGCCAACTGGAAAATGATAGCTATCGGACAACTAGAGGAAGGTGGCAAAAAGCGGATGAATCGAAATATTACTCACGAAGCTCAGGTACGCATCTCAACATCTCTATCGGTTATCAGTTATCAGTTTGAAACAACATCTCTTTTCTCTAACTATCGTTACTTCTCTATCTTTTCTATCATCAGCTGGGGTACACTCATTCATTGAGATTGTTTCGGGAAGCAACCCTTCCTTATCTCCATTGGTTCGGTGAGCTCAGTGATATTGGTGGGAAGTTTGAAACCATAGGAGCTTAGGAACGTTATTATCATGGTGGGTAGAGCAAGTATCTCTATTGGCAAGTATAGCTAGTCGACATTATTAAGGAAAAGAGGGTGAATCGGGACTGGGAAGAAAGGGCCTTACTTTACGACCCTGTGCTAGATATCGTTTTGGGAGGCGGGGGCTGGGTTCGAACCTGCAGTCTTCAGGCCATGGGCCTGACGAGTCGACCAATTACTCTACCTCGCTATCGTTCGTTATTATCCTTTTATTACTAGGCTAGACTATTACCAATGATCCCTTAATACCTTATTAGGCAGGTCTTGATCACTGCGAACAGTTGACCCTGATAGCTATGAAGATCCCAGGCAGTACCTTGATTTGAGCGAAAGGTTATACCTCACCCCAGAGAAGGGAAGAGAAGATCGAGTAAGTTAATCGGTCTACACTGATGGTCATTATTTATATATGTAATTATGCTTTCTTCATTATATCTTTCTCTAGTTACCCAAATGGTATAGTTTTTGGCGTGATTTTCTCTACGTAGCTGTCTTTTCCTTGTTCACATTATCTCTCTATCATCCTTCTCCCCCTCTCTTTGATTGCATATGGGAGAGGGGACATTTTTCGGTCGACCGAAAACACCCTACAATGACAAGAGTTTCTCTTCGGGTCATGCACTTATCATATCTCTCTATCACTATCCTGAGGTACGGGCCAGTATCCGTTCCAGTCGTGTTAAGGTTGTTTGTTTCCCCCCCCGTAACACTGTGTAAAGTAAGCAAGCTGTGGGGGGAGGTTGACAGGGTCCCCCGCACATAAGTACAGTAGGCATTGTAGAGAAGGCGGTAAGAAGGAAGCATGATTTCTTCTTCAGAAGGTAAGCTCTATCAATCCTGGGCATAAACACATCCCATCGTCTGCTTATGGTAATAGCTTCTTCATGGTAAGGTCTTAAACCCACCACAGTACCTAGTTGTTAAGGCAGTGAAGTAATGGAAGAACGGAAAAGGCTTTCTTTGTTCCTTACTCAATCTGCCTTCGCTTGTTGGTCCGGGCAGGCTATGCTCCTATTTCCATATCTTATTATGCTGCTGGTGGTTATGCACAGGAAACATAATTGACAATGAAATCCTTCGTGCAAGAACAGAGAAGCCACTACTCGACAATGGCAAATAACTTTGGAATAATGGCAGCTAAGGTGAAGAATCTGGAGTGGGTGCCTACCTGACCTATGGATCCCCCCGACCTGTCTGTTGACATTGAATGAAAGTGACCGAAATGAAAGCCCCTCACCCAATAAGTTACTTAGTTCCCTTATTGCATATGAAATATTGCCTAGCTTGATGGTGGAAGCGTAGCAAAGCGAAGCTTGTCTCCCAGGTTGAAGCGTAGCGACGAAGCAAAGTGTGTAGAATGAATCCCGTAGTACTTGTTGATTGGACTAGGGCTTAGGGCATGACTACAGTATAACTTATAAAGCTAACACGTTACTGTACTTTAGATACTGTTTTATCCACGCTATTCTTTATATGCCTCTATGGTGGCATATTCTCTCTGTCTCTGACAGGCTATGTATGGCTTTCAGTCGTCTCACTACGTGCATCACGCCTCTTTGGGAAGATGTGGTATATCGATCAATTACTATCAAGCATAATAAACATCCTGGGGCTATTGGAACAACCTCCTTCCTGTAAATAAGAACTTCCCTTTGTAAACTTACTGGTCTGGCGGGGAATGAGGTTTTTATATCGGCATCCTGTCATATCCCAGTAGGTAATGAGTTTCTACCGCCAAGGCTCCTTCCAGTCTCTGGCCCCCCCATTGAACGAGGGTGTCTCAGCCGACAAACATCTTCCGGTGGGGGAACGGAGGGGCGAGGGTTTATGAAGCATTATGTCTCTCGATGATGTTTCTCAATTAGGGAGGGATATGAATACTGCTAACGAGAATTACCCACATTATGTGGCATTAGGTGAGGTGGGCGCATTAGGTTGAGCGATACTGCGTGGCCTGTGCATTGATAACGCTTGTCCCCAAGAGTGGTACCCGGAAGAATTGATAAGGCAAGGCAGTAAAGAGTTAATAGCATTCCCGACTAACTAAGTGCATTCATATAGATGCCATACCTCCGGCAGATTCCTAAAGGAAAGTATTAGTTATAAAAGGCGTCTCCTGGCTGTTTGGACATCATATCCTATCAATCTGAAGCTCGTCCCCATCATCTAACTCACCTCATTGTGTAACCTGCATTGTAAAGCTCTTTGTGTCTCTGTAGGAGTATTGGCATGTATTATTCCCCTCGCAGGAGTAGGTGTAGGAACCCTATTCCGTACGTGGAGTGCAAGGGTAATGGGGAAAGCGTTAATGAGTAATGGGGATTTAAGGGAATGCGTGAATGTGAGAATGTGGTCCAGGTAGTGTGTAGCGTATTGTTACGTTAAAGGGTAATATTGAAAGGGGAAAAAGACTAGCTCTCCTAAGGCTACGAGTGTAACGTACCAACCTCCTGGCAATAAGTGTTATATATGAAGTAGCTCATTGTGTAACCAACCTCATCGCTCATCGTGTCATCATCGTGTAAAATCAAGCATCGTAGCTCATCGTGTAACATCATGCATCCATGGTGTAACCTCCAACAAGTAACCTCGCTTATCGTGTCCTAATTGTATAACCCTAATTGTGTAACCTACCTAACTCATTGTGTAGCTCAACATGTAGCCCCGTGGATGAATTGGGCCCATTGGATCAACGGAGTAGCAAGTGGTAAAGCAAGTGGTAGAGCGAGTGGATTAGAGCATCCGGGGAGAAAAGTGGGATTAGATCGGTTTATTAGCGTAGCCCCGTGGATTAGCTCGATCATTCAATTAGCTCGAGTGTTTATTAGAGCCAACAGTGTATTAGCCTAGTGTATTATATCGAATTAGAGTCAATTTAGAGTAAATGGGAATAGGGCCATCGTATTAGAGCCAGTGGATTAGCATAGTTGCTCATGATTCAATTAGCCCACCCGAGTCGATTAGAGGATTATCCCAGTAGCTTCAACCGAGAAGTCGAGCGTATTTTCCAAGTGGACCAAACGGATTCAAGTAGAGTGGCCAAGTAGAGAGTATCAAGCCCGAGTAACCAAGCCCACCCATCTATGACTGGCATCACACCTATCTGTAATGAGTCCCGGCCATTGAATACCATCACCACTGAGTACAAGCATCGCCCCTTGTATTGAGTCCCAGCATGCGAGGTTTCTCCTGATTAACGCCCTCGATCATACGCCCTGCATTAGCAACGATACCTCCCGCGATCACACAGAAAGAGTGAAATAATAATTCTCCCGATTGCGACGAACGTAGAAATCCACAGCCCACATTGAGGCAAGCCATACAGAGACCTCGACCCTATTCCTTGACCCTATAACTCTACAGAAACATATTCCTCTACCTCGAAATCTACCTCGACCTCTTCCTCGACCTAGACACCTTCTACCTAGAGCCTATACCTCGAACTCATGGAGGAAACATAGACCTCGAACTCTATCTACTACAGAGCTGCCATAGCCACACATAGTCGAGAGTCTTTGTGCTTGAAGGGCGAATTTCCACTCATAGCCTTGCCCGATGCGGACAAGCGACTACGTTCCTTCCCGATTACAGGAAGCGCCCTCCCGGGTCCTTTTCTTTTTGCCAATAAAGAGCCAGGAGTCCTAGCCGATCATTGACAGAAGGTCATTGACATAAAGACATTACCAGAATAAGAGTAGCACCTCTAGCGAATCACCTTTAGCCTCACCTAAACCAGGGAAGGGAGGGAATAACCAGAAGCCGGATAAGCCCTAGCCTCCTACCACATGATGCCTACGATATATTTACTTACGTTGATTCACACAATAAGAAGAGGAGCCATAGGCCAATCAATAATGTTAAGGAGCTGAGGACAATTGATGATGGATTTTGAAGAAAGAGCTGGATGATGGATAAGGATTCTGCCTGCCCATCAGGAGTTGCCGGGATATGAAGAAGGAAAGGTGCGGGATGGGGACAGCCTTGATTGATTTGATCGATGCTCAGTTGAGAGGAGCCACAGGTAGGGATGTCGCTGGATAGATTGATTTCGGGCTGCGAGAAACAAACAAGTGATGCACTTAACCACGGGAATGGGTGCGCCAAATGAAAACCCATACGGGTACGCTCTTATACCGAACTATTGTTGATATTGGGATTGCTAGATTTGATTCATTGAGCAATAATGAATGAATGGCTTCTTAGAGGAGGGCCCATTGGACAGTTTTACGGGTGGCCTGGGTGCATTTACTGCAGAGGTCTTCCGGGATTGGCATTTAGTGATTGATTTATCGAGACTGAATTCTTCTGATAGGGGTGCACAACAGAACAGGACAGTCTTCTTAGATAGGCACGGACAGACGAATGAAGACTAACCAGGAGAGGATAAGATTGAGCCAACCAGCACATCGAATCAACACGGGGATGATACGCTACGCCACGGGGCGGAATCATCGACAGACACTGCGAATAAAACCTACCTGCTGATCGATACAACTTGCTGCTTGCCGAAGGGAAGTCTCTTGCCTTTCTCATCTTGCTATCCTTGGAGATGATGAATTTGCCAACGTTTGCTTGCTTTCTCACTGCCCCTATGTCCCCACCAGATGAGAGATGGCCCCCCAAGTTTCCAACATACACGATCTAAATAAGATAAGTCCGCACCGCCAGACCAGAGGAGAGTCAAGTCCTTACCGCCACCAGATGAGGAGAGATGTCCCCCAAGTTCTCCAACTGATTAGATAGAGCCAAGTTTCCAACAGACCGCGTCGAAACAGCCCCGGCACGGCACACGGCAGGGATGGCACACGGCACTATGATCGACACTTTGAATCACAAAACTACCCGCCTGCTGATCGAAAGGGAAGTCCGCACTGCCAGACCAGAGAGAGGAGAAGTCCCCTTTCGATACACCTTACCCGAGTGAGGAGAAGTCCCCCTTAACAACATGCCCGATAGAGGAGGTTTCCCCCATACCCCGGGAAGGCACTATGTGCAGTGAATGAAGGCTATGCGCATGCGACCATAGCTATGTTAGCGATACCTTCACAACAAGAGCGATTTACTACTGCTTGTTATATGCAATTCACCTTTTGAGGGTCATACGCCTGAGCCATACAAGATGCACATAAGTAACTGACATAGCCATACAGCCAGACACAGCCACTCTTAGCCTTACAGAGCCAGTGCAGCCATACATAAGCACCAGACATAGCTGCCAAACATAGCCAGTCATAGCCAGTCATAGCAGACATACAGAAAGCAACTGACATAGCGGCCTTACATAAGCAACAGTCATAGCCTTACAGTAATACAGAAACATTCATAGCCATAGAGCTTATTGATCGACACATTGACCGCCAGACGAAATAGATTGAGTTCCACGGATTAAGAACTGAATCTTCTTTCTCGCTGCTCCATTCCATCCCCCTGTTGTTCTTGGTTGTCGGCCTGGTCTCTCGTCCTTTCTACTAGCTTGCTTGAGGGGCGTTGTTTATCATTATTCTGGCTTGTGGTTATCGCTGTTGTGGCCGTCGTGGCCGTCGCTGTCGTCGTAGGGTGCTGCTGGCCTTGGACTTGCTCCTGCTCTTGGGTTTCGATCTCGATATCTGGATCTGAACCTGGATCATCCGGAGCTGGATCACGCTCACGGTCATGAGGAACTAGACCAATAACATATATATGTAGATATGTTTTTGCTGGTGGTTCCACTTCAATTACTTTAAGGGATGCTGGAAAAGGCCGTTGGAACTATATCTTCTAAAGCTGCTACTGGGACAGGAAGATATGCTAGGTTTGAAATGCCGGTGGTGGTGAAACGGTAGCTTCTGGATATTGTGTTGGATAAGCTACTGTTCTAGGTGCCTTTTCCCATCCTATTGCTTACTATGCTACTCCCGCTACTGAGCCAACTACTGCTTCAACTGCTGCATCAACGACAGAATCACCGGATGCTGGTGGTGGATAAGTTGGAAGGTATGCGGGCTATGGGTATGTTTATAGGTATACTAATGCTAGGTATGAGTATGGACCAACCTGCTTCGACTGCATCACCAAAGGCAGGTTTAGGTTATCCAATACCAAGAAATGATTGCTTAGTCGCCACTTTCATGCTTGCCTACTACAACCTCGCCCAGATACCCCTAACCGCCAACAGCAGAAGTCATTTACCGAGATCCTATTGCGGTAGTGCCCAGTAGTCATCAGTCAGTAAGAATAAAATCCACTTAAGTGTTCCGATGAGAATGATTGATTCCTCAGCCCCGCAAAGCAAATTGATTAATCAATAATGGCGAATTAGGCGGTTTGGTGAATTCAGTTCCAAGCGACCTATTTGCCTGCTCCGATCTAGGTAGCCCAGCCCGAGTAGCCAAGCCAAGCCGAGTATCCCAGCCCAGCAGCCCATGATCCCATGATCCCAGCCCAGCTATGATTGGCAAATAATCCTGGGATTTACAACAGGCATTGACTAGCGGCATCTACACCTGTATCGACTACCAGCATTGAGTACTAGCATTGACTCTTGGCATACATCAACTAGCGGCAAAGAATCCTGGATCAGTGCATCGAACCTGTATCGAGTAGCGGATCGACTCTTGGCATCGACTCCTATATGATAACTGGGCACGTGGGATTGAAAATAGGTCACTTTCAACCTCCTGGTCACGGAGTATAGGTCACGAAGAACTGGGCACGGAGAGTATGGTTTATGTACTACGGGGCATGGAGAACTCAACATGGCATGAAGACACCTCCTGTTCACGTCTAACTGAGCATGTGGTATGGAAAATAGTTCACGTCGAATAGTTTACTTATTCTAGGTTGTATAGCACGGACCTTCTATCACTGACTGGCATCAACTCTTGTCTCGACTATTGGTTAGCCCTATGGAATGACCCTATGGCGACCACTGGTTATCAACTAACCCTATGGAATGACCTTGGCAATGACTACCAGCTATCATCGGCAATGACTAATCCTGGCAATGAGTGGAAATTGTGAACATTGGGCATCATATTTCCTCAGGTCTGTTGAGAACGGACATTTCCTTCCTCTCTTGGGTACGAAGTAACGATGGGGACCTACCTTCTTTCGGGTATGCAATGAAGGTGACTCGGGTATGCAATATGGGGGGCTGATTCTCTCGGAAATAACCTTTCGGAAATGACCTTCCGACAATGACTAGCTATTGGCTGACCTTCTTACAATGACCTTATGGCAATGATAACTATCGACGGCTGACCAGCTGGCAAGGACAAGTGAAGCGTAGATATGTGAGTATCGGCCATATGAAGGCAAGGATCCGCTAAACGTTGTATATTTTGGTAGTAGTGCTTAGAGTAAGGTTGTCTATGCAATAACAACCACTAGTATGTAGGCGTTTTCTTTTTTCTGCACCTACCTGGATCTATTGAATCACCACCTGGAAATCCTAGGTATTAGTTCCGTGCCTCCTTAGTCCTCAATGAGCAAGACACTTTACTTACAATGGACAAGTCTCACGTAGATATGCTACGGCTTTATGGTATGGCAATATCCTCAATGTGACTGGATAAGATGATACACTATACTGGCTATTGGTGACTTACTGGCTTGCAATGACCTCCCAGCAATGAGCTATGCGGGGCTTTGCTGGTGCCGTAGCTTGCTTTCCCTCCCCTGTTGGTTGGATGTGACGATGCTCTTGGCCGGTGGTAAAGGCTGTGAATCGTTGGTCGGTGGAACCACCTCTACCTCTACTGTAGAATGTGTGCTATCAAATAAATAACTCACTATCAATCCCTGCCACCTCATTCAACCCCGTTCACTAGAGCCCGCCGGGATGCGAGTAAAGAAAGCCATTGCCTTGTCCTTCAACTTGAATCAGCAGGGCCTTCCTTCAACTTGGTACCACCTTTCTTCTTTTTGACCACCTCTCCCTAATAGATCGACCCTGCTATCAAAATAACGGGGTTAGAGCAAATCGAACACCTTGCTTCCTCCCGATTAGGCCCCTACCCCATTTGATAGCGATAGGCCAGGTTCACAGAGGTTGCGCAAGCACGCTCGACTAAAAGGAGAGGCAAATTTACCTGGTTTACAAGCTTTTCACTTAACTAGAAAGAAGCCCTATACCACTATGCCACCTTTCATTAGGGAATTTCCCTCGGGGATTGGGGTGGGTGGGTAAATAGTAGTTGAGCCTGCTTGCGCATAGAGGTACAGATCCGTGCATTTGTTGTGTCTCTGTCTGTAGAGGAACAGTACGATCCTGGATACGAATAAGATCAGAAACGCCATCATTGAGGCAGACAATGCAATAGCTTCGGTTATTTTTGAGTCCATTGGGTTATTCCATTCCACCATTGCAATAGCTTCGGGTGGTTTCACTTCTCTTTGCATGAGTACTCTCTATACCTTCGACCTCGGGATCCTTCCGCTCATTCAAAGACGGACTATCCTTCACATCTGGATCTTCCTTTCACGATAATAAGACTCTCGATCATAGGCGGCATTAGCCACCATGGTAGAATAGGCATGAGTAACCACCTATTAGAATGGATGGAAACCCACCTAGGAGAACGACCACCACATGGGAAGAAATAACTACCCACCTATGGGTGAACAATGGGTTCTCCATCTCGAGCTGCATCTATATATGTAAGTAAATAGTGAAACTGTACCTGCTGCTTACTGTCCATGGCTAATAACTAGTAGAGCTTCTAGCTACTAACTAAATAAGGGGCATACACCATCTCAGAACCCTTAATAGATAGTTAGGGACGGTCCAGTGATAGCATTGTTGTAGGGCCGATGATGCAGGGCCATTGATTGCTGTTTTTCCAGTGCTAGAGTTCAAAACGTTCCATTGATAGAGTAAGTTCAGTAGTTTGTATGTCAAGTAGTAGATTGGTGTAAGGCTTGCCTGCAGAGTGTCGGGTTGGTGTGGGTTCCAGTAAGTCTGCTTGATGTGGGGTTTTAATGTGTAGGTGAGAGTGTCTAAGGTTGGCATGGTGAGGTAGGTTCTTTCTCTAGCAACGGGTGTTTCAAATAAGGCGGGTACCTACACATAACACGATAATAATGTACAACTGCAGCTCTCTCCACTGCTTCTGGCTTTGAATCACCTGGCTTTGGATGCCACCTTTGCTACCGGAACAGCATGCAATTCAACTGGATACTAGAGCATTTATCCATTTGTAAGTCACACTATTGGATTGTATTGCAACACTGATCTCACCTCATAGTACCTGAAGGTACAACCCGCATAAAGGTGGTATTCCAGGTTTATGGAGTCGAGGCATATAGGATTCTCCGGAATCTATGTCGTATTCTCGACCGACCCGAAAGCTAACCATTATACTCTATAGACCAAATAGCCGATAAAGCGCCCACTACATGGATTGGGCAACAAAGGATGGATCAACCGAATAGCAAAGGAACTTGGTCGGCTAATAGCACACAACCTCCTTTCAAACAACAGGCGAAAAAACTATACACCAGTCAGAAGCTAACGTCTACATTTTGACTAGGAACTCACAGCATTCCACCAACCTTTAGGAACAAACGAACAGATGGAACTAAGCCACTCACATTCTATTCACTTGAACTAAACCCCTTCTCCCTATCTCTGAGCTATCTGCCCCGCCTATCCGGATGAAGCAAATGAAGGAGCATCCTAGCCATTATCAAGATTCATAGCCTCGCCCAGATTGAGTACCAGAGCCCATAGTTGAACCACTAGGAACAAAGTAAGTAGCTTAGCCTATTTTAGAGCCATTACCTCGCCCCGCATCTATCTTAGTTCGAAAGCCAATTCGAGATCGAGCAGCAATTTCACCTGCCAACTGGCGCGGATTCATTTATAGATCGAGTGTAAGTTCCAGTCCCTATAGCAGTTTAAGCACCACGGGAAGAAGCAAGGGAAGCCTCTTTAAGTAATAATAAGTCTATGGAAGAAGCAGTGGTTAGACACCCGATTGAAGTTCAAGCAACAGTTCGAGATGTAATAGTGAAAGCTCCGATTATAGCCTGTAGCATCCTTTCCTGTTCGAGTGTCAATTTGAGATTTTTCCGTGTCTCACTTATATATAGCTCTCCATGCCTTTTGACAAGGGAATGACGATAGTAGCTAAAGATCACCGTACACAGTATCATGAGGAATTGGACGGAAGCGAACGTTGAAAGATATAGTGAATAGTGGGGGCCTCTCTATGAAAGTGCGTCATGATCGAGAATAAGATCCGTTCAGTGCAGATCCCGATGTGGATTCAGTTGACTAAGTAACAGTCCCGGTCCTTTTAGTCAAAGATTCATATTCATAGCCTTTTTCTGTTGAATTAGCGCCAAGTCTATATAGTGACCCAACATATCTGCCATATAGACGACTATAAAATAACCACCAGATGCAAAGGCATATAAAGCAGGGGTACCATCACCAGTATAAGAGAGAAGCATCGGTAGCAATGGTTTCAGCAGTAGAGTAAACAGCGGCAAAGGTACCATAAACCGCCGGAGGAGAGGCGGGGGCAGAGGCGGTTAGATAGCCTATTTCTCCACCAATAGCTCTTATACCTTGGTCAGCATAGGCAAAGGTGGGCACCACAATAGATCGAGATCCAGATTCAATTGATTCGATAAAGAGGCGAGATAGATGTGATAAAGAGGCTATAGCGAGCGTGAAGACCTCCTTCCGACTGTGCTTACTCAAACTATGACGAGGAGTAGTGATTGCTAACTAGACTAATCTTACTAGCTGCTAACTCAAATAACTAGCTTACGGAGAGACCAATAGAAACAGCGAGACCCATAGGAAGTCACTAAAGGGCGTGTAGCATTTAATAGCTTAGTCCTCATCTCCGTGATAGGTTAGTCCTCATCTCCGTGGCTTACATAAATACTAAGGACTACTGGCTACTGGCTAACATGGATACTAATGACTACTGGCTAACCAAACTCAAACGGGAAGGAATCAAACCTCTTCATCCTCTACTTCCTTCTACTTCATCCCATAGGAATGATCTGGCTATGCAAACTAATAGGAATGATCTGCTCTACTACACCCGTAGAGGGAAATAGCCTGCTTCTATCACCTTACCCACCAGGGAAAGGCTCTCTACTCGGGTTCCCTGCTTTGCAGTTAAGATACTCAGATACTTATTGGCTTACCTTGATGACTGGCGTAGATAGATTCTTTATAGACTTGCCTCTTGAACTCAGATAGAGATTCTTTTATGGACTGCAGAGATAGTCTTTTGTAGGAGGGATGTAGGACGGAAGGAACTGCTTCGAGACGGACAGAAGGAACCATTTAAAGGGGCTGCGATAGATTCTTTTTTTACAGCTAGCGCCATATATTATTTTGTGGCAGACAGCTTGGGATGACAGCTTCGGATTATTTCTTTTATAGCTAGACACCCACCGAACATAGATAGATTTAATAGCTGGGCACCGAACATAGAAGATTATTTTTTACCTTGATCCGGATATGATATAACCTTTATACCGGCTTTTAGGATAGGTCCATAGCATAAATATGATAGCTAGGTCCATAGAGAGATAGCTAGGTCAATAGCAGAGAGAAAGCTTGCTAGTAGCTTGGTCACTGGATGAAGAGAACGACTGGCATTATGAAGAGAACGACTGGCATGATGAAATAACTAGCACCTTGTCCCCTTGTCGCTAGCATCTTGTAACCTTGTAACCTTGTAACCTTGGCGCATGGGGATGACTCTTGGTATATTTGTTGGGAATGACTGTTGAAATCATGGCATGTCACTATGGAGTTAGGGATCAATTCGAGGTAGGATTGTTTCTCCGTAGGAGGGTTAGATATTAGATAGAAAGATGAGAAGTAGGGTATATGTCTTTCATAGTAAGAATGGTTTCTCTCCGTAATTTGTATAATACCTTATAATACCTTCATATCCTATATAAGAGCAAGAGATTTCCTATGCTCAATAGAATTGTTACTAAGTAAATCTTTATTTCATCCCTATGCACTTTACTTTATTTAACGATGCATTGCACTTATTTATTGATTCGTTTCCTAAATCCTAACATATCAATCCTGAACTACTCTATATCCATGCATGAATTATTATTCGTAGATGCACTGATCGAAATGAAAAGAAATAATGCATACGAATAATGCTAGCAATCGCGTACACATCTACTAAGAATTACCTATAGATTTGAGTATTATGCTGATTATACGATGCACATGTGGCGGCATTTGAATAATGTGATCTCATACCCGTAGTTCCAAGCTATAATGTATCTCATACCAAGTCCCAAGTTATAAAGTATCTCATGCTATCTCACTAGTAATGAAAGTATATAATCCTCATGCTATCTCACTAGTAATGAAAGTCCCTCATGCCATGCCAAGCTGATTGAGTCTCCAATGCACAGAGTTAATATGGATCGTTCATGATCTCTTCGTACGCTGCTAAGTATCTGATCATACCTTCATGTATCTGATCATATCTTCATGTATCCAATCATATCTAGTGATAATCAATTCATAGCATAGTATCTTATCATATGTGATAGGCAATGTATCCAATAGCTAAAGAGGCAATTTCTCTAATAGCGAGGTAATAAAGGTCTGCTGAAACACAATGTATCTAATAGTTAATCGCAACAAGAAGAATGGCACTTGGTTTAGTTTTCATGGGGTGAGGTTGGTTTAGGTACTGTATCCCATCTCCAGCATTTCCTCGTGTCTTGTATAGGGACAAGATGCTGCTTATCGCCGGTTCATTCAGAAATAGTGGTTACTGCCATTGATAGTATAGAATGCTGCGTATCATGAAGAGAGAACAGGTGGTTCCTATATAGTACGGCTGGTTCATAGCGACCAAGTAGATATATCTCGTATATAGACAGAAATGGGTTCGATCCTCCTCATGTATAGAAAGAAGTGGTGATACCCTAATGTGAGATGGTTTGGCTCAACCCTCAAGGTAAGATGCATGGACATATCATGAGGTACGTACTATTACATAGTCTCCCAATTTTTGAGTAGTGATAAAAGTTCCTCCGTTAGTGTAAGTTCCGATTATTTCAATTAGTAGGATTAGTTTCATTATTAGTGATAAAGGCTCCTTCCTTTGCAATAGCAATAGGCTCCGACACAATTCATTAAACAAACAAAGGCTAGTCATCAAAGTAGAGTCTCTTCTATCTAGTGCACTAGTTCTAAGTAAAGAAGTGCCTTAATTGGCATTCTGACTAAAGAATCGAATCCATTTTAGTTCCCCAATATAGCTAATCCAAACCCCCTAAAAAGAGGTTTCATTGAGCAACAACACCAAATTGGAAGAAGTTGTCATTTTGACAAATAAGTCTCATTTCAACTATTGGTAGAGTTCACTACAGCTAATTAGAACTAGTTGGACTGAAGTCGAACTATTGGGTGGGACTTGTAAAGTTGTTGAACTACTACTAGTGGGACTAGTTTGATAGTCAGGCTTCGCGGTAGCAGCAAAAAAAATAGTCGTTCGTTGTTAGAACTACAGAGCTTTATAACTCCATTGCAACTATCTATTTCACTACGGCTTATTAACTACTTCTAATTAGAACTAAGATTTAACTACTTGCAACAATCGAGACTCAACAAAGTTTTGAACAACTGAACTACAGCTTTATGTACTAGGAACATCATGAATAGAAGAACCAGGTGTTACTCAATGGGGAAAAGTATCATATTTAGAGATTGAAACTTTAGATAATTCAATTATTCCAACCATTGGATTAAGGCCTTAGAAACTGCCTGAAGTCCATACTCGTAAGCTCTACTAGTTATTAGTGCATGGAAAAAGGCAGAGAGCTAGCAGTGTCCAGTATACCCACTCTACCTTTCAGTGAAAGGGTAATTGGTAAAGCGGTAATGTAACAGCATGAACAACATGAATTTATCCTGGTCTCGGCTAGCGTAGCGGCAGCTCACACACAGTTTCATGTCTCGTCTATGTGGCAGGTTCCTTGTTCTCGGATATTGATCGATAGCGCTCCATTTCAAGGGATCAAGCGATAGCGATCTGTGAGCCTTTTACAACCCAGTGCTCAAACCATTATGGGGGGAAGTATCTATCCAACCAAGCTCCTTCCTTCAAGGTTCGAAGCGTCTGTCCTGTTTAAGCGTATTGATTGCAAGGGGAACTAAGTAGCGGAAACACAATCAAGCAAGCAATATGATAAAAGCCAAGCTCAAGCAAGGGGTTTCGCTCATTATTCTTCTTCCCGCGGTAGCGCTCCAAGCTCAAGGGTTCAAGTAGTTGTATCTATCCAACCAAGTAGCATCAGAACCGTATCTGTTCCTTCTGTCTCATAGTGCCAACTGTGGGACCCGGCCTCGACTTGGTATTGTTCCACAAATGCGTAAAGGTAGCAGAGTCTTTTGGATCGAATCTTGGATCGACAATGCTGCTTATAATTACGCTTTATTATATAATTAATTACGCTTTAGCATCTACTGGGATCATAGCTCAAATCATCGAGCATAATATCTTATACAAAGAAAGAGAAATTGAAAGTATATAAACAACCCTCGACCAACATCGCCAATAAGTGTTCGACTTATCTTGGCTTTCTTCTTGCTAGAAGAACGGGTGGATCTTCGAATCAAGGACCGGACGGATGCTTCAAGTTCAGGGACGGATGCTGCTCCTAAAGCCATTCGTAACTCCATGAAAGGTGGGTGGTCGAACGCGGGCCTCTCCTAGTTTTGTATATTGCTGCTTCGAACAATAGGGATTAGTTCCTATGCACTATGGTAGGGATTAGTTCCCACAGGTTGAGTGACAGCTTAGGGGTTTAGTTCCAATAGGGTCCGGTTTATCAGTTTGGTTTACCGATTAGTCCCCACAGGCCTTGAAAAGGTTGGTTTACCACCATTGGGGATTAGTCCACTGGGGCTTTTCTCCTCTCCACCTTAGAATTATATGCTCTACCTAGCTTATAAGGGTAAGCTCTACCTAGCTTATAAGGGGTAAGGAACCTTATATAGGGGTAGGGCTCCACTGAGGTGAGGAAGGTACAAAGCTATTCTCCACAACTTAGCAGGCTATTCTCCACTACCTTAAACCTTTTAAGGGGTTTGGGTCATAGGGTAGGTAGGGTTAGCCGGCAGAGGCTGTAATACATTTATAAGACTGAAACTAGAAGACTTCCGGGCATCTAGTTATGGTAGATGAAATAGCTTAAGACTCAGCTTGTTCCCCCTGAGGGTAGACTGACCTGAGTGAAGGGGGAAGGTAAGGTACCGAACTGATAGCGGTGAGACGTTTCCCTCGAAGATTGCCTAGCTTCAAAGGTAACCCCAGCGTGATAATTGGAAGAAATGGGTCGACTATGGCTGAGCAAAGGATGAGTCTAAATGGCATAATGAATATATGCGGGGTAATTTAGTTAGTCCGAGAAATAACCAGTCAAAGCGGCCATTCCAGTACCCGGGTATAGAGGAAGAAGAGACTAGGTAACCGTAGGCCGGGTAATAAGAAAATGATGCGTAGGAGGGTAGGAAGAGCATAAAAATGGTGTAATTAAGTGATTCGCCCGCCCTATTTATATATATTCGGGTAACAGATGCATATATTCAGGTTGTGTACGGTAAAATTAAATGAAAGTCCCTAAGTTTACCACTGTTCCCAAGGATTGTGCACATATATACCTCTTCCTGGACTATATACTCGCCCGCCGGGAGTAGGTAAACCAAGGAATAAGTAGCTCCAGAGCTATAGTACGTCGTTAAGATTGGTTTCGGGTATGGGTGAGAAGCGAGTTGATGGGGACATATATAAGTGGGCGGTCAAAGAAGAAGGTTTGTGGAAAGGATGCGACCGATTGTGCAAGTTAGATTTGGATTGTGGAAGTGTGGCGAGACTTTATAGGCTTGGCTGAAATAATATCCGGCCGGTAGGTAACTTTAAGTGAAAGAAAGCATTGAAATGACTTGTTGCTACCCCAAGGATGGGTAGGCTGATCTTAGCTTGCTGGATGAAATAAGGGTTTCCCTTCTGTTCGATGACCCGACCGTAGTTATGGGCATGTGTGTAAATGTTTGAGTAGCTGGGCCCATGTTTATCCCATTGAATATGGATGTAATTCAGTATATATTGACCAACATCCCCGGTGGAGTTGCGCACTTACCCGAAAAAGATGCGGGTTGGGACGCAATAGATATCTGAGGGAAGCACTCGTTGGGAGCTACTTCATGATACGATATAATGGGTCGTGAAATGATGGATGCAGATTAGTAGATGACGCTTTACTGACTTAATATCATTAACCTTGTTTGCACGGACCCACCCACCTGAAGTAACTCCTCTTCAATAAACATAAATTGGGCCCGTCATCGCTGCCTGGTGAAGAAACCCGTGCACCTTAGACGATTAGGGATTGTAGAAGGTAAACGCGACCCCTGCCGTGGGCCACCTGACACCTTACACGGACCCCTTGGATTGGCTTACCATAGTTGACTACCCGTTTCACGCTAATGAGTACCTGTGCTAAAGAGACTGCCCTTATTTCTTTACAGGTACTAGCATGGGCCCCTCGTACCCGCAAACACGGAAGCAAACGGTGAACAGATTTAGAATGTGGAAATATATATATATATATTAGGTGGCATTATTAGGAGGACTATTATGGTTCAAGAATGAGCGTAGTGTAAGGGAGCGAACTCTCGGAAAGATTTCTATGATAAGGGAAGGACGGGGCAGGATCGTGTTTGGGCGCTGCACTGAACCCTTTGTCCAAAGCGGGTATAGGTCATCTCCAGTAGACGTAGCTAAGTCTCTCTTTCTAAACATTTCAGTTCCGAGCATCAATAAAAAGAAATGCCTCACATGAATAGTTGTTCGTGCGGGTTCATTCAATATACACACCCCATTACCGAGTCACATCATCTAAATATATAAATATATAGAGGGAGTTATTTCGTTACCAGGTGAAACCTTGGCTGAACCTAACTTAGTTAGGGAAAGAGGGAACCTCAACCTTGTTACCTATCTGTATTGTATCGCCCCATCAGGGAGAGGCGTGCAACAATGTATCTTTTTTACATAACCATAGGGTCAACCTTTACCAACCCAAAAAATGACAATGAACATGAGCACTCTATATATTACCTCACCTTTAGCACTCACCTTAGCGACCAAAGCACAGAGCGAGAGGAAGCCCATCCACACCGCTACCAACCGAACCAATATTTCGTTCAGAGCTATGAAACCATGAATTCATGGCCTTCCCAGTGATCAATATAGCTGGCCTTCCCAGTGATCAATACAGCCTACCAGACAAGCTACTACCCCTTCCCTCATAGATTGATATTACATATGTAATCTAGTTCATGATTCGAACATGTTTAATGAATGGATTGACTGGGGGGAGAGCATATTTGATCTTGGGTTTCGGGAGGTTTACTTATTTATTTGCATCCTTTTCACTTACTTGAAAACTATATGATATCGCGTGCCATTGAGTGATACCAAAAAACCCAACAACCCCTTCTCACTCTAGAAGCATCATGGAGTTATCCCCAACCCATTACCCCCTTCGATTAGAAGCTCCAGATTTAGGGTTGATTAGCCAATAGGGTTAGGGTTTCCCTTTCACTTAGATCCTTTCACTTCTGGATGCCTTGGGGTACATTGGATTCTTGTTGGGACATCGCCCCTTGGGATGGATTGAGGGATTTCTTCTAGTTGTCCCGAGAGGCTGGCCTTTCCCTTTATCTTTGATCGTTTTCACTGTCAAATGGAGGATTCTCTAGTTAGTTGCCCAGAGAATAGGGTAGGGGAGCCTTTACAGCGGGCTTGATAATTGACTCTTATTACTTATATAATATGACGACACTTCTTGTGAGTGTGAGCTTTCTTTTCCACGAATTACCGTACAACCCAACCAAGTCAGGCAAGTCAGGAAGGAGAAGGACAAGTGCTTCATTCACAAACTTCTATTTTAGGACATTGAGTGAGTGCTTGCTGCCCAACCTATTAATTGGATGAAGCCAGCCCAGCCAGGAACACGAAAGTTGCAGTCAGGTATGGCAGGCATAACCCCTTTTTTGAAAAACTCTTTACCTGCCAGAAATAGATCTTTAGAAACCCTAGATCATGAGGTGCTTTGGAGGGAGGGAATGCTAGAAGACCTTAGATTAGAAGCAAGTACTGGGTAGACGGGATGGATTGAGAAGGAATAACCTTCAAGGCAGGCTATCATTTAGCTACTTGCCTAATGACAAATTACCTTTACCAACCCAGTTGAGGTGAGGATTATGTCCACGACCCATGCCAACCACGGGTTTAATATAGATATAATCACATCTCAGAACGTTTCTTTGGATCGACCGGAACCGCTTCTTGGGCAACCGGAATCTTCAGAATTGACTTGAAAAACTACTTACCCACTGGAAGAACTAAACCTAGTAGCGATGGCGGCCTTTAGTCGAGAGTTCGGCAAGCTCACCCTAGATCACTCACTTAGTTCATCTTAGGGAGGTACCAACCTTTCGATCGGGCTTTTTATAATAGAACCTCTTTTTTATGGGATTTATCATTATTATTATGAAATATATAATACGAACACTTAGTTGACCCTTTTTTACCTTGTTGCATTGCACGACCCAACTGAGCAAGGATCAGAAGTAAGTGCTTTATCCACGAACTTACCACTTTTTTACCTTTTTATTTATGTATTATGGATTTGACATTCCACAAATACTCTTAGTAGCTTACTTTACTCCCCCTGCATTACAACATGCCGGGACGGAGGAAGCCAGATGGATCGATGGCTTGGCTGGAAGGCTTTATGTTTTGGATGGGACATCAGACAAAGAGCAGAGTTTGGATGGATGGATGGGTGGGAGGGGAGGGCTAGCATTCAATACTATTCCCTTCAGTTGTTGATACGGCGGGTGGACGTGATGACCCGATGATGGATTGGGTTGGCCGTTGATCCATATCTGATATGCTTTCTGTTCGATTGCCCAATGATCCGAAAGGTTGGGAAGTTGAACAGAAAAGGTTGAATGCTTGTACGAAGAATATCGTATACAAATATCTCATTATATATGTAATTATGCATTTCATATGGTTCGGGTGTGCTTAAGGTTGGGGGGCTGGGTGAAGGCTTATCTTGCTGGCTTCTGGCTGGGCTCTGGCTTCATCTAGAGCCTTTACTTTTAGGACCTGCTACCCACCTGCATAGTTACCCACCTTAATAACTAGACCTAGTAGCCCCATACAACTTGAGCTATTCCCCTTCATCTTTGCCCATACAACTTGAGTACCCTTCAACTACTTGCTTGACCTTGAGCCTATAACTAGGTGAGGTAACGTGTGAGGAGAGGCCAGGTAGGGTGAGGTACGTTAAGTGACTCGACAAAAGGCCCATAGGGACTCGGCCGAGGTTACGAGGTCGAGGAGAGGAACGAACTCTCGACTATAAGGCCGCCATCGACTCACTATTCATATGGTGAGGAACAAATCTATTTTTGGGGAGGGGAAAGCCGCCATCATGCGTAAGCATGACTCGACCACCGCCATCAACTTGAAGAACTAAAAGGCCGCCATCGCTCCTCTCCTCTTAAACCAGGGCAATTGGAACCAGGGCTCATGAAACCGGGCTCCTTCAACCAGGCTCGATATTTGAACCAGGCTATTGGGACCATGGCTATATGAACCAGAGCTATTTTACATTTAAGGTAACGTTCTTAAGCTTATGAATGTGAAGTTGCTTCTTCTGGTGAGGAGACGTATTCGCAATTGTCACGGGCCTGGGCTCTGCCGGAGATGTATTCGCCATTGTTTCATAACCTGACTTCACCCTTGGCGGTGGTTTGAACATCTTTCGATGGCGGCCTCCGTCGAGAGTTCGCTTGCTCACCCTAGAAATATTGGCCATTTTACCTCTCCTCGACCTCGTAACCTCGACCGAGTCCCTTTCGGGCCTTTGTCGAGAGTTCGGCAAGCTCACCCTCACCAAACCGCCGCCAAGGGTGAGCCTATCGAACTCTCAGCAATAGGCCGCCATCGACGGAGTCACTCACTATTCATATGGTGAGGGGGAGGGGAAAGCCGCTTTTGAAGACAGAAGCTATTTTGTATAGAGTTGATAAATTAGCTTGACCGACCCCCAAAAGAGAGTTGTTGATGGCGGCGGTTTAGGAATTTCTCCCTTGCCTGATGCAGACAAGCGACTACGTTCCTACGAGATTGGCCCTTTTACCGTGGGCGGAGGTTTTGGAATATTGAGCAACGAATGAATGCATAATCACATATATAATGAATGCATTCATTGCTCTCTCTTTGGTCGAGCAAGCGGTTCGTCCCCTCATCCTTGTCTGATTATAGACAAGCGATATACATTCCTTCCCGATTACAGGAAGCGCCCTCCCGGGTCCTTGCCCCGCGAAGGGAGATCAGGTTCTCCTACCCAAGGTCGGGATATCCCTTGGGAAGGTCCGGAGGGCTTGCGCTTCTGAGGGCAAGGATATCCCTTACGTTATGCTCAGGTAAGCAACGTAGATCTATAGTTCATTCTGGGATCACCTCCATTGAAAATGCATATATTATATGTAATTATGCATTCTAGGGTGAGCATGCGAACTCTCGACAACAGGAGAGGGAAAGATAACTGCTCGATGGCGGCGCTTTCTTGGAATCTGTAATCTTAATAAGGGGAAAGAGTAACGCGATGGCGGCGCTTTTAGTTCAGTTCGGTAGAACGTAGGTCTCCAAAACCTGATGTCGTGGGTTCAAATCCTATAGAGCGCGAGTAGTTCATCTATATATACTAAGAAAATCTCAAAGTATCTGTTGGGTCTTTTTCCCTTTCAATCATACCTGTCCTGGCTTTTCTATTTGAACATCCAGTTCTTTAGCCTTAATTGAGTCTAACACTTTAGAAACATCTAAGGGGAGATTTGCTACAATATATTCTATCTAAATGACCTCTCCCGTTGGTCGAGCCAGCTTTTGCTTCCTCAGGATCATATTCAATTATTTACCTTGTTACTTCCTTATAACACTACCCCATCTAGTATAAAACACTCACCCTTTTGACCCCCTTCTCACTACTTGCTGCGTTTACTTATTATAGTTCGAAATAAGCTCTCTATCTGTAACTGGAACTGGCCCTTTTTATTTATTCAAAATAGGGGCGTTGAAGTTCCGCCTGAATATACCAACAGCATAATAAATAGAGACAGAGGCAAAGGTATTGGAAGCAAAAGTAGCAGATATAGTGACAGGTGCAGCTTACCTCATTCATTGGCCCACTATCAGCATGAGAGGCGGGAGAGACAGTTGATCCTTCCCGATTACAGGAAGCGCCCTCTCGGGTCCTTGCCCTCAGAAGCGCAAGCCCTCCGGACCTTAAAATTAGCCTCTGAATGAACCTAGCAATCCTACCCTTACTTTCCCCTTTACTTCCACAGTTCGACATCCATCCGCATTCAGTTCGAAGTTGTGGCCGAATGAATGAATGAATGAATGATAGATCGATAGATAGATTGATTGATTGAAGCTGAGCGAACCAGAGTGGTGGTGGAAGAAAGAAGAGGCCAAGTCGTGTGAGTCAGGTGGGTGCACCAAGTACGCAAAACAACGAGACTGATCGGATTATTACACTGATGCTCGCTGGCCGTATCGAAGTCGACAGACCGATGCCCAATCGTCTGAGGTGGGTGGGTCACCGATACTAAATGGTTACTTGCACGAACAGGAAGGAAACAATCATCATTTCACTTTCACGCCTTCAGGAATAACCCATAGCTCATATTTTTTGGGGCGAGGCAGGACACCAGACGGATTACGTAGCAGTGTGAGGCGCAATGAGAGAGAGGTATATGATCTGCTTGCCGGTTCTATATTGATTGCCGCTGACCTGTATATGTCGCCAGAGGAGGGTAGTACATATGATGTTCCGCGAAGGTTTGCTGCTGGCCGGTTGAAGTGACCAGAGGTGCTGTATGCAAAGGTGTTGTATGCGAAGGTGGATCAAGAGAGAAAGGTTGACAAAAAAAATCTTGGTTATATATGATTCAACTGGGTTAGGTGGATTCATTTCGACCAGGACATGTTAAGAGAGGTGAAAAAAAGCGCGTTTCCAACTTACGACGAGAAGAACGAAACAATCCTTGAACGGATGGAAGGACCAGTACGCATTCCCGCTTGCCTCCTTGTTGGTGGTGGTGGTTGATCGCTAGCGCTTTCCCCCCCTTGACCCTGTTACCGCTACTGATGAATAGTTACCCTTGTTTCCCACTTCAACTTGACTAAAGCATCAGAACCTTGAGCTCTTGCTTGGATAGATACTACAGCCTTCCCCCTTGATGCTTACCGCTACAGAGCTTACAGAGCTTATACTAACGGAACTCAGTTACTCAGAGCTCTACTTAATGGAACTCAGTTACTCAGAGACCTTCCCCCTCAAGGGGTAAGTGATAGCGATTATTTGAAACCTCAAGCAAGAAGTGTCGATCCATCCTGAAATAGGCAAATAATAAAGTATAATAAATTGTTTACCCTGATAAAGAACATGCTTCGAGGTCCTCTTAATCCGAAATTTAGCACTGCTACCAACCATTCTTCATTCTTCATTTCCATTTCCCATACGCTGGCTACTAGCTAGTGACTAGAGCAGATACAAATAGAGATGTTTTGACCGATGGAAGTACTTGAAATGCCATCTATGAATGAAAGGTAGGGGGATGACAAGGTGCGGAGCCGCTGCTTTCTTTATCAGTCAGAGAAGATCAAAGAAGATTACGGGGAGCCTTGTTACAAAGAAAGGGGAGCCATTGTTTGTCAGATTACAACTACAGAAGCATCACTTTAGTGGATTTTAGTTGGCGTAGACTAGACAGAGGAGCCAGTGTGACAAGCTGAGCCATATTACTTAGGGGGTGGGATAGAAACCGGTGTTGGCGAGAAAGAAAGAAAGCTTTCAATCATTAGTTGGAAGGAGCTTAGGAGCCGGAAACACAATTAATACAGGAAGGAAGAAGCCCCAATAAAACATAAGTGGAATAAACAGTAGAGCCCACAGCAGAGCCCACAGTAGCAGCACACAGCAACAGAGCACACAGCAGCAGCACCCACAGCATTGGCAGCGGACAGAAACAAAGAGAAACATAAAAATATTATGAGTCAACACAAGGTTCAATCTCGAGGAGCTAAAAGCCACTAGATTGACTATGGAAATCGAGGACCCGTAATTCATGGGAAAAACACCAATCGTGACCTTTGCGGAGAAACGTGGAATCCGTTGATAGAACTCGGAATCGAATAATGGGTAACTAACCGATGAGATTGATGTCCGTAGACTATGTAGACCGCTTTCTTCGCTAAGGATCTTGGGGCTCGCTGGTCTGCGGTTGCAGGGAAAGCCAATCATTTCAATAATTCATCCACTCCACATTCACAACTTCTCTTGATGCTAGATGCCTGTACATCTATCTATCTCAATCTTAGCATCCCACTATTGAGTTCGAACGAGTGGCACTGGGGAAGGTTACCGATTCCCAACTCGTGCATCCATTACAATACAATAAAGAATCCATTAGTTCAATCCGTCCCACATACTTGTTCAAGGTATGTCGAACAGTAGTTTAAGTTTAAGGTTGTGAGCTTTGCCTTACTCCCATTCAATCCAGGGTTCAACGAAGGGGACACCTTATCTTGAGTTGGGAGCGGATTAAGGTAGGATAAATTCTTAATGAGATCAATTGGTTCGGCCCGGGACGAACAACTGCAGACAGGGGGTTATGGTTAGGTCTAAGAGACACTTACTGGGGAACGAGACTAGTCCAGCAAGGATCCGATGGGACCGCATTACCCCGAGTAAACCTTCGCTTCAGCTGCTTTGTACTGAACAGTGCAATTCACTACCTTTCCCACTGTTACAACCGGTCAATATAAGGTACCTCGGAACCACCTTATACTAACAGCTGTTGAACCTACTAGCGCTCTTCCAAGAAATCTCGTCAATATTTGACCGATGCAAGTTGCCTTGTAAACTCTGAAAACTATCCCAACACATTCCATCGACCGACTTGTACTACCGCAAGGCTAGCCTGAATAATCTAACCTTACGTTTGCCCTCGCTTCGAATTTAGTGCATCAATAACTAGTCAAAATAAATGTGTACTAGCGTAGGTCACAAGTATGGTTCTATTAGAGCCCTAGCAACAGAGAAACACAGGCAGTCCATTATGGGAGGCGCTCGGAGCCGCCTCATCCCGCTTACCCATGCCTGATTTTTAAAGCTTAGGCCCCTCCCGCACTCGCTCATGCTTCACATGCTCATTCATTTCAATCACACACCACCAGTAGCAAGCTCCATCATCATCAAGATAAAGAATTCAATAATAGTAGCAGGGGTGAGGAAACGAAGTGAACGAACCTCCCTAATTCTCACCATTAAGATCGATAAATCCATAATGGTAGTAGGATAAATACATAAATGCATCTGTCAATCCCATCCTATAGGAGCAACGACAGTATGAATAGCAATAGAAATCTCCCCCTCCATGGCGGTCATTAAGGTATTGGCCTGAGAGAGCAAAGTCATAGAATCAATGTACTGATAGCCCATAAGCCCAAGATATCCCTAAGTTATGTGGACTGCGGCTATTGCTTCCTACGCCTGAGTTATACATACCATTGCCACCTGAGTGATGGCAGCACAGATAGGCAAGACCGTCTATAGAATGTGTGCTGCAAGTAACCCCAACTTCTATGGCAAAAGTGAGTTAAGCGAGGGGTCTGAGCGTGCAGTTACTAAGTCCAAGCTGTAAATGTAAGTTAATGCCTATGTTGGGATATCAATGGCACCCATATCCATGTTTCTTTCATGGGAGAATCAAAGGGGGGTGGATTGTGAAGTAGCAAACCGAGACGAGAATTGAACTAAGTAGTTGAAACAGCAAAGCTAGAGGTGAATATTCAATGTAGTATGTTATGAAAGATGTTTCCAGACTCATACTTTCACGTTTCGGTTTATATTCCTTGGGTCTATCATTCCGAGACTTCAGTAGGAGCTGGGACTACTGGCTGGTTTGGAAAATTCCAATACCATGAGGTGGAGTTACTTTTCTCATTGAGAATCGGATCATCCTGTAGGTGCATGTCCTTATCTGTTGATATCTCTGGTGGATTTCGCTCTCCACCTGTTCATTTCACTCCATTGGCTTCTTCCATTAAGTCAGCCTAGAAGGTACATCGTTGCGCTAATGAGTCTTTAGACGGTGCAGTGAGATGGGAGCTATTTGACGTTGCCCAACCAACCAAGACATCTACGACTGAGACGTTACCTGCAGTCACGGGCTCGAGGGTCGTCCTTCCCCGTTTGCTGCTCACTTGATATCTTCTTGGACCATGAGTGAATGCAGCACCTGGTCCCGATCTTGAGAGCCAACGATAACAATATTGGGAAAGTAATAAAAGAATAAGGGTTGGGACCTAATATGAGGACTTACCTGGCTGGGGTTCACTTCGTTTCCAGAGATCACTTCATTTTCCCGGGTTGGGTCTGCTTAGGGCTTAAGGCTGGGGTCTGGCCTGGTCCAACTTCCTCACCCATATGAATGAGTGAGTCCCTCTCCTCGACCTCGTAACCTCAGCCGAGTCCCTCACTTCTTTGGGGAAGGTGAGCGATAAATCCCTCACCATATGAATAGTGAGTGACTCCGTCCCTACGGGCCTATTGTCGAGAGTTCGACAGGCTCACCCTTGGTGAAGGTTTTATTCTCCCTCCTCTTCTTGCATTTTAAGGAGGCGGAGGTTTGAACATCGCTGATCATTATCAGAAGGAAATTGCCTCAAGGTGATACAGGTCAGGGAGGGCCATTCACGCAGTAGGTTAGGTAGGTAGTGTCTTCAGGCAGGTCAGGTTGTGCCAGTGTGAGGTGCACCCATTACCCTAGCTCCTTCCTACACCCATTCCAAGTTTACAACAGACAAGAGAGAAGTTCTTCAATGGCCGAGAGGAGAAGGAAGTGGTTCCCCATCATATATAGTCCTATTCTAGAGATGATAACTTTCAATGGAGAGGATGAGAACTTTCATCGCTAGAGAAGAGAAATTTCACATACCCCGGGAACGGGGCTTACCCCTGCGGAAAAATAGGTTATACCTCAACTTGATGTTCTGAACATGTGTTACATACGATGCACCTATTTAGGATCATACGCCATTCATAGCCAACCACCAATCAGAGTCGATCATAGACATTGTTTAGTCATAGCCAGTCATAGCTAGAAGCTATAGTCATTGCAATAAGCTCGAGTCATTGCAGTAACAGTCATAGCCATAAAGTCATACATACCCAAGAGAGAAAGACCCTCTCGAGACGGCACTGAACGGACGGAACCGTTAGGTTTCTACAGCACTTACCGATACGGAACATTAGTTTATACCTCGACTTGATGCTATAATGATGCTTACTTACGTTGATTCGCTATTTGAGGATCCCCCATTCATAGCACAGATAATCCACCACGCAAAAAGGATATTGTCTATTTACTGAACTATACCCTTTATGAATGTTTCCTTATGATGGCGGGATGCAATTGATTTCGGGTTTTTCGCTTTTATGCTTGCTCGCTTTACGAAGGAGAACCCATCTTTCAATATTGATTATGTTATGTGAACACCTGAAGAATGAGATCGAGACATTACATTATGTTGTTACCAGATGAGCATATCAATTATTGGGGCAAGCACTAAGTTTGGGTAGAAAACAAGATTGCACAAAAACTTCTCATTTGACTTTCTCATTTAGAGAAACCTCATACTCGACTACTTAGAGTCCCTCCGGGTCCTCGATCTCCTAGCGTCCGATCGAGTGGTGGATATATTGAGATCTATATATATATTGATCTGGGTTATCAAACTCGCTTTTATCTATAGGGTGAGTAAGCGAACTCTCGACCAGGGGGAGAGGAAATTCGAGGATTTCCAGCGTTTAAGGGTTGCACCTTCCTTCCCTCCTTCCTCTTGCTCTTGCTTTCCTCGCTGCTCCAGCTCTCTCTTGCTGATGGGGTAGCAGCCTCGACTTCATCTCTTCTTCATCCTTCCTTCTAGTAGTATTATCCTAGTAGTATTATCTGTCCTTCTTCTCGGCTTGTCTGCCCCTTAAGAGCGCAGCCCTAACGTGAGTCGGCCAAGCCCTGTCCTCTCCCCGCCTTCCCACCCGCACCATCTCATCTCATCGGGGTCTTGATGGGGACTAATCTATTTGATCTGGGTATCTAATGGGACTCATCGGGAACAAGCCGCCCAACACCAAAACCTATCCCTGCCTTCCCAATCCCGTATCGCTTTTTACCCCCCTCACTACCCTACTTATCTTATCTATACCCGGTTGGGGTATATTGCTTAGGGCTGTTCCAAATAGTCTCTTTTCTTGCTTGTGTTAACTCGTCTATATAGTTTGGTTTTTGTAGAGCTCTAAAGGATTCTAGCGCCAGTCAGACTCGCATGAGGTGCATGGAGGAAATGATTAGGTAGAATTTCTCTTTATCGCCCTGTATCTATCTATAAGGAAGGTGGGTCTACCAGTCCAAGGGGGATGGATAACTCAGAACTCATTAGCTCGTATATATAGTTCCAGTAGAAGATCCTTATCGATGAAGTTGAAGCAGTGGGGCTACTCCTACCGTCTCCGTATAAAGGATGGAGGGTTGTTCTGTACGTGGACGGATGTATAGGAACAGGTACGACGGTATCCCTCGATGCATGCAGAGGTATAAGACCAATGCCTCTTCTCATATGTGTATGATATGGCCCATTGAGAGCAACTCCTTTCTCGATCTCCTTCCTTCAGTTTAGGTATGGGGAAAAAAATAGCAGTCAGGTTCTCACTCTCTATCCTTCCAGCCTCTACGCTGCTTTCTGCCCTACCCAAAGCAAAGCCAGTGCCTTTACAAGGGCTGTAGAGACCAAATTCTTTTGACTACCATTGTACATAATAAGCTTAACCACCTGATCCTTAATCTGGTAGTTGTGAGTCAAGATCGTGGCACGAGTTGGGTGAGGAAAAGGGCAAGACATCAGTACAAGGTTATGATCAGGTTCAGTGGTATTCTCCACATTGATTATATCCACAGGATGGGTCACTGGCTCATAGAATAATGCTTTAGCAGTGCGTGGGTGATGAAAGGCACAACAATCTACGGTGCTATAAGAGGTCATCTTGTGAAAAGTGCAATATTGTCCTATGGGAGGTGGGGAGGGTTAATCACAAGAGGAGGGCGCTGGGTGAGGGAGAGAGATAGGCAGTACGCTACCTGGACTGGACGCTAGCTGGATGAGGGAGAGGCAGTACGCTACTTTCGCTTGATGGATGGGGGAGAGGCTGCTTGGCGAGTAGTTGGGTTGGTTGTTGGGCGACAAAGAAGGGAGTTGCTATCTGATCAATGAAAACCACCACATCATATATAAGGCGTATGCTCATTGTAAATACTTGTGTAAGCTAATATGCTTAGATTGTCGTATCTTAGTTAAGTAATGGAAACATGCTAAGTGATGATATATATTAGGGGAATACTGGTGCTTATATCATGTTACTAACTTGTATTACTATAAGTCAATAGCTCTTGTTACTATCTCTGCTTATTCAACATAGCTCTGTAATTAGGGAAACATAGAGGATAGAATACCTAAGCTGTTATAACTTTGAGATCTCTTATGGAATATGTCGTACCCTTTCATTACTCACATATTGGACATGATTAGCAAGTTGTGTTACTTATATCATATGTGCTATACTTACATTGACCTTTATTGAGACGATATAACGATTAGCTTAACTATAAGCTCTGACATATGAACCAAGTGGAATACCTCATCTTACTAGATGTATAAACTCATACGTATTATGGATAATAGATACAAGGAGGAATCATAACCAGTGTAATCATGTTGAACAATGGGAATAAAGCTTAGTTTCATTAGGATAAGCTTACACACTACTTATACGTTTTACTATGAACAATGATCACAGTATCTCCCTAATTACTGAGTGTGATTTATATCCAAGGGTTGGGGCTCTGATCTTAATGATAGCAATATATATGGAAAGCTAGTACATCATTACAAAGCTCTCTATTGAAACAGGTCATATCAGTAAACTAGTGTGATTCATTTACTCGTACATGCTTAGTTATAGTGATATCATGGGAATAATAGAGTACGTATTATCCCTAATAGCTTAGTGTTTACAATATGCTCATGTTGATGACTATTTTATGATTACTATGACTACCATTGTTATTATACACATATAGGTAAAGCTTCTATCTAGCTTAGAAAGGGGTCTATTAGTAATGAATATGGACTTACTTATCCCCCATGTGTAGTATCCATGCAATCGCTTGTCCTTATTCGAGAAGCTCTCACCGGTCAATCTATGCGTGGTACTAGAACATTGGTGGTATGAATAATACTAGTAATCCCATTGAGTATGGTACTTGGTGTATTAAGCTATGCGTAATTTGTCTAGTTCATAATGAGGTTGCAGAATGAGCTATAACATAACAAATATAGGCAAACGATAGGATGATACTACAAATGGCATATCATATCAAAGGTTAGTGTTACGTGTTATGTGTAATGCATACAAATCTAAGCTCACTTATATCAAGTATCTTAACTCATATGGTATACTTCACCTTCCTGTTATGGTTTGATCATTACGTACCCAACACTGTGAATGTAATCGATATCCAATGGGTTTCATACTCTAAGCTTACTGATCACTGTTGTAATGATTACTGTAAATACATGAGCTCTCTACACTAATATGAACAAGCTAAGTAGTATGTTGTGATTCTAACCAATCCGCATTGCTCTAATGATGCTTACCCTATTTGATAGGTAGTACTCATATTCCAATAAGTGTGATTAGAAATGTAATCCATATATTAGTAATCTCTATTCTATTACACTACTCTGAATAGTATAAGCACTATTACACACTAGCTAATATGCATAATTCACCTAATATTCTTAATGAGGTGATTCACTCAAGAGAGTATAACTACCTGTGTTTTATTAGTTGATTGCTTTGATTACGTAAGCTCCAAGCTATTACGATACATGCTCATGCTGAACTAGAACCAACATAAGCAATGGGAATACTAATGGTGATATAACCTGAACTATTTAGAAAATAACCATTACTTGCCGTATTACAACAATGGGATTAGCTTAGTTTCATTGCTTAATTACCTTGCTCTCGGAAGAAGCTAAATTTGAGGAGAGTTATGAATGAGAACGCGTGGTTCAAACAATCATAGGCATTTGCCATGTCAAGTTAAACCAGTCTCTCTGTCTCCCCTCCTTGATTTTGACTTTATGGTATCCAGATTTGAGGTCCAACTTGGAGAAGTACTTCACTCATTGCAGCTGATCCATCAAGTGTTCTTTCCATGACTTATTATATTGATTCTTTCTTTTGATATGGCGACTCTGTATTGATTACAGATCCCTGAACAAGATCACAGTAAAGAACCGGTATCCCCCGAATTGACGATCTTCTCGATCAGCTCAAGGGCATTTTTTAGCTAGATTGATCTTAAGTCAGGCTACCACCAGGAATTTATTGCTTGACCCTCCGGGGAAAAGGTGCGCATTAAGCAAACTGATGTATGGATTTATGGGTTTAAGCAAATTTGATGTATGGGTTTAAGCAGATTTTAAACCCTCTCTTGGCGATATTTTCTAAAAGTCTTACCATAAGCCCTTGGATTAAAATAACCCTCGGCATATAACTCAGGCTCTAATGCTTTACCAATTCAATATTTGATTCAAAATCAAACCCAATTCAAAATACTCATATGTGGTTCTTTAAACCTTGATTTAAATTTGGGCTTCACCTTTCCACCATTCATAAATCTGAATATACAGAACTTATATAATAGTCCACATTATATAGCATGTACCTACATTAAAATGAGTTTCAGCCCCACAACATATTAACATACTTTCATTGTTTGACTTTGTTAAACCCAAGGTAACCATATAACCCGATACATATAAATGTCTAGCCCATAACATATTTCAAACCATATATGATAACAACACCATACCTTTATGCCCGTTAACATCCGTGCAATTTAATGATGCGAATGTCGTCAATCTTCGATGGCTAGAAATCGGACGGAAATCACTTTTTTTTTTAACCGCAGAACCTTAGCATGAAAATATTTTGCGAAACTTGTGGTTTTTAAATACCACTTAAAGCTACGTGTCACGCGGGGACCCTTATCGCATTTTTTCTTCCGATTCCGCTTACCATTTTAAACTTATGTGAAAACCACTAGTCTTCGCCTCAAACTCGCTTTTACTGTTTCAATAGTTCTCTTTTATTTCATGTTTCGCTCATGGTTCTACTAACGCCTCCTCTAGCTTGTAAAACCATATTTTAATGTAGCTCCTCGACGAATCGCTCGATTCATTTTTCATGGTTCTATGGTGTCATTACCTCAAAGCATCAATGCACCATCAATTCGACTGTTGTTGTTCACAGCTCCATTACTTTTCCTGTGCCTTTATCATTCCTCACTCGTGACTGCATTCAATCCAAGTATGCGAACAACTCAATCCTTTCCACGCATATTCCACTTGCCATTTTACAACTGCATCCTTAGGACTCCATCACATCACCATTCTCTGTTCACAATTTCATCGGCATTCATTTACCATTCCTCTGAATAAATAAATTCACAGCATCAATGCAATTGATTTCTTCCCTCCAATTTCCTTTGAACAGTTCACCGTTGCATAATACAATTCTCCAAGATGTCGATTTCATTCATATGTATGTTTCATTCAATATTCCTGCATGGAAGCCCTTACCTCAACTTCTCCTTGCATATTAACTCATGATTCATAGTCCCATCTCAGAACATTTTACATACAACCCCATATCGAATTCTAGATTAGGAATTCGTCTTTCTTGCTGAGGTCATCGATCCTTGTAGTGATTGATGACTGCAAGCTTTCTGCAACTTCCTCAAATGTATATGTAACCCTTGTTGCATTCAGCTTAAAACCCCATGATCGATATTAATAGTGCCTCATTAATCAACATCGGTTTTCCAATTACATACAGAGCATCATTAAAACCCCAATTATAGAGTCTTATTCATACATATTTCACAAAGAATCAAAAAATTCTGACACAGAAATGAAATCAACCAATGCTCATGTAATATTGAAACCAATCCTTTCATAGATACAAATGAATCCAATTACAAACTTCTTGTTTGGCTAGATCTTCAAGTCGATGGCCCTTCTACCTCACTACTCTGTCTCTCCAGATCTACTACTTTTGCTTCTTTTCTCCTTTGAATGATAGTCCAGGTGTTGCTCATGTCTTCTCCTTTTCCATCAATGACAATATTTCCAATAGTCTCCCCCTTTGGCATTGATGGCAATACTCCAATGCTTCCTCCAGGACTTCCTCTGCTTGCCTTTTAGAAGACCCTTTCTTCTTTTGCTTGCTTTTCGTCCCCCTTTGACATCAATGGCAAAGTGTTGCACTTTTCCCAGTGTGGTTTCTATATTTTCATAATAATTTGATCTTGAGGACCAGTTCCTTGCACTGCTCCATTGCTCTAGCTCTTTTGTGACAATTTATTGACTGCTCTCCCTTTGGAATGATGCTTTGTTTTCATGTGAGAGAGTAACATCTACAGACACTACCCCTAGTTTGTCTCTTAGATATTCGAATGGCTCTTTAGCAAGAGTTTTTGTGAATATGTTTGTTGTTTGTTCCTTTGTTGGTACATATTCCAACTTCACTGCTTTCTGTGCTACTTATTCTCTGAGGAAATGGTACTTAATTGGGATGTGCTTTGTTTCTGAATGAAATAAAGGATTTTTTGATATACTTATTGCACTTGTATTTTCACATTTGATTGAAATGGGATCATCCATGCTTACCTTCATGTCTTGGAGATTTTGTTTCATCCACATTACTTGTGTGAAACATGTTGCTGCTATTATATATTCCGCTTTTGTTGTAGATAGAGAGATAGAAGTTTGCTTCTTCTGTAGCCATGCCACCAAACTTTTTCCCAAATAAAATGCACCTCCACTTGTTCTTTTCCTGTCATCCATGCAATTGGCCCAATCTGCATCTGTATATGTTGTCAAAGTGAAGCTTTTTCTTTTTGGATACCATAGCCCATAATGTGAAATTCCTTGTAAATATCTGAATATTCTCTTGATTTCTAGTAAGTGATTTTGTTTTGGTGCTGCTTGATATCTTGCCACAAGTCCTACTGCCAAAATAATTTCTGGTCTAGAGGCAGCTAGATATAGTAGACTTCCTATCATGGATTTGTACTGTCTTTGGTCTATATCTACAGATCCATCGTTAGCACATAGTTTGCATCCAGTGATCATGGGAGTTGACACAGGTTTTCAGTCTTCCATTTGGAACCTTTTCAACATCTCTCTTAAGTATTTTTCTTGTGAGATGAATGTTCCTGTTTTCTTTTGTTGAATTTGAAGTCCTAAATAGAAGGTGAGCTCTCCAATCATAGACATCTCAAATTCTGATTTCATTTCTTCAGCAAATTATTTTGTTAACTTCTCTTTGTTGCTACCAAACATGATGTCATCTACATATACTACTACAATTAGGAGTTGATTTTCATTAGCCTTTATGTACAAATTGTTGTCTACTCCTCCTTTCTTAAAACCTTATTTTTGCAAGTATTTTTCCAGCCTTGAATACCATGCATGAGGAGCTTGTTTTAGACCATATAAGGCTTTCTTTAATTTGCACACATAGTCATGTTTACTGTTAATGAGAATCCTTCAGGTTGTTCCATGTATACTTCTTCCTCTAGATCTCCATTCAGGAAGGCAGACTTCACATCCATTTGATATACCTTTAAATCATGATCACATGCAAAGGCCAAAAACATTCTGATTGCTTCCATTCTGGCTACAGGGGCAAAGGTTTCATCATAATAAAGACCTTCAATTTGTGAATATCCCTTACATACATGTCTGGCTTTATTTCTGATTACCCGCCCTTGTTCATTCATCTTATTCTTGAATATCCATTTTGTGCCAATGATATTTTTCCCAGTAGGTCTTGGAATTAATTCCCATGTATTGTTATTCTCTATTTGGTCTAGTTCTTCATTCATAGAATTTACCCAGTTTTTGTCTTTGCTGGCTTCTTCGAACTTCTTTGGCTCTATTTGAGATAGCATGGCTAGGTATACTTCTTATGTCTATTCAGCAAGTTGTCTTCTTGTCTGGACTCCCACACTCTTGTCCCCAATGATTTGATCTTCTGGATGATTCTTTTGAGTGTGTCTTGAGAGACCTTTTGTGTTTAATTCAGTATCTTCTGTTGTCTTTCTCAGTTCATCATTATCTTGGTTCTCTTCTTCATGATCTTCTGGAGGATTGCTACATCTTGTACTTCTTGTTCTATTTGGTAGATCTTCATCAAATCTTACATCAATGCTTTCCACAATTTTGTGTAGTGTTTTGTTGTAGCACCTGCAACCCTTACTCTTGGATGCATATCCTAAAAATATTCCTTCATTAGCTCTTGCATCAAACTTCCCCAGTTTTTCATCATTATTTTTTATGAAACACTTGCTTCCAAAGACTCTAAAGTTCTTGATTGATGTTGGTTTACCATGCCATAATTTGTAAGGAGTCTTGTCATAGTTTGGTCTTAAATGAGCTTTGTTAAGAATGTGAAAAACTGTGTGTATTGCTTCTTCCCAGAAGGTTTGGGGAATGTTACTTTCTTACATCATTGCTCTGGAATTTTTTTTTACTGACCTGTTTTGTCTCTCTTCCACTCCATTCTGTTGAGGTGTACCAGCAATTGTAAATTGTTATTTTATCCCATGTTCATTGCATAGGTCTAAAAAATCATAGTATGTGAATTCACCTCCTCTCTCTGATCTGATGCACTTTATCTTGCATCCTGTTTGATTTTCTGCCAATGCCTTGAATATTTTGAATTTCTCAAGTGCTTCATATTTATATTTAAGAAATACTACCGATGTCAATCTGGTAAAGTCATCTATTATCAGCATGAAATAAGATTCTCCACTTAGTGCTTTAGTTCTTGAAGGTTCACATAGGTCCATGTGAACAAACTGAAGAGGTCTACTTGTAGATAGTTTCTCTTTGGTCTTGAAAGATGTGCGGGTCTACTTGCCTAGTTGGCAGGATTTACATATGGTATTTGAAGGCTTCTTTATGACTGGCATATCTCTGACTGCATTCTTCTTGCTCAGACTTATGATGTGGTCAAAGTTTAGGTGTCCCGATCTTCTATGCCATAACCATGATTCATCAAGTTTGCTTAGGTGACATGATTCATCCTATTGTTTCACTATATAGACATTACTTTCTGTTCGAACACCTTTGATCAAGGACTTTCCAGTGGTGCTTGATATTACTTCACAATCTTGGGCTCTAAAAATGACTTCACAACCTTTATCACACATTTGACTGACACTTAGCAGATTTTCTTTCAGCCCATCCAAAAATAGCACATCTTGGGCCTTTCCTCTTCCATTATCTAGACTAACTGAGCCCTTTCCTTTGATTTTCCTTTCTTTATCATTGCCGAAAGTTACATTCCCAGATTTCTTTTCATCAAAGGTTACAAACTTTCTTTGATCTCCAGTCATATGATTTGAGCATCCACTATCCAAATACCATTGGTTTTTCTGATCTTGAGCTATTAGAGCCAGGTCACACTTATTAAACTTCTTTTTCCACTGCATGCATCCTTTTGTTTGGTACCTTTCCTGAGAGGATGGACCACATCCTCTGAGAGGACATTTGTGACACTTGGGCCCGATTTGATGACAATCAAAGCATTTGATTATGTTTCTGAATGAATTATGTACACGATTGAATTCTCCATTGTTCATCCATCTCTTTGAGTTTCCATACATTAGTCTTTTTCCATTCGTTCTGCACTCCTTGGCTTTATGGTCGAACTCCTTACAGTAAAAACGATACCCATAAAAACAATTAGCGTACCTGATGAGGGGTTGTCTTCTCCATTTGTTAGCTTGAGGTAGTCTTTTCACTTTTTGCATCCTTTGCTGGTTGGAATCGATTCTCCTTTTATGACAATATGCAGCAATATGTCCCAGTTTGTGGCAGGCATAACAAGTGACATTTTTCATAGGGGGAAGAATCTCCTTTGATAGTTTCCAAATTTTATATATTCAGGAGTATATGAGCCTTTTTCAGTTGACTATTTATTTATTTTGTTCTTTGTCATTTGAGGTTCCTTATTGTTTCTGTTTACTTCATTACAGGCTTCTACTTCTGTAGGAACCTTCTGAGCTGCTTCACTAACGACTTTTACAAAAATGATATTCCTGTTATCTTTTTCTTTGACTTTACTTGTTTCTCCTTCATAACCTATCCCAGTTTTTATTAGAGGAGATCTTTGAGCATCTATTATTTTATTCAACTTATCAGAGCTTGTCATTTGAGGAGTGTTTACTGACAATTTCCTTTGGGTGTTTTCTAATTTCGTCCTCAAGCATACTACTTCTTCTTCCAATTTCTCTTGCTTCTGAATTTTATCCTCAATTTTCTTAAGTAGAGTGTCTTATACCTTCTTGGCTTCTTCAAGCTCTACTTTCAACTGAATGAGGTATTCTAAATTTTGTTCTTCTCTTACATATTTGAGGAGAATGTCTTTATGTTTTCTGCACTTTAGTTTAAGTCTGTCTATTTCCTCCAAGGCACTTCTTAGCTCCCCCTCAAGATCAACTTCACCTTCTTCCTAATCTTCTAGAAGGAATCCTTTAAGCTCTTCCTTGGCCATCAATACAAATTCAGAGGTTCCTTCTTCATTTGAGGTTTCATATGAGTTTTCAGATGCACTGCTATCTTACTGAGCATAAAATGATTTTCTCATGTATCTATTCCCTTTCTGCCAGTTCTTTGATATGGTTTTCTCTATCTCTTGAGTCTGATTCTTTGTCTTCTTATGAGGACACTTAGATGCGTAGTGTCCAACTCTTCCATAGTTAAAGAATTTAAATGGAATTTTACCTTTATACTTTCCTGAGCCTCTATCCAATCTTTTGACAAATTTGGCCTCTTCTTCATCAGAGCAAGAGCATGTATCTTCTTTTGCTTCTTTTTTCTTCTCTGTCTTAAAGGCTGCCTCCCTCACATTTGACTTCCTCAGTGGTAGTCTCATCTCATTGGTTGTTAAGTTTCCAAGTAATTGGTTCATGGTCAAATTTTCCTAATCAGCTATTTCTTCTATGGCAGAAACCTTGGGGTTAAAGCTGGATGGTAAAGATCTTAGAATATTTGAAAAATTACACATTCTTTTATGGTTTCTCCTAGAGCTTTCATGTTATTCACAGTTTCTGTAACCCTTAAGAATAAGCTGGCAATGTCTTCATCATCATTCATTTTAATATTTTCAAACTGAGCTCTATAGACTTGTAGTTTGGATATATTCACCTTTTTGTCTCCCTCATGGATGCTTTCTAATGTATCCCATATTTATTTGGCATTCTTGTTGTGCATTACTTTGATAACTTTTGCCTCACATAGTCCACTTAAGAGTGCATTCATGGCTTTGGCATTAGCCACAAATTCTTGTTTAGCTTCTTTCTCTGTGTCAGAATCCTTTGGGGCATATCCCAACTCCACAATAGCCCAAACTTCTATTCCTAGAGACATTATGTATGTCTTCATTCTTATTTTTCAGAAGGCATAGTTTGTGCCATTGAACACAATGGCTTTATTTGTTAAGAATGCTTCTAGGCTAGCCATCTTGGGGACCTCATATCTCCTTCCAGTTGTTAAACTAATACAGAAGGAAACCTCTCTAATACCAATTGTTGAACCCTTGGTTAAACTGAGCGGGGGGGTGAATCATTTTAATGCATTCATGTTCTTATTAAACTTTCTTTTATACTCATTCACATCATTATTTTGTAATCAACTTAACATACAATGGAACAACAATCTCAATTAGTGAGCAGCAGGTATTAAGAAAAATAAATATAGAGTATCAACACATAATCATCATGCATATAGAAAACAGATATAAGTGGAAACCCATAAGGGAGAAAATCACATCTTATTATTGTTTTTATGCAAAGGCAAGCTCCAACTCCCTCTCACCACTGATTTTCTATAGGCTCCTACCTACAGGAGGCTACAACCTCAATTATGCAAGCTACAACTTGCAAGGAAGCTCCAACTCCCATCTAATTTCTGCAGGCTACAACCTACAGGAGGCTCCTACCTCCGCCAGCTACAACTGGACATTTATTAAGCTACAAATTCATATGGAAGCACCAACTTCCTCACTGTACCATAAAATAATATACTAATTTACCTGGATATCATGTATGTTTTTATTTCTTCTTTGTTGTCCTTTTAGCCTCCATATCTGCCCCTATATTATCTCTGGATCTTCATAGCTTCTCTGTCTGCTCCTTCTTCTTCATATGATCTCTCCCATATACTTCTCACACTCTCTCCCTTTTTTTTTTTTATGCATATCTAAGTGATATAATTTATAGAGTTCACCTCATGACTGTTTGTATTCCACAGGGAATTCTAAGTGAATAGGTATGACTCTTTGCCTTCCACCTTCTCATTTTCTTTCCTAGCACATTCAGAAAAATATAACAATATGTATAAATTTCAATATTATAGTGGGGTATTTCTTTCCCTATGGAGACTTTCCTTTGCATCAAAAACAATATAAAATTAATTAAAACATTTACATTTACATTTGCAACAGATATATCTCATTCAACCCTTTCAGTTCTTGGCTCACTGTATGTTTGTCTCTTTTTCTGTTGTAGTGTAACAGTTCTGCATACTCTCCTACTTTCTATGCATGTAGAATGCATTTCCCAAATTATGTTCTAAATCTGGCAGCTTTATCAATGCGGAAGATTTCTTCAACCTTCATGGTTCCAACCATAGCCAAAATCTACTTTGCAGACTGACCATATGAAATGATCTTGTTAAACCCTTCGGAACTTATCACGTTTAACTGTCAGAAATAAATAATTGAAGCCTTTTAACCAATGTTCAAAACTTCGGGATTAAGGTCAAAGCTCAACACTTTGATAGAACTCTGTTAAATAACCCTTTCGAAGAAAGTATTAAAAATTTAGGGAGTGTTATATAATTATGCTTTAAGCAAAGTTTAAACCCTCTCTCGGCGATATTTTCCAAAATTCTTACCATAAGCCCTTGGACTAAAATAACCCTCAGCATATAACTGAGGCTCTAACGCTTTACCAATTCAATCTTTGATTCAAAACCAAACCCAACTCACAATACTCATATGCGGTTCTTTAAACCTTGATTTAAATTCGGGCTTCACCTTTCGACCATTCATAAATCTAAATATGCAAAACTTATATAATATTCCACATTAGATAGCATGTACCTACATTAAAATGAGTTTCGGCCCCACAGCGTATTAACATACTTTCATTGTTTGACTTTTTTAAACCCAAGGTAACCATATAACTCGATACATATAAATGTTTGGCCCACAACATATTTCAAACCATATATGATAACAACACCATACCTTTATGCCTGTTAACATCCGTGCAATTTAATGATGCGAATGTCGTCGATCTTCGATGGCTAGAAATCAGACGGAAATCACATTTTTTTAACCACAGAACCTTTGCACGAAAATATTTTGTGAAACTCATGGCTTTTAAATACCACTTAAAGCTACGTGTCACACGCATACCCTTATCACATTTTTTCTTCCGATTCTGCTTACCATTTTAAACTTATGCGAAAACCACCAATCTTCACCTCAAACCCGCTTTTACTGTTTCAATAGTTCTCTTCTATTTCATGTTCCACTCATGGTTCTACTAATGCCTCCTCTAGCTTGTAAAACCATATTTTAATGTATCTCCTCCACAAATCGCTCGATTCATTTTTCATGGTTCTATGGTATCGTTACCTCAAAGCATCAATGCACCATCAATTCGATTTCTATTGTTCATAGCTCCATTACTTTTTCTGCGCCTTTATCATTCCTCACTCGTGACTGAATTCAATCCAAGTATGCGAACAGCTCAATCCTTTCCATGCATATTCCACTTGTCAATTTACAACTGCGTCCTTAGGACTCCATCGCATCACCATTCTCTGTTCACAATTTCATTGGCCTTCATTTACCATTCCTCTGAATAAATAAATTCATGGCATCAATGCAATTGATTTCTTCCCTCCGATTTCCTTCGAACAGTTCACCGTTGCATAATACAATGCTCCAAGATGTCGATTTCATTCAACTGTATGTTCAATTCAATATTCCTGCACAGAAGCCCTTACCTCAACTTCGCCTTGCATATGAACTCGTGATTCATAGTCTTGTCTCAGAACATTTTACACACAACCCCACATCGAATTATAGATTAGGAATTCGTCTTTCTTGCTGTGGTCATCGATCCTTGCAGTGATCGATGACTGTAATCTTTCTGCAACTTCCTCAAAGGTTTATGTAACCCTTGTTGCATTCAACTTAAAACCCCATGATCGATATTAATAGTGCCTCATTAATCAACATCGGTTTTCCAATTACATACAGAGCATCATTAAAACCCCAATTACAGAGTCTTAGTCATACATAGTTCACGGAGATTCAAAACATTCTCACACAGAAATGAAATCAACCAATGCTCATGTAATATTGAAACCAATCCTTTCATAGATACAAATGAATCCACTTACAAACTTCTTTTTTGGCCAGATCTTCAATTCGATGGCCCTTCTACCTCACTAATCTATCTCTCTAGATCTGCTACTTCTGCTTCTTTTCTCCTTTGAATGATAGTCCAGGTGTAGCTCATGTCTTCTCCTTTGCCATCAATGACAAAATTTCCAGCAAATATTACTCTGGGTCCGCTTCTTCTCTCAAATTATCTTAACATTCTTGAGATCTTCCCACCATATATTAGCCTTCCCTATTAGATGAATATGGCTACTTAAGCCTTCATGTTAGTATAGTAATTATCCACTCTGAAATATTTCGTCAAACTCAAAATCCATTCTTTATCTTCTTCCTTCTTATTTACATGCCCGTTAAATGTAGGATTTTTATCATTCTTCAATTCCTTTGGAAATGCACCATTAAAAACCCTCTTCTTCCTATTCTCATGTAGCCCTAACATGGTTTTTGTGATGGATATCATGAAAGAACTATCATTTCCACCTTTAGAGGTATGATTTGAGGTGTCCTCACTTGAAAACTTGTACATATTTATTTCTCTACTTTCTTCAACACTGCTAGGTTATAACCCATACTTCTAAATTATAGATGGAATTTAGTCCCTTTTGGACCTGGACTTTTCAAAATTATTGGAATTTAGTTCACGTTACCTTGTAATTATATGTGTAATATACTTTTCAATATTACAACTTTTACTTCTTCCTTCTTCTCTTGGGATCTGATACTTTTCTCATTATTAGCCTTATAGCTCATGATTTTAGGCCTAAGGTTTTTAAGGGTCTCCATCCAATTAGTATGTGTCTCTATTTCCCTCCTCTCATCTAACTACTCTTCTCTATTATGAGAATTTATTTCCAAGTTGTAATGGACCATTATGTTTCACATTTCTTATAACACTCCTTGTAATATTTAACCACTTTAACTTTCTCACCTCGGTAAACATGAGATGAGAGTTACTATACATGACCCGATTTCCAAGATGAATTTATGGAAAATTTGGTCCATGGGTTCAAGACTAACTGCAAACACCTAATGACACATGATCACATTGTTACCATCCTACCTTTATCCAACATTATTTCCTTTCTGTTTCGTTTCCCTAAATTTAACACAACTTTCTATTTTTGGTAATTTTTGGGTCCTAAAATTTTGATGTTTTTTTGAGGGCCTAAACGACATTTTCAGGGAAAAAAAAGACATCACATAAGTTTCAAAATATGTCTCACATGTTTTTTTTGGCCTCCTTTTGGAAATATTTGAAACAAGGTATTATGATAACCAAATAGACATTGTATGCCAAATTTACGACCCTCGAAAGTTGGCGGTCGGAATTATTCATTTATATAAACACTTTGTGACTATGGTAATTGTAGGTCATGAATGCATAGTAACACTCATATCATGTTTACCCTGGTGAGTAGGTTAAATTGGGTAAATGTGGGGTGGGGTGTTACATTCCTTCTATTTTCTGTGAGAAATGTATCTTCTTTTGTGTTGGAATAAGACATAACTATTAAATTCAAATAATCATAAATAATAGTTGAAAATATTTAGTTATTATTGATACATTAGAACTTAGGTTAGTTTGAGACTACTACTTAATACATTTAGACGTATGTTAGATTAATTAACAAGGTCTAGAGTGTACAAGGTCTTCACAACAAACATTTAAATTAAATGTCTCTACTCCAAGCCTTTTAAGTTCCAATGTTGAACCTTAAGCTCCTATTTTATTTTTGATCATTTTACTTCTCTTGAGACCGTATAGTATGAATTTTAAACCTTAGCTTTGATACCACTTTGTATTAGAGATATAATTTATATTTTTGTAATATATATCTAGCCCATTCAAGTCCAATGTTTGAAACACAACTTTGATACCACTCTATAACATGACTAATCACCTGATGTAATATTAGGGATGTGAGGTGTAATTACAACTAGCCTTCTCATTTTATTATGTAGGAAAATGGGGTTGTCAAAATCATATTTCTTTTGTCACCTCAAATCAAATTTGTAATACTATAATCATCTTGACTCATCTCAATCCAAGGTAATTATATAAATTTCATCTCAATCCAAGGTCCAAACATAAAGCTATGAATATTTAAAGTTTCACCCCTATCAAAATCCTAATTTATCATCTGTACAACCATGTGGTTGTCAAATAGAAATTTTTTCCATGTTTATCCAATGTGTGAGTCAAAATATTTTGGTTATCGGCTGAATTAGAGCCTCACCATGCCAACAATTTCACATGTCATTCATTATCTAGACCCTTGGAGTTCCAATATGTGGCCCAACCTACTAATATGATAATATGGAAATAACCCTCTAGTATACTAAGATAGTGTTAAATCCACTAAATTCCAATATCACATTATTCCAACATTGTACTCCAAAAATTTGGAAAAAAATATTATAACTGCAAAACTTTGCAAAACGTTCATAAGATGATAGGCCTGACACCAACTTACCACATCACTTTAAAACTCTGTCATGTAATCATAGGCTTCCATATGGTTAAGGCTAACATTCCAAAAATGTAGGATGGATGACATTTATATCAAGTTATCAACAATTTCCAATATGAGTCCTATTGAATTCCCAATATGTTGATATGATAGCTTGGCATGCCACATCAATCAGAGACATTCAATCACCACTTGACATGTGAAGTAGGATTATTTTTCCCTACCACATGGAATTACTGACATGTGCAACATTTCACTCATATTCATAAGGTTTCCATGTCAAATTTTCTAAATCTAGGTGACATGTCATACACATGGAATCACCATATCATCAATCATGATGTCACCCATCAATTTTCCTAGAACCATGTTCTCCAATTAATCTAATGTTTTGCATTTATGAAGTCTTAATGTCATCACTTCATGCTCTTATTGAAAATATTAAATGCATTAAACTAACAATTGTCACCGAGGGCCATGCGATACTAAGATTTTTCACAATGGTGCACTTTCATTTCCTCTATGGCCTGATATACTGATATTATGACAGCCCCCTTCTTAGTAACTCTTAATAGTAGTTCTGATTAGGAAATGTTACCAAGGATAATATTCTAGCTAGAAAGACCCCAAATTTCCTTTACTGTATTATATCAATAGTGAATATGATCCCCAAATTTCCAAAGATTTTCATGCCAAAAGGTTCATTCCCCAAATTTTCTTAATATCTTGAGGTATAAGGGTCGAACACAAAATTTTCCTTTTTAGACAAATCCAAACCTCAAACCACACATTATTTAGCCACTTGTGTTTTCCTCAGGCTTTCCACTAGCTTAATATTTCTTTAGTTAACCCATACTAAAAAACAAATGTTATGAGAACACTAAATCTTCTTGAATTTCTCCTTATTAATCAAAGATTCTACTCTTGCTTCTAGGTCTCATCATTAACAATACTTCCAATCATCACATAAAGAATAGGGATCCTCTATCTCCTCTAGGGAATCCTAAGCTTACTGATTCAAATTCATGGTGAATAGGGACTTCACGAAAAACTCAACAATAACTAGGTTAACTAACCTATTAGTAATTTCTCTTTGGAAGTACATCATAAATCACAAAGACTCATAAATTCATGAACATGCATCAACAAAAATAATCCTAAATTTTGAATTCATGAACATAGATCACACAATAATATCATTCAACATAGACGAAATGTTTTCATTTCGCATAACATTCATATTTTGATATGAATGCCAAATAATTAGGCAAACGGTTTTGATTACTAAACACACTAATCATACATATTAATTACAACCATACAATAGCTCTCAAGCTACATTGAAAGCATGCATGTTTAATCTAGCATAATATTAACATATGAGGTATTAAAAACCATTTATAATTCATTTGCAAGAAATTATTTGTTATGAAACCAACTCAATTCCATAGCTATCAAGTTCTTGTTTCCATGACTGCTTCATGTTCCAATATGATTTTTCCTTCCTTGTCAAGTTATGGAAATATTGTTTGAACTCGGGGCTTGTCACCTATAACCTTCTTTAAGCAAGAAACATGGAAAACTGGGTGCACTCGGGAAGATGCAGGAAGCTCCAATTTGTATGCCATAGTACAAATATTTTGCAACACCTTGTAAGCACCATAATAAGTTGGTGATAATTTATTATCCTTATTAGCTTGCTTGAGGGAGATTTGTTTGTATGGTTCTATCTTTAAAAATACCCTGTCGCCTACATCAAAACTTCTTTCACTACGATGTTTATCTACCTGTTATTTCATTCGATTTTGTGCCAAAGTGAGGTTATCCTTTAAGAGTTGGAGAACTTGTTGTTGATGCTCGATGTCATCCTCCACTACTTGAACCTTAGAATTTTCTCTTAAATATTGTGTGATGGATGGTGGATGATATCCATAAAGTTCCATTAATGGGGTCAATTTTTCTGCAGTATGGAAGGAAGTGTTATACCAACATTCAACTAGAGTTAACCACTTTATGCATTGTGTCTATTTATTAGATACAAAGCAATGAAGATATCCTTCAAAAAAATTGTTCACTATCTCAGTTTTTCCATCATATTGAGGATGATATGATGAGCTATGAGCTAATTGAGTACTCGAACAAGAAAATATTTTTGTCCAAAAAATTCCCGTAAAAATGGGATCTTTGTTGCTTACAATAATCTTTGGGTTTCCATGTAGCTTTCGAATTGTTTCCATAAATGCAGTAGCAACTATAATAGATTTAAATGGATGAGATAATGCACAAAAATGTGCATACTTGGTAAACCTATCAACTACCACCATGATGACATTATTTCCTTTGGACTTGGGTAAACCTGTGATAAAATAAATTGAAACCTCCTCCCAACATTGACTTGGATTGGATAAAGGTTGTAACAAACCTAGGGTCTTAATTATCTCAACTTTATTTTGTTGGAAAACCAAACATCCAACCACAAAATTTTGAATATCATATTTAAGTCCATCCCAAAAAAATTGTTTCTTGACCTTGTGGTAAGTTTTTAAAAATCCCAAGTGCCCTCCTAATGGAGAGGTGTGCAATTCCAAAAGAATATTTTGTTTGAGTTGGGAATTCTTACAAATATATAAGCGATATTTGTACCATAATGAATCATTTTTCCAACTAAATGTTTCAGATGTACTGGGATCTTGATGTAACTTTTAAATGAGTGTCCACACATCTTCATCATTCTTCCATTCATCCCTTACTTTGGTTTTCCACTCAAGTTGGATAATAGAAATGACACAAATAAATGTTTCCACGTCCTCATCCTTTCTTGGGAGTGCATATCCAACAACATTTTGCTTCCCTTTTTTGTAGATGATTTCAAAGTCATAACTCAACATCTTTGTGACCCATTTTTTCTACTCTTTAGAAGATAATATTTGTTCCAAAAAGTATTTAATACTATCATGATCTATTTTTACCTTGAAGTGTCTTCCCATTAGGTAAGGTCGCAATTTCTTTAGTGAATGTAGTATTGCCTACATTTCCTTCTCATAAATAGGTTTATGTAAATACTTTCCTTTGGTTGGACGAATTTCAAAAGAAATGGGTCTTCCTTCTTGTATTAAAACCACACCAATTCCATTTCTCAAGGCATCAAATTCCACAATAAAAGTTTTTGTGAATTTTGGACTAGCTAAGATCGGTGCTTGGCTCATTGCCTCTTTAATATGTTCAAATACCTTAGTTGCTTCTAGAGTCCAAGAAAATGCATCTTTCTTTAGTAATTATTTTAGAGGTGTCAATATTCTCCCATAATTCTTAACAAACTTGCGATAATACCCTGTTAACCCCATAAATCCTTGAAGATTATTTACGGTTGTGTGGATTTTCCATTCCTTAATGGATTTAATTTTGTTATGGTATACCTTAACACCCTCATGAGATACAATATGACCCTAATATTCCACCTCCTCTACTCCAAAGAAACATTTGGATTTTTTTTCATATAATTGTTTCTCCTCCAATTGTTTGAGCACGATGTCAACATGTTGAAATGATACTTCCACGACTTGTTGTAGATTAGTATATCATCAAAAAATACTAACACAAATTTTCTAAGGAAGGGTTTGAAAATGTAATTCATCAAAACTTGAAAATCGGAAGGTGAATTAGTAAGGAAAAAAGGCATGACCAAAAATTAATAATGACCCTCATGAGTTTTGAATGATGTTTTTTGAATCTCTTCATTCTTCATTCTAATTTGATGATATCCAAAACGAATATCCAACTTGGTGAAGTAAAATTCTCATGTAATTCATCCAATAATTTATCAATAATGGGTATGGAAAACTTATCTTTAATAGTGAGGAGCTCCTTATAATCCATACACATATTCCATGATCCATCCTTCTTGTGCACCAATACTGCTGGAGCATAGAAAGAACTTTGACTAGGTTGAATTATACTAGCCTCTAACATCTATGCAACCTTACATTCAATCACATTCTTTTGGGCATAAGGATACCTGTAAGGCCTACTGATTGGAGGAACACTTCTTGGAATGAAATGAATATCATGATCATGATCACAAATAGGTGGAAGTCCTTTAGGTGTTTCAAACACCTTAGAATGATTTTCGAATACTTTTTGGAGATCTGGAGAAATAAATAATTTTGATGTTTGAACCTCTAGTGAGAATAATTGTGCAATTACACCTCATTGTTCTTTATTCAGAAGCTTGTCATGACATTAGATCTGATTGTATTTCACAACTTCCCTGTGATACCCCATAATTCAAATTCCTTTCCTTCCCAAAAATAAATTCAAGAAAATTTCTTGAAAATTAAGAACTATCGTCCCCAAAGATTGTAACCATTGGACTTGTAGTACAACATCAACACGACCCGCTGGAATGGAGCACATTGGACTATTCAATACATATTCCCCAATGGTTATCTTGATATTATGGCACTTTGTAGAGAAATTTATAGTTCCTCCATTTGAAACCATCACTTGACACTCTGGTCTTGGTTATAGGAAGCAATTCAATTACTTTTCTACCTTACAATGAATAAAATTATGGGTACTACCCAAATCAATCATCACTATTACATTTTTCTTCTTGATATGTCCTTATTGCGCCGAGAGGCGCATCTACAGCCCAGTATGACCCCGATGTCAGGTTTGTCACGTCCTTAATATCGGCTCAAATTTTAAATTAAAATAATAAAAATAAAAAATAAATGTCGGCTTAACAAAAGTTTTAATAATCATATAAATAAACCAAAAAAAATTAAAACAAGCCAGCGCTGATCGAACATAGTCGTATTTGGTTCTGTGGTGGGATTCGTACTGGAAATTCCCGAGCTCGATCGAAGTCATATTTGTTTCTGTGGCGCGGTTCTGTGGAGCGGTTCCGTTCTGTGGCGCGGTTCTGTGGCCTTTTAATGTTGAATTAAACTTATCAGCTCCAGGGTTTACATTTTATTCGACCTAAGTCAAATTATCCTGTGTTTCCAAAGCGTTTCCAACGGCTAGAGAATGAGGTAATTTCCTTCATCTTTACGCACTTTTCCAGAATTTTAATTGCGTAAGTCTTATACAGGGTTTCAACCCTATGATAATATTTCATTTTTCGTTTTTCATGACAAAAACTCTCATCTGAGCAGATCGATTGCATGCTATAGTGACTTTTTATAATTACCATGGCTTAGGCAACTTCTGAATATCATTTTCCTTTTACGTAACCCACTCTTTGTGATATATTTCACTTGAACAAGATTTATCTTGTCACGTAGCTTTTTCAAATGATTTTGGTGGCTCGAATATATAAAGTAACTCGCTAAGTACATGTTTGTGATTCGTATTGTTCATTTATGGCATGCACTACAATGTGTGATCTTATTTTGTGGCTCATGGATCCATATACATAATGATCGCATTTTGTAAAGATGGCATCACATTTCGGTGAACAATAACCATATTATAGTTTCGCCATCTATAACAGTGGCATTGTAACTTCTTGGGGCTCACGTCACTGGGTAATCAGCGTTTAAGTGTGGCCCAAGACTCACCTTCGTGATATATGATGGATCCTGATTCGATTCACTCTGATGATTTATGACTATATCACATTGACTCAGAAATCACTTACGATGACATCGCTCCTTTGACTCAGAAATCACAGTGTGTAACTGCGATTTGCAATGAATGGTCACCCAATAATAGTAACGCTAATGTTTGGTTTTGATGATAACATTGGCTTGATGTTGAGATGTCATTGCAACTATGGTCGTGAAACTTTGATGACAGTAATGATCTATGGCTCACATCAAGCAACTTTTCGTTACATAGTTATGGAATTGCATGGCTCTCACACTTGAAATATGGATCTGAAGCATGAATTTCGATTTTTTCTGAGTTTTTGTTTTCGTTAGGGTTTTCGTTACGTATTATTATATATGTATTATTTAAGAATCACATTTTAAGTTCATGTTTACCTTCAGCAATAGTATCTATTTGCACATCTGCTTTAGTCAAATCCTTAATAACTCTCCTCTGCAAGGAGATTCCAGAGCTTTCTTTGGCATCAGATAAGAAGCATGACCTACTGTAATTTGATCTGTTGCTCTCGAAGAAATCTTGGGCCAGCTTTGTCTTTCCAACTCCTCCTGGACCCACAATTACCACAACAATGCCCTTGGAGCTACGCACTGTCTTCTGAAATTGTGACTTGGTGACATATTTCGATGGTGTTCTACCTATTTCCAATACGCGCCCCACGACCTCATTTAATAACCTCTTATAGCCCCTGATTATTAGAGAGTAAAAGAACCAGTGAGAAATTTAACTTCTTTTGTTAAATTTGCATGATTATATATGTATTATTTTGTCTCTATTGTTAAATTTGGATGCGATTTGTTTCCTTCCTTTCAGTCGAGAAAAAGGGACGGTTACTAAATCCTTTAGTGGGCAGTTTAGCATACCCATTTTCTATGTAATCTACACATGATAGTTTGATATAACGAACAGCCCTCTCCTTCGAGTGCGAGGAAACCCTTATTTTGCATCATTGGTAAACTGTGTTGAAATTATGTTATCTAATTCTGCAATTACATATTTCTTCACTCTAAATTCAATATATATTTTGTCATGTATAGAATATACGTGCAGTGAACAGTGCCAAAATTATTGAAGTTCAAGACATTAGATCAATACATTACTTTTTCTTTAAAAATGAATGTCTATAAAGTTGGATTTGTATTAATATGTTTTATTATTGTGCAAGTGTGGATTATTATTTCACTTAATTGATTTTCTTTTAAAAATGGTTGAGTGCAAATTTCTTCTGAAATAATTCAATATATATTTTGTCTCTTTGCGAATCACCACAAACCATCATGGTTTTAATTGTAAATTTACAATATTGCAGGTGTACTGCAATTGCCTTAAAGATATAGAAAGAGTATTAAATATTGTAAATTGTGTTTAGACATAACAAGAGTATTAAATATTTTGTAGTTAGATATTTGATATTCTGTGATTAGGTATTAAATATATATATATATGGTTAATTGATGTGTTTGGTTTTTTTGTACAGGATTATAATATCATGGGTACTAGTAATGGAGAAACTAATAATAACAATATTGAAGAAATGAGAAGTGTAAACAGAGAAAGAGTTAAAAGACAAGGATCAAATATTATGAAACAATTAATTGAAATTGAAAGAGAGCAGAAGAGGGAAGAAAGAAATGAGCAGCGAAGATTGCGAAGACAAAATATGACTGATGAAGAAAGGGAAGAACAACGAAAGAAGGAACATGAAAGAAAAAGGCGGCAACGAGAAAGGCAAAATGAGGATGAAAGGGAAGCAGAAAGAATAAATAGCGCTCAAAGAAAAAGAATGAAATTTGAAGAAATGGATGAGGGCGAAAAAGAAGAACATAGAAGAAAACAAAGACAACAATATGTAAGCTCACATAGAAAAAGACAAATTGAAGGTCATAGTGATCTAGGGCCAACAATTGAGGCTCATTCTCCTATAGGTATGAATCTACAAAATCATCAACCAATGGAGCAATGTGACGATGAATGTGAAATGATTTCCAATGTACCAGTGGAAGATGAAGTTATTGCACATAAAAGATTTCGTGAAAGAATTGATAATTTATCTCATCCTCAAATGTGCCATGTGTGTGAGGAGTCGTATCCTGGAATTCAAGTGGTGACTACAAAGACAGGTCTAATGTGTACAAGATGTAAAAAAGAGGGTAATAAACATAGATTTTCATTACAAAATCATATGAATCCGGGGTTGCAGCCTTTGATCCTTGGAAGTCTTACACAAGTTGAGGAAATGTTGATAGCAAGAGCAAGTCCAATTTTGCAGGTAATGCATTCAATAGGTGGCCAATACAAATATAGAGGACACACAATTAGTTTTCCTCAAGATGTTAAAGATGTTGCCAATAAATTGCCTCGACATATTAAAGACTTGGATTTAATGATGGTGGTGCGAAAAAAAGGTCAACAAGGATCAAGCTATGATTTCACTGTTAGAAGGCAAAAGGTACTTGATGCATTACTTTATAAGATTCAAAATGATCCATATTATAAAGGTGTAGAAATTGATATGCATGCGGTGGACGAGTTACCGGAAAAAACAACAAATGTGTCACATATGATCAATTCTGTTGTACTACCTGATATGGACAATGACATTACATTGTTAGAAGGTGCTCCAGGTCATGAAGATGCTTTAGATGATTATGATACAACTTCTTTTGCTGTAAGGCCTCCAAATGCACCTAGGGAAATTGAACTTATTCGTGCATGGGCAGATAATCCTAATAGAGAAGAAAACCAACTAGATGGTGAAACTACAAATGTCATTAATTGGCCTAGAATTGGTTCATCTCTAATAAATGAGTACAATACTGAAGGGTTATTTGATATGGCATTTCCAACATTATTCCCTAGAGGAGAAGCCGATTGGTTACAAGCACGACAAAGAAACGTGCATCTTCATGAGTATGCAAAACATCTCCTCAGATTTCGTGATAATATGTTTGGGAGACATCCTCGATTTAGATATTTTTTACTCAATATCATCATGAGACATCGTGCTCAAGCGTCTTCTGCAGTATTTGTTAAAAAAAATATGACAGAAATACCTACAACAGTTGATGAGTTACGAGAGCATTTGCAAAATCTTCCTAATTCCAAAATTGCAGATAGATTGATGAGATTTGGACATGTTCTAAGAGGTACACGTGTATATTGGAGCAAATGTCGTGGCGAATTATGTGACTTACTACAACAAATTGGATCTCCTACAATATTCTTCACACTAAGTGTGGCAGATATGAAATGGCCTGATTTGCATATACTAATGCCAGGTACCTCTCCTACAGATCCAAAGGAAGCAAGAAAATGGAGACGCCAGAATGTCATTGATAATCCTCACATTGTAGCAAGTTATGCGCATTTAAGACATACATTGTTTTGAGATGAGATTTTTTCAAAATTTCATCATGCTACAGATTTTTGGTGTCGTTATGAATGGCAACATCGTGGATCTCCACATGTCCATGGGTTTCTTTGGCTAAAAGATGCTCCCAATATGGACAAATTGAATTGGAATGACCCGAATCAAGTTAGATTTGCAAAAGAATACTTTGATAGATTTGTCCATGCATTCAATCCACGTAATGAATATCAAATAAAGATGCCTATTCAACGGAACGATGATGATCATCCTTGCTTAAAGAACACTGAACAAATATTTCAATCTGATCCGATGATGGACTATGAACAACTTCTCAATTGTGTTGAGTGCCACATCACCTGTAATGAGAAGTCATGCCTTAGAAAGAAGGGTGGAAAATTGGTGTGTAGATATAAGGCACCATGGGAGCTATGCAAAATGTCAAGACTTTAGGTTGATGAGAGTGGAGAAAAAATATATGAACCTAGACGAAATGATGATCGATTAAATACACATAATCGTGAAACATTGATGATGTGGCGTGCAAATATGGATTGGAAACCTGTTCTTTCTAGGCATGTTGTGATTAACTACATAGCAAAATATGCATCAAAAGCAGAAAAAGGGTCTGAAAGCTTCCATGATATGTTGATGCGTATTTCCTCTATTCAAAATCCAAATGAACCAACAGCATGTGCATATAGAACATTGTTGTGTGAGACTATCGTTGACAGGGATATAGGAGCACAAGAAACATGTCATATGCTTTTGGAGCTTCCTCTTAATGAATGTAGTCGTACATTCATTGTTTTGAATGTTGGGATAAATGTTTTCAAACAAGTAAAAGTTGATCAAAATAATGACCACAATGATAATTCTCTTATTGATGCATATAGGAAGAGACCCATGAGTATGGAGCACATTTCATTGATAGAAGCTTCTAGATCTTGGTCATATGACAAACGTCGGCGTGATGAGAAATGGCTACCACGAGTTAATGCAGCCATTGTACGCGTATTTCCGAAGTTTCATTCAGTTCCCCCTCGCGAAAATAATAGTTTTGTTGAGTTTTGTTGGTCTGAATTAGTATTGTACAAGCCGTTTCGTGATTTTCATACAGATATTGGTTCTAGAGATGATGACATCATACAAAATTGGGAAATTTTTTCATATAATCCTTGGCATATTGATCGTAATCCAATACCTTCAAAGGATCCAGCTCAATGTCCAGATGAGGATGAAGATGATTTACATGTACAAAATGATTCTAAGCAACATGAGTGGGAGATTATTTCAGGTTTGTATAAGAATAAGTTTATACATGCGAGTGAATTTGACATGATTGGATTTAGGGATCGTGATGTTATGACAAATTGGAGCTCTAGCTTTGTTGATGAAGAGACATCAAGATGTGCAGTGAAATTCATATCTGATAAGAAAAAAGTGAATGCAATTGTTACTACTGAATCATCAAAAAAATATTCATTTGAAAGTTTAGGAGAAAAGCAAAAAAGAGCATTTAATGTAGTTCTTGATCATTACAAAGATGACAAGGAAAAACAGATGCTCATGATTATCGAAAGGACAGCAGGTACTGGAAAGTCTTACTTGATTGGTGCAATAAAACAAAGACTTGAAACTGACTCTCTTCCTCATAAGAGCCCATTGCTTCTTTTGGCCCCTACCGGTGTTGCAGCATTCAACATATCTGCATCGACAATACACTCTGCTCTTTATATACCAGTGAGGAACTTCATTGATTTACAAGGGTCACGTTTGCTTACCTTACAAGAGGAGATGAAACATATTAAGTACATTCTTATTGATGAGATGAGTTTTATCGGGAGAAATTTGTTGACACATATTGATTCTCGACTTCGCCAAGCTTTTCCTCATAAAAAAGAAGTCCCGTTTGGAGGTATATCAATTATATTGGTTGGTGATTTGGGACAACTACCTCCTGTTATGGATAGACCTGCATATGCATGTGAAGGTCATGCAAAAGAATTATGGAATTTATTCACAACTGTTGTAACTCTTGATACAGTATACAGGCAAGATGGACAGATCAATGATCAAAGATTATTTCGTCATTTATTAATGAACGTTAGAGATGCAATTCCAACAATAGAAGATTGGAAAGTACTAATGACACGTACAGATTCCAAATTGGATGCTTCAACAAAAGAGTCGTTTAATAAGGCTACACATTTGTTTGCAACAAATGATGATGTGCACAATCACAATAAGCGTTGCTTGGTATCCCTAAATCACCCTGTTGCACGTAGTGTTGCTACAAGATCAAATAACAACAACAACATGGAAGCAGATGAGGAAAATTTGGATAATGAGGTCCTTCTTGTTGTTGGAGCTAGGGTTATGCTAACTTCAAATTTATGGACTAATGCAGGACTTGTCAATGGTGCTCTTGGAGTAGTTGAAGATATTGTGTATAATCCTGGAACATCACCTCCTAATCCTCCTACATATGTTTTAGTAACATTTGATAAATATGTCGGAGTTGCGTGGGATGAATTATTCCCTCATACTATTCCTATTATACCTATTGAAAGAGGCAATAATAAACAAATTCCATTGCGACTTGCTTGGGGATTAACAATTCATAAGTCCCAGGGATTGACACTAGAGACACTAGAGAAGGCAACTATTGATATTGGAAGGACAGAGCGACAAGGTCTCACTTTTACTGCAATATCTCGAGTTAAATCTTTGGATGGTCTTCGATTTCAACCACCATTTCCGTATGATCGATATGAAAAGATGGCAAAATGTGCCGGTGTTTCTAAGAGAAAATAAGAAGAAGTCAGGTTAAGGTTAAATACTAAATAAATTATGTATTTTTCATGTATTTTTCAATATATTCTTCATATCACATTTCAATGATATGATAGTTGTATTTGTTATTTAATATATTAATTAGTTCATTTTTAAGATCACCAAACATATTTATATTAATAACATTTGTTAGAATTTGTATTTCTAATCTTAAAAATTTCAAAGTATGATGTACATCTCAAAAATATACAAAAAATTTAATAATCTGAAAAATAAATGTCGGCTTAATATAGGTGTATTTGATATTTCAATGATATGATAGGTGTATTTGTTATTTAATATATTAATTAGTTTATTTTTAAGATCACCAAACATATTTATATTAATAACATTTGTTAGAATTTGTATTTCTAATCTTAAAAATTTCAAAGTATGATGTACATCTCAAAAATATACAGAAAATTTAATAATCTGAAAAATGTGACGTTGATGCCACCCACTGGAACCAGCATAGATCCATCTAACTCCGGATCTATCATGCGCCGAGAGGGATCAAATCTCTCGAGGTGCAAACCTTTCCTCAAGTTTTGCACTCAAAAATAGGTTTGCACCTCGAGAGATTTGATCCCTCTCGGCGCATGATAGATCCAGAGTTAGATGGATCTATGCTGGTATCTTGAGATTTTGAGGAGTGATAATTCTTGTCAATTTTTAATATTCCTAAATTAGCTTCAGCTAATGGGAATATTAATTTTTCTCTTAAAACTTAGATTGATGAATAAATGGGAAAGGAGACTCATAATTTTCTCAAATATGAATAAAAATCCAGCTCAATGTGAATAGGGATCAAATCCATCTAAATAAAATGAATGCACCTTGAGTGTGAAAAGGGACAAGGCATGAAGAATCATTCAAGGTTGAACAAGTCAAAAAAATTGTCTAGATGCATTGAACCATCTTGTGGATAGAACAGTTTTTGTAGAGGAGCCTTTGCATGGAAGCAACCTCATAGTGGGTGGGACCCTTGGTGAAGGAGCTCATAAATTATATAATGAAGGAGATGAAAAGCATATGGAAATATTGGAGATCATATTTTCATGAGGTCTGCTTATAATTCCTACATACTTAGTTGTTTAGCTAAGTTGCTGCACTGTTTAGTGCAAGGGTTTACCCGGGTGGGGATTCCCTACTCTTTCTTGGAGATCTTATTCAAGAAATCTAAGAGGAGGTTTCTGATCTGAATTTTCCACTACCTAGTGTTGGGCCAAGCATATACCTTTATAAAAAATGTGGTCCCTTCAGAAAACTGCGTTATTTCTTAAGGTGTGCAGTGGAAGGGCTTGAAACCCAAATTTGAGGAGCTAGTTTCCCAGGAGGAGGATCAGCCTTTCTTTGGGAGAGCTAGAAAAGGAGTCTATAGCCATTTATTTGTATTTTCAGACATTATTTTTCAGATCTATATCCATACAGCGTTATTCAGCCATAGATTTACAACAGCTTTCTTATATACATCTTTTTTGACAAGAAACCCTTGCCGAGTCTTCTTGGATCTGTGTAAAAGAGATTAGATCTATGTTTCTGTAAATCATTGAGTATTATAATAAAATTATCAGATATATTTCTCTATTTTCTGATTTTACCTCTCTTTTGACTGTGCAATCAATGGTGCAACTTTTCTGGCATTTTGTAGTCTTGGGGTTTTGCCCATTTTTAGAAATTGTGAGCATGGGAGGCCTGTTTAACTTCGCTAATTGCATTTGTTTTTGAATATATTTTTCATAAATGTCCCATATTGCCTATTCTAAGGGACACAACCGTTATTTTTCACTTTTTTAGCTCAATACTTTGAAAATAGTGTTTTTAAGGAAAAAATAACTGCTTTTCCTCGCTTGGTGAACTGTATAAATGCATAGTTTGTTGTTGTGATTATTTTTATGATAGATATGTGTTCAAACACATTACATGAGTTTATTAATTTTTGTTCTCCAACTTTTTAATACCTTAAGGTATTCTTATTGTTGTAGAAAATTCCAGTTTTGGGATATTACAGTGGTATCAGAGCAACAATCTTGGCTCATCCTGTGAGCTCAAGCATTATGGAGTCTTCTCATGGGGAGGAGGATATTTTCAGAAGAAATCATAGCAATCACTCATTTTCTAGAAAAAGGAGTTTCTCAAAACTTGTCTTGACAAATCTGCAAGGCAAAAGCAAGGGCATCAAAGAAATGAGGAGGGAAACACATGAAGATCCCTCAACAAAATCTATACAAGAGGAAGATTCTAAGTCCTCATATTTTGGATATGAGCACTCAGCCATATCATCAGAACTATCACATTTTATCAGCAATTTCTTCATGAAGAGGAAGAAAGGAGATGTGCCAAAGAGAGATAGTCGTGGTGATTATTTGCAGGAATATGAAGATCAATCCGAGGAGTTCAAAATCACTTGAAATTCCAAGGGTTTTGCCAAAAGAAGGAGGAAAAGAGCACATGGAGCAAGAAGCAAGGTGAGGGTAGATTCTTTCTATCCACTTTTGATGGATCACCTCTATGTCTAGCTAGGGCTTGGGTGAAAGAGCTAGACACCTTTGTGAAGCAACATCAAGTTTCTGAATTTGAGGCCATCAAAGTAGCAACGCTGCATTTTGAGGGTAAGTCCTATGCTTTGTGGTTGTTTGAATCATTTTCCTTAAAGAATGCAAATACATATACTTATGAAAAGTTCATTAAAATACTAGTATATAGGTTTTATGATATTGCATGTGAAACATCTTCTATTGCAACTATTGAACCAGATCAAACAAAAATTTTGCATGAGTTGGGAGGGTCTATAAATCCAACTCCATTTCTAGAAACCTATGAAGAGGAGGTGAGTTTCTTTGATTCTTTTCCAAGGGCAAGATCTCCTTTTGATAAAGGGCTTTCTTCTCAAAGGAAAGACATGAATATTCCTTCTTCAAAAGAATACCAAGATTTGAGGTCTCTTGTTGAAGATAAGGCAACTTCAACCATTGAAGAAGAGAAAGGGAAGGCAAGGGAGAATAACGAATTCATGACAAGGGCACCTCAAGCACCTCCTTAAGAAACTCTTGCACTCTTGCAAGGAGTTCTAAAAGATCTCACACATAAAGCTCTTGGGAAAACCAATGAGCAGCATGTACCTTCATTTCCAAATGATGAGATATTGAAGATAGGAGGAGGAAGAGAGGAGGAATGGCATCATGAGATGAAAAACATGTACCCTTCTCTATTTCAGAGTTTGAAATAACAAAGAAGGAAATAGGATCCATGCAACAAATCTAGGGGAAAATCTTTCCACCTACATTCACATCCTACTTGATGCCTTGAGGCCTCTCTTCAAGGAGGCATTCTAGCAAGAAGACCTCTTGATTAGAGGGAAATTAAAGTGTTCTCTCAACTATATGCAGCAGCAACCTATTTTTTTTAAGAGGGAACCTTGGAAGGGGCCACTACAGTACCATTGATGGAAGGCTAGGCAAATTTCTGAAATTGACCTTGTTTTCTTCCATTCATCTATTTGCGTTGGAGAGGATAGATTCAGAAATTTGTGTTGATATGAGCATAGTATCAAGAGGCTACTCCATAGCTTTGGGGAAGCAAAGGATACTCCAACATATAATGAATATTTCTGAACATAACAAAAAAGTAATTTCCTTTTTGCATGCAGGAGCAAAGAGGTGGAAGTTTTTGAGAAAGAGAACCTTTCAAGGGAAGGGTGACTTTCCTAAACTTCAATCTTGTCTTGAGCAAGATCAGCTGCAATAGGGGCAGCAAAAGGAGGTTGGAAATACTCCAAAATGTGACTTTGACATCAAGCATGTCAAGGTGGAGAGCCATCATATGACAAATGCATCATTTCAGATTTCTACAACGCTGTCAATGTTGGGAAGCCTAGACCCTTATTGGGAGTCCCAACTCTTGATGGAATATTATAAGGACCTATTCACATGTAAGGTTCTTGATGGGCAAGAAATGGATGAATAGTATGAGTTAGTTAATGGAATCATTTATGTTCATGATCAAATCTATTTCACCAAAGATTCCAAACTCAATAATAAACTACTTGATACAACTTATAATGTCTTGCTTTCAAATCCCACTAGTTTCATTAAAACATATCATACTATCTTAGATGGATTTATGTGGGAAAAAAGGAGGAGGTGCACTCTCATGTGAGTAAGTGCATAAATCATTTTCTGGTTGAGGAAGGACATAACTCTTGGGGAGAGTTATCATTATCACCTCCTTATGCATTCAGTGTGAGAGGGAGCTCATCCATGAACTACCTTGCTGATTTTAAACAAGTATATGACAAACATTGTATTGTTGAATCTCATGATGTATTTATTATATACTTGTATTTTCTTAACACTCATGTGTAGGTCTTGGCTCAAAGAGGGGGAACTTTTGCTGATGGGCTTCATAAGCCACTTTGGGCCATGAACAATGGTGATGTTGGCCATTCTTTTGGAGATCTTGGAGAGATGATGTACTCTTCATGGTATGGTTCCTTAACACCAACCATCATACACCTTCTCCAAGCATGCAAGAAGGATGGGGCAGCAAGCAAGTGTTGGGGAGAATGCTTGTCATATCATATCCTATGGCAGTTAGGAGGAAAACTGCACTGGTTGCACATGAGGGACCATTGTCCTTCTCCCTTATTGTATATGGAAGCTAGCATGATCTTACTTATGATCCCACATTCTGAAGAGGTTCTTAATTTTGTTGGGGACGTGGTTGGAGGAAAGACACATTTTTTGGGTGTGTCTTTGGGGGAAGAGACTCCCTACTTTTTCTGCACTACATTTTCCAAGGGGAGCATGAGGAACTATATGGCCACCATTGCATATCACTTGTTTCTTTATGATGTGGACCATATGTTTTGTTGGAGCACTTGGGGCATGCCTCTCATGAGAAATTGGGAGGATATTTTCTATGAATTACCAAGTTGGAGGGTGATTCATTTTATTTGGATGATAGCATGGAGGAAGGAGACCTCCATTGATGATGAAATTCCTCATGATTATCATCATTTCTTTCTTGAGAAGGCCATGGATCAGCAAGAAGGTTTCCATAACAACCTTCCATTCTTTCATGATGAGAGCCATTGGGTTTATTCACCAAAGGCCAACTTTCACACTTGGGAGGAGCCATTGGAAGATAGAATTTTTGCAGAAATTTTGAAGCAATGGAGGAGACTATGGGATGAGAGGGCCACAAGAGGAGGAGGGGAAATTTTGTAGCACCCTTGCAGTTGCTTGAGGACAAAAAAAATTTGGGAGGGGGAGACTATAATATTCCTCAATTAGCTTCAGCTAATGGGAATATTAATTTTTCTCTTAAAAATTAGATTGATGAATAAATGGGCAAGGAGACTCATAATTTTCTAAAATATGAATAAAAAGCCAACTCAATGTGAATAGGGATCAAATCCATCTAGATAAAATGAAGGCACCTTGAGTGTGAAAAGGGACAAGGCATGAAGAATCATTCAAGGTTGACCAAGTCAAAAAAACTATCTAGATGCATTGAACCATCTTGTGGACAACGCAGTTTTTGTAGAGGAGCCTTTGCATGGAAGCAACCTCATAGTGGGTGGGACCCTTGGTGAAGGAGCTCATAAATTATATAATGAAGGAGATGGAAAGCATATGGACATATTGGAGATCATATTTTCATGAGGTCTACTTATACTTCCTTCATACTTAGTTGTTTAGCTAAGTTGTTGCACTGCTTAGTGCAAGGGTTTACCTGGGTGGGGATTCCATACTCTTTCTTGGAGATCTTATTCAAGAAATCTAAGAGGAGGTTTCTGATATGAATTTTCCACTATCTGGTGTTGTTCCAAGCATCTACCTTTAGAAAAAATTCATTCCCTTCAGAAAAATACATTAAACTGCATTATTTCTTAAGGTGTGCAGTGGAAGGGGTTGAAACCCCAATTTGAGGAGCTAGTTTCCCAAGAGGAGGATCAACCTTTCTTTGGGAGAGCTAGAAAAAGAGTGTACAGTAATTTCTTTGTATTTTCAGCAATTATTTTGCATATCTACAGCCATACAACATTATTCAACCACAGATTTACAAAAGCTCTCTCATATACATCTTTTCTGATAAGAAACCCTTGCCGAGTCTTATTGGATCTGTGTAAGAGAGATTAGATCTATGTTTTTGTACCTCATTGAGTATTATAATAAAATTATCAGATATATTTCTCTATTTTATAATTTTACCTCTCTTTTGACTGCGCAGTAACTGGTGCAGCTGCTCTGGCATTTTGTAGTCTTGGGGTTTTGCCCATTTTTAGTAGTTGTGAGAATGGGAGGCTTGATTAACTTGGCTAATTGAATTTTTTTCTGAATCTCTTTTCCATACATGTCCCATATTTCCTATTATAAGTTAAATAGCCATTATTTTCCACTATTTAACTCAATATTCAGAAAATATCATTTTTAAGGCAAAAATAGTTTCTTTTCCCTGCTCGGTGAACTGTATAAATGCATAGTTTGTTGTTGTGATTGTTTTTATGATAGATATGTTTTAAAACACATTACATGATTTTATTACTTACTTTTCTCCAACTTTGGAATACCTTAAGGTATTCTTATTGTTGTAGAAAATTCCAGTTTTGGGATATTACACAATTCATTACAAGATATGGTTGGATTTATTTATTCTTTCTATAGGGTTGGTTCTTGGTGTATATACTCTTATTTTTAAGTTTCTTGTTCATTTTATTCCTCCTCTTCGCAATCTATGTAAAATAATTTCTTCTCAGCACACTTATGAACTTTAGTGTATTTGCTATCACAGCTGTAGAAAATCCGTTTTTCTCTTTTTTCTTCAAATTTTTGTGGTGCCCACCTTATAGGTCATGGAAGTATATGCATAGAAATACTTCCATATTTATAAATGTGAGTGCTAGGCTTCCTTGTCGCCATAATTTCAATTTTTCTTGCCAACCTGAATGCCTTCTCCAATGAATCAGGTTCCCAAACGCGAACCTCATGTTGGATGTTATCCTTTAAAGTACCTATGAAGACATCAATCATTTTTTCCTCTAGAATATCATTTTCCCTTATATTAAAATTTTGGATGTCCTCAATATGCTCCACCATTAAACCCTTTTGTTTGATATTTATCAATTGGCTAAAGAAGGTGTTGCTCTTTGTATCCTCGTAATGTGTTATCATTTCCTCCATAAAAATTGACCAGGTGACATTGTTTTTACAAGAGAAAATCCATCAATACGATACAAATGTATTTTTTTCTAAATCTAAAGTTTCAATGTGTACTTTTTGTGTATTTTTGACATTATGGAGATCAAAATATTACTCCATATGCGGTATCCATGTTACGAGATCCTTTCCATCAAAATTCCTCATATCGATCTTTGGACTATGGTGGGTGTTAAATTTAATGTTAGAGTCTATGAAATCATGATCAAAATTTATGTTTTTCTCATCATGAGTTTCCTCTACTACCTTTTCTCCATTAGGAAGCTTTTCTTGTAGCAACTTTGTCAAACCTTCCTTCAAACCTTCCATGTATTTCTTCAAATATTCCATGTTTCCTTTCATTTATTCTTCTATGAATTCCATGCCATTCTTCAACCTATCCATGTCTTATTTTAAACCATTAATGTCACATTTTAGCTCTTCTTTGGTTTCTCTTTGTGAGAGAGAAATTAGTTGCACTTGGTCCCATAATTTTGATATATCATGTTGCACTTCTTCCTCTTCATGTGTCATAGTAGAGTTTTTTAGGGCTTAATGTATGTAAAATTATTTTTGGGAGGAATTATAGAACCTAATACTGATATATATGCTTCAATATTCCCTTCGAATCATTTGAAATTGATTTTTCAAACAAAAGTTATGTAATTTTAAAAAATATACACACCTTTTTCTTGCTTTTGAGAAGCTTGATATTGAAAATGATGTATCTCTATGATTTTGGATCCAAAATATTTTATATTCGGTCCTATAGTAGCCCTATGAGTCTTCTTTCCAATTTCATAGGCCATACTTAATTTTGATTCTTTAAAATAAAGTTGTACCCAATCTCCCACAATGAGCTAATTTTGGACTGGTTCAGTAGAGCAAACTAGTATGGTGTTCCACGCGTCCCTCTTCAACCTTCGGCTCTAAAATAGATACAAAATAAAATATAGTATGTTCACTTTCAGATAATTTTTACATAATTCCAATCCAATGTCTGAAACAAAACTTATGACTATTTCCCACAGTCGCCTATTTGAGATAAAATTATGGAGCCTGCAAAAACCTTAAATTCCACAAAGCATATCTCTGAAAATATTGTGAACCAAGGTCTAAATTTTTACACAAAGTTAATAAATATTCCGGCTCCATGTGGTTAAAATTTCATGTTCTGAAGCGTCGTAAAAACAATGTTATAGAGAAAACTCCAAAATGACCCATTTGAAAAAGAGAAACTGTATAGTCCGAAGCTATGATACCAAATGTTATGAAACCAGGTCAGAAAATAGGAGAAAATATAGATCAAAGATTTAGAAATCAGCCTCTTCAATGGGGAAGCATCCTTTACATTATAGATATGAACAATTATTGGATGCCATAAATGAAAAAACCTTCTTTCTATATATAAGAGTCCAAGGGGTCACAATATGATCCTAACCGACATATCAATAACAATGTAAGGGTGCAACAATAACAATAGTTGGATTGTATGGGGCACAATAATAAAAATATGGGGACTACATGGAAGCAACACTAATAATAAAGGGGATACACTAAAAAAAACAATAAGGGGATACACTAGTATCATAGGGACCTAGCAGTATTAAACTTTGTTCCTCCTAAAATTGCTGGAAATTAAAATAGGGACAACCACTCTCCATCCAACCATAGGTACAACTACACTACAAATTTATTATAGTTGTTTGTTAGAAACTAGGACAATACTTGGGGGGTGGGGGTGGGGGGTGGGGGGTGGGGGGTGAATCAATATCGTAGGAATTTTACCAAATTAAATTTTATTTCACTTATGTAATGATGTTAGGATATAATGGCTTAAGATTTATGTTGTTTTGATTGTTGATTGATGGAAGATCCATAGATTTGGTTATCATGATCGATGTTTTAGAACCTCCATCGAGGCCCATTCTCAAGAATTTATGATGTATGAGAAGAGCCTAAGGAATAATACATATATGATCGATATGTCATTCAACCCTAATTGGATGATATATATATATATATACAAAAAAATACTTTCACGGTGACTCACATAATCATCCCTCTCAAAAATTGGGGTCATTAAAACCTTTGATTCTAGTGCTTTCAAAATATACAGTGATGATCATAAAATTGATGAAAAATAACATCTAGTTAAAGTATTTAGAAACTTTGGATACAACATGAAATATATTAAGGATGCCTTCCAAAAATATCTTAATCATGACAATAATTCACCTAACCCTAATATCCATAACCCTAGGGAGATTTCATGCCCACCTTATCTTCAAGGAGACACTCACAAAATTGCCAAAATTTTAAAGAAAAAGGAGATTAATACATGTTTTAAACCCCATACCACCATGAAACAAATAATGATATCCATAAAGGATGGCACTGACCACATACAATTTAAAGGTGTTTACAAAGTTGAATGTTCCTATGGTAAATTCTATATCGGAGAAAATGGGTGTTCCTTGAAAGAAATAATCAAGGAGCATAGTGGAGACATAAGACATGAAAAAACAAAACGTTCAGCCATTACAGAACATGCTAAGAACATTAAACACCATGTCTACATATAAAATACAAAAATCCTTGTGAAAGAAGACCTTTATTGTAGGAATAAATTAAGGGAGAATCTTGATATTAAAAAATACCCCAATAGCATGAATCGAGATAATGAGATAGAGATTAATAAATATTGGTTACCCCTACTTATTTTTTGTTGGTCAAAGTCTAATTTATACTATCATTTCAAAATTTACATCATAATACAACAATGTTGTGATACATCTAAGCATCCCAAGTTGCAAAAAATGCCATACTTGTCTCGGGTGTACGCCAAGGCATACAGTATCACTCTTTATTTCTAGCACAAAAATAGTAAAAAACAAGCAATTACAAAGCTTCATGGAGGAGGATTTGGGGGGGCTGCTAGTGGCCCTGCAAAGAAACCGGAACGATTGTGCACATTGTAGTTGATGTGCTCGATCTAGACTTCCAGTGCTAAGAGGTGGCCGTGGGAGCGCTGCAGTTGACGACACAGACTCTCTAGAGCATATATAATTTCATTTTTCATATGTTGGATATCGTTTATGTAAGTGATGAGCTCGTTGCGTTCTTCATACATCTGTCCTGAAATGTTGTCTATATTGAGTTGGAGTTGTTGCAGTTGAGCTGAAAATGCATCCAGGGTGGCCCGAGCTTCAACTTGACCAAGTGACCAGGCTAGAGAGACTGCCACGGAAGCCATATAGTGTTGACCCTTGGTGGATTTTAAATTTGAGCTGAGGTCCCCATTTTCTCTATGCTCCACCATCCCGTGACCAATTCCTCCTCTACGTACATTTCCATGTTTTCGTGGCATGGAATTTTCCTTCCCACAACTTGCTTCTTCCTGGATATAATTCTAATTTCCTCTACAGAGTGCAGATTATTGAAATGCAATGAAGTCACATAGACCACTACCTCCTGTCTAGCCACCTGCACCCAAAAAATCATGGGATACTTCTGTCATCCAAAATATCAGTTCTTCACTTCTTCCACTGGAAAGGAGTAACCTCCACCTGCGTATCCACAAAATTATTATTGGTTCGGGGTGGCCTCTAATCCTGAACCAACACCTCAAATTAGTCGTCTCCCCTGTCGTCACAGATGTCGTCCCCTCAGCAAACTAAGAGTTCCACAATGGGCACACCCAGTTTAGCACCTTCCTCGCAACCAGTCCAAACACAATTACCACCTTTACAACCCTCTACTTCTCAAACCCCTAGCTACCAAGATCCCATAGGCATCTGCTCCACCACTCCCAGCTGGTTGTCTCGCGTTCCTTCCCCCACACTTCCTGCGGTCGAATCTCAAGAAGTAGATTGAGTGCCAACACTGTTGCATAGGGAGATACCTCCTCGTAGATTTTCACCATCTCCCAAACTTCCAGAATGTCATTTTCCTTGTCCAAAGGCTTGATAAGCTCGCATCTTCCTCGACGCCTCTACTCATCGCAAGGAGCCATAACTACTTCGTGCGTGGTAGGTTTAATTATCCTTGGTGGCACGTGGTGTCAGGCCTATTTTACCCATGCACACCACCCCCACTTGGCCTTCTGATGCGACACCCCATCGGGGAAATTGGTTACTTGAATAATACAAATTAATATTATTTATTATATTAATAAATATAACTAAATTTCTTATATATCTCATAATATTAAATTATACAATTCTCATATATAATATATAACATACAAGGCATATAGTATAATATAAATTATTGTTACATTATAAAATTATTAATATAAATCACTCTCTTATTAATAATATTAATATTAATATTATTTATTATATTAAGAAATATAACTAAATTTCCTTATATATCTCATATTATTAAATTATACAATTCTCATATATAATATATAACATACAAGGCATATAATATAATATAAATTATTGTTACGTTATAAAATTATTAATATAAATCAATCTCTTATTAATAATATTAATATAAATATAAATAATATTATTATTAATATTAATCATATCAATATTTATATAAATAATTTTAATATTAAGAAGAATATTATTAATATAAATAAACACCTTATTAATAAAGTTATATTAAAGACATTAATATAACAAACTACTACAACATATCATGGTTTCTATAATAATTATTGTCTTTGTTAGTCAATTAGGACCAAATGACATATTTGTCATATATTTATTATTCCTCGAGCTCTTCACACTTCATCAAGTCTTGAGAATGGACCCGGCTAGAGGTTTGAAAACATCGACCATGATAATGAAATTTTTGGATCTTCCATCAATCAGTAATATTAGGATATCATAAACATTCTACTCACATGAAAATGACATAAAATAATTTCAGTAATATACAAGGAACAAATAAATTCTTGAAAACTTCTCTTCAATTACTTCACAGGGCAAGCTACAACTTGCTATTACAATTCTCTGGCTTCAACTTTTAGGAAACTACAACTAAAAGGAGCACCAACCCATAAACATTTACCATTACACAATGGAAGGAGAAACAACCCCTGATCTACAAACTACAACGTGTTTGACACTCAATGATTCATTTTTCATCCATTTTCATACTCGAACCATGAATTCCTCCTTTGCTTTCACAATAACACTATTTTATCCTCAATCAACAATACCTTTATAAATATTTGATTATCGATAACACCAACAACTTCACCTCAACTTGATCACAAGAACTATCCAACTTTCTTGATCTAGTTTTCTTATAAATATTTTTTTTTTCTATATTTTGCATGAAATTTTAGCTAATCTTGCATGGAATCTTCTCATATGCCTTTAATTTTTTCCTTTGTCTTATTTATTTTTGTCTTTTGTATGTGTGCTTAACTTATCAATCTATCATCTACTTTTTTGGGCTTAATCTCTGAGTTAAACTGCTATTTTCAACAATTCTAACTTTGTTACAGGTTTTAGTACTACTTCCATTTTCGAGATCCTCCAAATTTGAATTCACTTCTAAATTAGCCACTAACTTCATCCATGCTACTAAATACTACCTCAAGCCCTTTATTTTAGAAATTTGGTCCTTTTCTATTTATATTTTTCTTCAATTCCAAACCTTTAAAACTTGTTGACTTGTTCATCCAAAGCCAAAATATTTTACATTAATTGTGCTACCAAATATTTAACACTATTGCTAGAACATCAAGTTTCCATATTGCTTCATGAAAAAGCTTGAGGGATTTAAAAAATGCTATCAATTATAAATTTGCATCTCTTTGAATTATAGCCCCTTTTGTTGCATCTAAATTCACATGAAAGAAGTTATCGCTCTATGATCTCATGTCCAAATCAGATCACTAGACAAAAAAAGAAAAAATCAATAGAGATATAATAGTGTCCCAGCCCAAATAATCAAACATGCATCAGGCATTCCATTCTATATACTACAAAGAAATATCTGTGCACCTTTCCTCCTCACATATTGGGGAAGGATTTTGGGTCTAATGAAGATTCATGTGATCCACTCGAGTGATCTAACTTGTCCTTACTTTATATCGATCCCTACACACAACTATAAAAAAAAAGGAGACAATAAGCGACCTTCCTCAGAATATCGCTAGATAAAAATATCATATAAATAACTATAAATCATGCTACTATGAATAGATATAAGGAAGGAACATATATTTCTATTAATCACAAAAAAATCAGATTACAACCATATACCTTCACCTCAAAGCCTCCTCTTCGTGAGCTGACATAGTCTCCCCATAAGATAAATACCAAAGTAATAAGATCCTCACAAGCTCTCTCTCTAGTAGAAAAATAGAGGCATTGCAATATAATTCCCACTCTCACCTCTCCCTTTCCTCTTGGTGATATTATATAGGTTTATTCTATCCTTTGGGAGAATGTATCTAGACACCTAGGGGCTTGAGATGTTAGGAAAATTATACAATAATGGACCCCTATGGAAACCCATACACATGTGGGTCAAGTTGATCTCCTTGGGAATCACAAACTCTAGAAACCATTTTCACAATTATAAGATTTTTCTCAATTATCTCAATTATTAAATAATTATTATCTCATATTTATAATATTTTGGAGAAATAATTATGAGAAATTGCTCAATTTTGTAATTTAACCCTTTTAACATGGGATAAATCTCACATATGTAAAAGAGAAGGTGGAAAGAGGATGCATTTTACCCAACAACTAAGGTAACATGAACTTGGGTTTCTCTCACTATAATGGAGTGGAAAATAGGGTTATAACACATTTTGTGTTGATGCCCTATTTTCTTTCCATCATAGCACCATGTGTCATGACCTCTGACTAGGCCCTTTAACACTAATCCTTTTTTAAGCTTTTGATGGCTTATTTTCTTCATAAACCTCCATGTCCTTGGTCTTAATTTCCACATATAGAAACACATTCCTAATTCTCTTTACCAGATGCATTCCCTTTATGCCTCATAAAATTTCAGGATCAGACCAATGGGCTTAGATTCCAGTGGGATATTCCTAATAACCTCTCTACTGGTTATTGCTTGTCTCCTATTAGTAGACGTATCTCGATGCTTTCCTCTCAGCCAATTCTCTTTGCAAGAATTAAATTATTCCACGTTGGACCTAGTGAGATGAGTTATTCCATGGGGTCATCTCTCTTAACTAAGAGCCAATAGAAAATATCTCGAGTTGAGTTGTCCCTGACACTAACCCTATCAGCTTGATGCCCATACATCCCATTGATCTTCCTTTACACTTCTCCAAGAACTGCAAGGTCATGCTTACGGTATGACATGATGTTGACATCAACTGTGCTACATGTTGGCCTATGATTAGTCTACATGTGACTAAAAAATGAGCCATTTGGGTACCCAAAAGCATTGAATTTTCCTGCCATGTGTCCTCCTCTGATTGGACCATGTAATTATTACATCATCAACCTTTTTCATTATCTTTGGACCAATTGAATATTTCCATGTGTCCTGCTATTAGCCAGGAGAGAGAAGGGTCTAAGGCCTTGGTTTTGTGAGAAAATCCTTCATTAATTTTTTTCTAAGTATCCAGCCATTTTAACATTTCTCAACCCTCTCCTTGCGCCACGTAGCTAGGGTCTTATCCTCTGTGCCCCCCTTTGCAATATTTTGGGCTCCCTCTATAGGGCATGCATCATCTAGTGGCATCATCCTGCTCACTCCTTTTAGCACTACTTAAATTTCCTTCGGGCTAGTGTAGCATGCATTATTATCCCCCTGGGGTTTTTTAAGTGAGATTACGTGTACCGTAGGGCTACCATGGTGCCCTTTCAATTCGTTTTGAAAAACAATTGTACCACTGCATCATCTCAGTGCTCTCCTCCTAAATACTACTGTTGCATTTCCTTTTATTCCTCCGAGTTCTTACCGTCAGGGTAAAAAATGCATGCTTATGTTTTATGTGGGCTCTGCCTAGTTCAATAGGAATCCTTTCCACTATCTTTTGCTGCCACATACACCTTCTAATTTAAATAACACCTATGTTGGGAATTCTTCCAAATTTTCCAAAAAATGTGGAAAATTCTCCAAATTTTCACACTCTAATGGTCCTCTAACCACCTATTAGCCCTGCATAATTTTATTTGGGAATATTGCAACTATGATTGATTCTATATTTCAATCTAGGAGGCCAATTTTCAGATTTCCACATACCTCTGGAAATAATTTCCAGATCTCTATCCATATAGATGGGTTACATCTATTTTTTAAATGATCTGTTGCACCATAAATCACTCTAAATTATTTGCACCACCTTCATCCATGTTGCTCTTCAACCTTCTTCTTGTGCCTAGAACCTGATCGTTTGAGGCATCCCTTTTGACACCTTTTTCATTTGGTGCTATCTTATTCCATCAATGACAAAATATTTCCAACATTATCCCCCTTTGGCATTGATGTTGACACCAATATCAAACAAAACATGCTAACACATTTTAAATATTCTTCAAAATTTCTTTTGAATGTTACTCCCCATGAGATGCACTTTTCATATGCTTAGTTGCTTCTATTTTTGTTGTTCTTTCTTGTTGTTTCTTTTGTTTATGTTTGATCACTGACACCTCCCCTTGACCAAGTACCTCTCACCCTTTGACATCAGTGGAAAATTCACCAATATGCTCCCCCCGTTACCATACTCCCCCTTTGACATCAATGACAAAGTCACCAATATGCTACAAGAATTCCCTTTCTTCATCTTGAAAGAAGATCTAGTGGAGAGAGGTAAGAGGAACAACTCCAAATGTTTTCCTCAAATACTCAAACTTTTCTCTAGGAAGTGGCTTAGTGAAAATATCAACAACATGTTTTTTAGTAGGTATATATTCTAACTTTACATTCTAATTAACAACTTGTTCTCTTAAGACATGATACTTTATTTGGATATTCTTTTTCTTGGAGTGGAAAATAAGGTTCTTTGACATGCTAATTGCACTTCTAATGTCACAAACAATATGAATAGGCTGATCATAGAAAATTTAGACATCCTGCAAGGTTTCTTCATCCATAATAGTTGAGCGCAATATGAATCTACGAAAATATATTGTTATTAAACAATAGACAAGGAAATTGAAGCTTGCTTATTTCTCAACCATGATACTAGACAATCTCCAATAAAGAGAGCACCACCACTAATGCTCTTTCAGTCATCTACATAACCTTCACAATCAACATTAGTATAAAAAATTAATGAAAAATATTTACCTCTGGGGTACCAAAATCCATAGTCCAATGTTTCTCTGAGATATCTGAGAATCCTCTTGATTGCCAGTAGATGGCTCCTTCCGAGGGTTGCTTGAAATCTTCCAACAATCCCAACAACATGCATAATATTTGGTCTTGAATTTTTTAGCTATAAGAGACTTCCAATGATGGATCTATATAAATTTTGGTCCACTTCTGGTGACTCATCAGTATTGCTACATTTGCAACCTATAATAATTGGTGTGCTCACTAAAGAGAATTCATCCATGCTTAACACTTCTTTGAGATATTTTCTTTGAGAGATGAATACCCCTTTACAAGACTACACAATCTGCAATCCAAGGAAATATTATAGTTCTCCAAGCATAGACATCTCAAACTAAACCTTCATATCAACTTCAAATTGATTGGTTAGAAAAACTAAATCATTGGAAAAAATAATGTCATCAACATATATACACCCACCACAGTTACTTTGTCATCCTCGTCTTTGACATATAAATTTATTTCATATGTAGCTCTTTTAAAACCACACCTAAGCAAGTATTTATCCAAATTGGAATACCAAGCCCTTGGAGTTTTCTTAAGACCATACAAGTCCTTCTTAAGCTTACAAACATAATTAGGTTTCTTTGTCAACTGAAATCCATATGACTGCTCTTTGTAAACTTCTTCCTATAATTCTCTATTAAGAAATACGTATTTGACATCCATCTGATAAATTTTGAATTTCTGAAAATAGGAAAAATGCTAAAAACCTTATTATTGCCTCTAATATAGCTACATGAGAAAATGTTTCATCAAAATCCAGACCCTTTATTTGATCATAACCTTTGCATACCAACCTTTCCTTGTTTATTACCACTTCTCCACGATCATTTAACTTATTCCCGAAAACCCATTGTTTGACAATGACATTCTTGTTTGCAAGCCTTGGAACAAGTTCGCATTTCTAATTTTTCTCAGTTTGGTCCAATTATTCTTACATATATTTTAACTAATTTTGATCTTGATTTGTAAGCTATACTTGTGCTCATAGGTATTGTTTCATCTACTCACACCAGAATATCTTCTTAATGCTTATTATTTTTCTCATATGGGCAGGAAGATTGAAAGCATGATTTCTTATGGACTATCAGTCAGAAATTTCATGTTTAGTGTTTTCCTTAAATAAATAACCTATAATAACCTACATTGCAATGTGAGCCAATAATGATTGTCCTATAAAATATCACAAGGAAGATGGGTTCTTTAGTAAGTCATAAGAAAACATATGAAGAATTAAATTTAAAGAATAATATTTGAACCTACACCACGTACATATTATTACATATTTGTTGTCATAGATATTCTCTTATGATAGGTGAATCTAGAATTCACCTCGACACATTTAGAATTAAGGAATGTAAATTTTAAATTCAAAATTATATGCATTAGTTTTGATATCATTCATGATATAACCTTGGTAGGTTAGGATAGACTTCGTGAAATTACAAATGGGTCTTGAAATCCATGGAGAATATGATAGCTTAGGATAGAATTCGTAAAATTATGACAGGAACTTTGGTCAATTCGATGGTTTTTCCCCTGGCCTTCCTTTCTTTATGTTCAAGTGCAATCACTCTTTTATTTTTCTATGGTTGAACCATTTTTTTGTTTTCCCACTTTACTCGCTAAATTTTTGTTGTAATCATTTTATTCTTGAGATCTTTACAAATATATTTCTATGGATTTAAAGACAATACTGAATAGAAATTTTTTTTTCATTGTAACCATATAGTTGGTCCTACTCATGTGAATAATTAAGAGAATTTTTTGTTTGGTGTTTAAAAACAATATTGAATAGAAATTATTTTTTCCATTGTAACCATATACTTTTTCCTACTCATGTGAATATTTAAGAGAATTGTTTGTTTGGAGTTCTCAGCTTGTTTTTGGTATTTATAAGAGGGATCCAATGTGAGAACTTCTTTGAATTTCTTAATTTGGAATTGAAGGTGGGGTGGAACAACCTGTGATTGGGGAATTGGGATTGATATATTATCTCATATAAATTATCCTCCTTCACTTTTTTTTTTCCATGCGTACTTTCATCTATCGGTTGGCAGTTGGGTTGATAACTATTGTGAAAAGTATTTACCTCTCACACCCTTGCAAGGATTTTGGCATGAGCTTATACTTTCCTTGCTTTTTTTTTCCATATTTGCATTCATATCCATACAAGCACGTAAGGGGTTGGGAACTACCTTTACTTCCAGTAGACTTTACCATCTCATCAAGTATTTTCGCATCCTCTGCCTTCTTAGCACCTCTCTTAAATGTCTTTTCCCTAGCCAACTCCTAGTTCAAGGGAAGCTACGTGGGTGAGCAACACTCGAGACTCTTGCTACCTAGTGATTAATGCTTTCTCAGGATTTTGACATTGGATTCGAAACACTATTTTTTTTCACTATTGGATGTTTATATGCAAGCATTTTTCTACTAATGAGGTTCATTCATTTCAATACTTTAGTCATATTTAACAGAAACAAGCATGTTTGCAATTGTTACATATATCATATCTTCTAATAAAAAATCATAATGTATTGAATGCTTTATCTTATTCTGATTTTATTTATGCCCTCATAGCATTGAGAAAGATGATAATTGTTATATATACTCTTTCACTTTTATTTTGTCTTTTGAAAATTGATGCTTTCAGCATATTATTATTTTATTTCTTCCCTCATAGTGTTGACAAAGATGATATCATTCATTTTTTTATATACCCTTCCATCATTTATTTTGTATTTTGTAAATATATTTCTATTAAGATGAGACATATTATTCAAAAACAAAAACACAAAGTCTTGTAATTGGAAATTATTTGTGTCTGATATTGGATTATCCAGGTGTGTGAATCCAATTATTAGATGTAATTATCCACGTGGGTCGAGGCCAACTATTAGGTGGGACTCATGAAATTATCAAGCATCTTCTTCCTGTGTGAAGAAGATACTAGGAAACCTCTTCCTATGGGAAGAATATGCCAAGTAACCTCTAAAAAAAAATCCGCAGTGTTGTTAATGGGGATTATTAGCTTACATACATATTTGTACATATATTATCATGCTAGGATAGGTATTTTGAAGGAGTGGACTCCCTGAAAATGGATTCTAAGGAAAACACGTTAGATTTTTTCACATATATTGATAGGAAGAATTATCATGACTCCTACGAGAAAAACTAAATATTCATCCAACAATCCATGGGACTGCTCCCATAATTATATAATTTGGTCAATGAAGCCCTTAGAAGAAGGATTAGGAAAATTTTATTCTATAAATTTGTCAATGAAGAACTTAGAAGAAGGGTTAGGAAAAAGGTCTTGTGGCTGGAAAGAGTTATCAACAAGTTTTAAATGAATCGATTTATTTTTTTCCTGCCCACTCCTCCAAATATTTTAAATATATTAACCTTCTGAGGTGGCATGAAATGAACCACATATTCATGAGCTTCATGTGGTTTGAAATGGATTTTGATCTTTTGAACTTCCCTGAAAGATGAAATTGGTATAAAAATTCACAAACATTTTTGCACTGCAAGTTTATTGATTGTACCCCTATCACAAACCAAACAATCCCTTGCGAACAATCCTCTTTAGGTTATGGAAAAACATTTTCACAATTTTTTTTATCGACCTACCAACCTGTATATGGTTTCCATTAGGTCGTGTTCTTCTATTTGTAAGGTTATACCTGCCCATATTTATTACTATTATTCAAAATATTAGAAAGATAGTTTCTTGAGAACCTTACTGAAACTATCTTCTTAAGACCCACATTATTTAAAGCATTAAATCATATTAGATTGTGAACTCTATTCTAATCAAATTCTGTAGGTTTTCGATGATTTGAGTCTTAACTAGCACATATTTTGAACATTGTTCCTACCTTATTTTTTTGTGGTATTGTCATGGATTCTATTTTGTTTTACTTTAAAGTAATGAAAGTCCCATTTTCTATTTATTTGATGCAATCTTTGTACGTGTTAATTTTTTTAGTTCAAATGCTAAAGAAATGTTTTTGGCCAAGTTTTTCATCAACCAATTATTGTCAACCATTGTTTATTGCTTGAAGCTTCCAACCTTTGTGGAGCCTATGCCTAGAGTTCGCACGACAGACTCAAGCATGGAACTTGCATTGGGATATATTTTGCAATTAATTAAAGTTTTTAGCAAGTCATTTTATAAAATTGAAATTTTGATTCTAATTCATGCTTCCTTTACATACATTGTCATTTTATGTTTTAATATATTTTCCAATGCATTAAAATGAATTACAGGTATTTCCATCACAAAAAAAAATTGTATTGTGCTAATATCATGGAGCCAGCCTTAACTAATAACGTTTCTCCTCTATTGCTGAATGGTTCCATTGAGATTCATCCACTACTCCAAATAATTGACATCGGTTCTTTTACCTCTTCAAAAACTACATCGTCACACTTCTGCATTACTCTATCTGATGGAACATATAACCACAAGACTCTAACACTAGCTGCATATAGTACACAAGTTGCATATGAAGATATCCAAGTTGTCTTGATCATTCTTCTTAGAAAAGTAACTTGCACGGTGCTTCAAAACTCTTCGTAAGGCCCTATATTTATTTGCACCCTATTCTCTCTTCTTGTCTTTTACACTCTTCCTACATTACACAAACAAAAAATTGGAAGCTACAATATTTTTTTTTCTTATTTACACAAGGTCCATCTGATTTTTTGAACTCGGGGGTTGTGAGGCGTAAAACAACGTTGACCAAGGACTCATTGACACTACTACATGCAAAAGAATGCACAACCCAATATAGCTCTTCATCAACATATATCTTTCCCTTTATAGTACATGCAACATATAAGTCCACAATTACAACTATCTCATTCAAGGCGCTCAATCCCTACCAAAAGTATTGGTCAGTCCAAGTTAGAGAATCTGTAAAGACAGCATTGAAGACTTCCAACAATGCACATGGCTCAGGAAAAGTCTTTGTATTTGTCCTCATTGATCATGATAAATATGAGATCCACCTTTCTCCATTTGTTTAATTGGTTGAATCTCTTTATAATCTAACCCAATTTTTCCAACTATACATTGTTTCAAATGGCACAGTTAAAGAAGAAAACCCAAACTACAACCACCTAAGGAAAAAATGGGATATTTGCTTGTTTGTTGCATCCATTTTTAAGCCATGTTTGGTAGATGTTCCATCCTAACCTTACCAATGCTTTCATTTCAAAACCGTTGCTGAAATCAAGCCTGCAAACCCAAATACCAATGTAGATATTATTGGTGTTGTTAGCTCCACCTCATCTTCCTCAAAAATTCGACGAAGAGATGGAATTGAAACACTAAGGAAGACACTCACATTAAAGGACAAGTTAGGTTTTAGCATTGATTTAACACTATGGGACAAAACCTTGTTGATTTTTGTGCTTCTAACAACCCGCCAATCCTTGCAATCAAAGGAGGTTGTGTATCTGAATTCAGTGGAATCACCATAGGTATAGTCTCCACTATCACTCCTGTCATAAATCCAAACATTAAAGAGACTCATAAACTCCATACATGGTTTCGTGAAATAGGATATAGCTCCTCCTCTCCAAGTTTGATTAAAAACTACAATGTTGCTTCCAAACAAGCCCTATTGCAAAATCTGATTCATGAAATTACTTGCATGCAAGTCTCTAAGAAAGAAATATGGGTTTTAGTTCATGCAACTCTGACTGCTCTTCACATGGATGACTTCTATTTTATTTCATGTACATTAGATTTAAATGGAAAGAAATGCATGAAAAAAGTGATACACCATTATAACAATATTTTGCATTGTACCAAGTGTAACGACAACTTCCCAAAGTGTGACTACCGTTACAAACTTAAATTTGAGTTACATGACCACACCAAGCACTTGGAAAATGTAAAAAAGTTCAATGATGTAGGAACTGAACTCATGGGCATCACAAAAAAATACTTGTTCCTTCTTTCTATCGACCCAGCTGATATCCAAAAAATTTGAGATCAGATTTCAGTTCACCATTTCCTACTAACACTTTCCATCAAAAAAAATTTCTACAATGGTGTCGAGCGGTTGCAACCAATATTTTTTAATTCAAAATAAATTCAATATGACACTGCATGCAAGGAGGTACTCAAGGACATTCAAGAAATTTCCATTTCACAACGACCAGGGTTATTCACCACCATTGAATTTTCTTCAAGGTTGCAAGGAACACTACTATTTTTTATGTGAAGTATCAATTCCACATAGCTCATTGTTCCATAATATTGTACACAATTCCATGTTTTTGTGATACACACTTTCTTTGACAAGATTGTTTTTCAATAATTCCAAAATATGTATATTTAATTCTTCACAATTTACATAATATACATATCAACATCTATAGAAACTTCAATTCATTAGTTTTCCTTTGTCTTTTATATGTCTATAAATTGATTTTTTTTCTTGCTTATATTTACATGTTGTCGTTCAATGGCATTCTTATTAAAAATATTAAAAATAAAAAAACAAATTAAACAAACAAAAAATGAAATTTGTGTATCTTGGTCCTTTCATATCAATGTTTGATGCTACAATAACGTATATTTTTGCAATACTCGTGTTTAATAATTCCAACATATGTATGCTTGCCCATTCAAAATTAACATAACTTATATGTCAGAATCTATAGCAATGTCAATTCGTTCTTACTCCATTTTTTATGTGTCTATAAATTTAATGCTTTTCCATTTACCTATCACTACTATCGTTCAATTTTGTTCAAACAAAAATCTGGAATTATAGAACTTTTAACACACTTTTCTATGCATATATAGCTCATTTATTATTCTCTCTAAGTTACTTATGTCTCCAAGCTAACGATAAATCATTTCTACTTGCTTAGGTATTCCATGCAACAATAAAAATGCCGACCAAAAAGAACAAAAGCGTCTTCTTTATGCCCAAAACAAAGACACAATAAATGCACACCGATGACTTCTTTATAAAAACCGCAAAAAAAATAGTACTTCCACTACATCCCTTCCCACCTTAAGTGCTCTCCCAAGTGTGTAAACCATCTCCCCTCACCTTCATCCAAACGAATATAACCCCCCTCCCTTCCTCTTAATGATGAACATCGTCTCTTTCGACAAATGATAGATAAACTTTATACCATGCATGTTTGCACAATATGCAAAGAATCATACCCACGTATGAAAAAAATGCTTTTAAATATTAGTATTTCTTTCTTTTGTTGTGCATCAGCTAAATCTACCAATCATTTTTCTCATATAAACAACACGGACCATGGAAAACAACTTTATGTTCTTCAAAATATAACACAATTTGAGTAAATTCTCATTGCATGTGTGAACCCCATTCTACAAGTCACCCATGCCCATGGTGGTCAATACAAGTATAATGGCCATTCGATCAGATTCCCACAAGAAATCACTACTATTACCAAATACTTTCCTCGAATGGTTTCTGAATTAGATGTCCTCATTATGAAAAGGCACACTCCTTCTGACACGGCTTATGAATTCTTCCTTTGCAAGCCTTGTGTACTTGTGACATTTGAATACAAACTAAATAATTATCCTTACTACAAGGATCTCCAACTCATCCCATCTTCAAATTATGCTCTGCCAGATCAACATACATATATTTCTTCTTCTTTTCTTCATAATGTAACCACCTCCTCTTTTGAACCCCATCAAACCATAGTTGATTCTACTGACGATCTTGACATCATGCTAACTCCATTAGATATCCAACCTTATTTTGTTCTGATTCTCCCAAATTCATGTACTGAACTTGAGCACATTTGTGCTTATTTTCACTCAACCCATCCAAATACAACAAGCTCGGTTGACTACCCTACAATATCTTTATCAACTATAAATGAATACACCACGACTACCCTGCAATATCTTTATCAACTATAAATGAATACACCACCGAGGGACTCTTTACTATGGCATTCCCCGCACTCTTTCCTACAGGCATTACCATGAGCATGTAACCAATAATTACAAAAGTTGAGATGCATGAATATGCTTTGCACTTGTTTCACTACCATGATAACCAATTTGGTTAGCATCCAAGATTCCTCTGGTACTGCTACAACATTCTAATGTGCCGTCGTAGCCAAGAAATTGCTACTTTTTTTTTAAGAAATGCATTGAGAAGAAATTTCCAACAACTATTTTAGATCTACGACAATGTCTTCATGACTTCCTAGATTCAAAATTTCCTGAACAAGTCATGCGATTTGGCTTAGGCCTACAAGGAACACAATTTTTCTAGAACAAGTGACAGTGTGAACTAACTAACATGATAACACAAATTGGAAGCCCAAAATTCTTCTTCACGCTTAGTGTAGCTGATACAAAATGGCATGAATTTCACATGATCAGGCCTACTAATGTTCCCTCCAATTCAAACAATCACTACCAATGGAGAATTCAAAACATATTTTAAATCCCACATCTAACATCCCAATATATGCCTTCCATATTTACAATTTTCCTTGAATAATTTCTACAAAAAGGTCTCCACACAGTTGATTTGTGGTGCAAGCATTTTTTTATAACCAATACTCTCTACATTAGTTTATACATTGCAAATATTTATGAACCAATTTGGACTTTCATATTTTATTCAGGTACGAATGGAAACATAGAGGATATTCACACATACATGGCTTCCTTTGGTTTCAGAATGCACCAAATATGGACACTCACTATTGGAACAATGAAATAGATGTTGTCGATGCTCAAAAACATTTTGATCAGTATGTAACTACATGGAATCCACGACACCCTCAACGTCACAATCTTTCTCTTCAGCAATCAGCAGTTCATAACCCATGTCTTCTTGACATAAAATCAATCTTCATGATGACCCAAGCTGTTTACTCTGAAGACCTTGTCAACTGCATTCAAAGCCACACAAGGTGTCATGAAACTTCTTTCCTTCGCAAAAAAGATAATGTTCTTAGTTGTAGATATGGAGTACCATGGGAATTAAACTCAACATCTTCACTTTTAATTTATGATAAAGGAAGGAAAACCTACATCCCTACTCGCAATGATGATAGATTAAATATCCATAATGTCGATCTACTTTCTATCTAGAGAGAAAATGTTGATTTTCAACTAGTTCTATCATGTCATGTTGTTTTAAGCTATATTTCAAAGTATGCAAAAAAAGCATAAATGAGATCAGAGAGCTACAATAAAATTTTATCATGTCTCTCAAACAATGTCGCTCTAGAAGCACCTACTGGTACTGTCGTCTGGAAGCTCCTTACAAAAACCATTGCAGATAGAGACATCAGTGGACAAGAAATATGCCATATGTTACAAAATTTACCCCTCTCACTCTAGAGTCGCATATTTATTTCTCTAAATGTTAATAGAATTGTTTTTATACATTTTTCTCATGGTTATAAAAATCCCCTTTCACCACCAACCTTCATTCTTGCATACATGAATACACATGCTTCATTAGAATCATTGCCCCTCCTTGAAGCTACAAATTCTTGGTCATTTTCTGCTCACCAAAAACAAAACTGATGGAAACACATATCCCCTCCAATTATTGTACATGTCTTTCCATGATACACCACCATCCCTTCCCCTAATGATACTTGTTATTCCACTTTCTTTTGGAGTGAACTACTATTGTATTTCCCTTTTCACACACTCCCTGATGACATTGGATCCATTGATGAGGAAATAATTTCACACTGGGGGAAAAAGAAAGGGAAATATACACCATGGCATGTTCATCGGGATATTAAAAACCCATAAACCCCATAACCCGAAGATCAATATACTCATGTGGTTAATCTTCCAGACCCCCCTCCTAACCCCATGCAAATGAATGAATGGAAAATCCTCTCTCACCTCCACCCTGGCTACAACATTGAAATTGATGATTGATGAGCTCCATCATTAGGTATAATTGGAGGGATTAGCTGTCACCCTTTTCACCTTATTAGTCTCTCTTTCTCACATTTAATTATATTATGGTCATATGTTGCTATTTTAGATGGTGATTAAGGCTATTCATACTTCAAATGCCTAATATGGTTTAAATGCAGGATAATCACGAAGATATTCCACTTGTGTTGAATAATTTCTCATTAAATCTTGGAGTAGACAATAAGGATCCCAAAGGGAGCCAAAGGATCCTCAGCATTCCCTCCAACAACTTGAAATCAAAGGCAACCAGGCAAGTGGGAGATCAAGTGCACCAAAGCTCCACTTCTCTTGTATTCAAAGGGGACACATCACCTACTTTTTAGGGAGTTGTTGGTAGCTACTCTTTAGGTTAAATAGGGAAAATCAAGAGATCATTAGGATTGGAACTTTTAAGGAAGCTAGTAGACTCTTACCTCTTATAATAGGTTTTTGAGACTTTTATGGTTATGTAATGAAACTATTTTCTACAATAAGATGAGTATTCAGATTTTCCTTCACCGATTTAATTTTAGAGGACTAGGCTTGTGGGCTAGGGCCTAACCCATTGGCTTCAGTCTCTCTCTTGTGTACTCATATTTATACTTCTGCCATTTTAGCTAATTTGATTTATGAGTTTTAGATAGTGTGTTTACATTTCAATTTATTGTTTTTAGTTTGCTTCATTTTATCCTTGTTGTAGTTATGCTTCCATATATCTTGGTACAGTATCATATAAACTCAGAAAGTTGTGTGTCAAAGCATCCCTCTCTCATCTCTTCCATCGAAGCTTGAGGGGGTAAGATCTCCACCATAGGCCCAAATTTTCTCTTTACTTTATGATTTCTTGGAAACAATAGATAGGTTGTTGTAGTTTCATGAACATGTTGAGAATATTGAGTTATATTTATGTTTGAATTTTTAAGTAGGTTTACTTATCAAATTCAACTCATCTTTTCCATCTTCTTCATCATAGATTTGACAATGTTTGTTGCATGAACATGTGTTTTTCTTGCAGGTTCATTTAGTAAAATGGAGGAGGACTTCACCAGCACCCCTAGCTTCATTTCTCACCTTTCATCTGCCTTCTTTCAACCAAATCGCCTCCAGCCCTGTTTTTGAGGTTTTCACCTTCACACTGTGAGAAACCCTAGAAGTGAAAGAAAGGCTTTGAAAGAGGTTTTGAGCTTGGCCAATTGGTTTTCCATCTTCCATACATCCAATTACACCTTCATTCCACCTCCCCTACACTTTTTTCCATCATTTTTGGCCTCAGATTTCTCTCGGCATATTTCCTGTAGAAATTCGGGACTTTCCTTTAGCACTACATGAAACCTGTAATAGACCTTGTAATAGCACTTCTTAGCCCCACCTTTAGCCCAGAAACCATCATCAAACTCATTTGGAACTGCCATAACCATCAAGACACCTTCACCCCTACATTCATGATTTCTATACCTTCCTAAGCCACCTTAGCGGCTTCTCCTCCTTGCCGCAAAACAGTGCATTTACAAGCATAATTAGGTCATGATTAGATGCATTATTAAAAGCATGATAGTTAAAGCACAAAGTAGTTAGAGTCTGTTTAGCCATTTGGCCCAAAAATGTGTGATTGGATTAGTCTCCTTTCTATAATATCAATTCATCACCTTACTTCATGAATGTTTTCTAGTTTGCTTCTATTTCTTGCCATAGCCTACACTGTAGATTGATTTCTTTGCAGAATAGCTAGATGTACCTTCTTTCTTTAGAATATTCCTTTGATTGTTTATAGAGTAATGGTTTTGAGTCTCTTGTAGTTCTAGGTCTAATTCCGAAGTGTGATAGACTTCACTCAGAAACCTGAGAAATAGCACCCTTTCGAAGGAATCAAAAGAGGATGACATGATTATAACACATCTGTTGTGTATATAGCACTGTCACTTAAAAGTTTTTATGAACCCTGTTGGTAGGATAAAATTCTTCATTTTTAACCCCCTTCCTACTTTAAAACCATAATAATAAACCTTTGTTTTATCCTCATAAAATTCCTTATTCTTGCACTATTCCAGGAATACTGTCTATCCCTGCACTAGTTTTATATTTCATATTTAAGGTTTATTAAGTAATTAATTAATAATTTTAATAGACTTTATGCTTTAATATTCCTCCAACTTATATTTTTCTTCCTACAGTATTTGATAGGAAAACTTATTAATCATTGTATCAACATGGTCTAGTGCAGGCAGATTCCTGCGTTGTTGGCAGCCAACCGCTTCTAAACTTCCACAAAAACTCGTTACCTAACGTGGGCATCACATTCTAGCTAGTCTTGTTCAATTGCAGACATATTGAGTTGAATTTGGAGCGGATGATAGTCAGGGATACGATCAAAGATTGGGTCGCTGACCAACGATTAGATTAGAATTTTGTTATAGCCACAAGCTTATTTTGTAATGCTGGTTGTTATTTTGTTTCAGCCGAAAGGCGGGAATTAGAATGATTGTATGTAATTTCTTTATGGCCATAGGATGAAATGGTTGTAAAAAGCATATATTTTAGATAGGAATTAGGGAGTGATAGCCATACTACATTAACTCTGGAAAGATTGTAATTTTTTGTTGTCACCCTCGTTCTGGGCTAGATCTATACTTACGATGTATTTTTGTTGATTTAGAATTAATTCAAGGAGCTATGCCATGTTGTTTAGATTTTAAATTTTAATCTATTACTGATGGATATTTGAGTGTTGACACTTCAAGTTTCCTAAAATGGGAAATGAGTTGTTTGGCTAGGGCCCAACCAACCCAGGTTGTTTTCCCTCTCGCTTTCGTTCAGTTAAAGGTGTGTGTTGATTTTATTTGAATGGAAAGTGTGGATTGAGTTTATGATTTATTACTTCATAAGAATTATAGTTTTATTTCATAGACAATCAAAGTGTGACAAATCCATGGTTTCAACATTGATTAAGTCTGATTTACCTTCAGTCATTTCCTTTTTACGAATATTAATTTACTTCTACCTGAGATCGTGCAAGCACATTATTCCCACACTAGTGCATTTATAATTCCTGCAGCTTGGTTTTCTGATTCATTACAACAAAGTTGTTTCATTCCTTCCTTTCATAAGAATTCAATGTATTTATGCAAGTGAATGCTCATTAGAAAATAGAAGTATTTTAATACCAAGATTCCAAATCCTATTAATCAAAGATGCTTTGTTAATTGATGAATGAACATCGTTACAACACATCAATTTGTGCCTACACTTTATATTTATAAAAGGAAAGAATTAAAACTTAAATCTGAATAGTTCAAGTGAACCTTTCCAAGTTAACAAATATTAAAGGCATATCGAGTTCAAGAGAGTAACTATTACAGGGTTAAAGCCTACTGTCATACTTAAGTAATTTCTTTCACAGCATTGAAGAAAGTGTGATTTGAATTTTGAAGTTTGTTTATTTTAAAGCTTATTTTCATTGTGGGATTCAATTTGGTTGAATATTTTTTTTGCATGTGCAAGTTATTTCAGAATTATGATTCGCCTTTGCAAATTTCTTTCATATATTAGCACACCATTTCTTTTCCCATAAGTAATTGGAAAAATTGGTGTAGGAATTTTTGTTCTGGTACAAGAACCAATATCCTGTTACAGGAACAGAGTGCTCGAAACCTATAGCTTAGAGCCCCTACACAAAGACATAAATCGCTAGTATAAGTGTAAAAGATACTTCACACACAAAAGTCCTGTACCTGTACTAGTGCAATCAAACTGCAAAAGTATAGGAATAACAACTTGGTGCAGGAAGGAAAATCCTTAAGAAGGCAGATATTTCCAAGGGCCCACTTGTGAACCTCCCAACACCCATACTGGATATAAACATAGAATTTTATTTCAGAAATCAAGATTGTTTACAGTAGTGTGAAATTTCCTTTATTTGGTTTCTTCACAAAGTACTTTCTTCTGCATTCTAACAGTAGAACTTCTTTGGTGTAAATTTTTGTGTGATCTTTCTTTTCAATTATGCAAGATCTTGATTAAATAAGTAGGAATAGAGATAGGAAAATTTCATGCCATTTTCGGAATTTCCTGTGCTTCATCTCTAATTTTACAAAACCCCCGAGTTGACAATTAAGTATTGAAAGGAGTTTTCTTAACTGCTCCTACACCCAACATTTTTGTGTCATTGCCGAGGAGGCAATTTTGATTGGTAAGAATTTTTTGTTTTCTACAATAGGGGTAACTCTGCTATTATTTTTTCTACAGTGTGCTTCTATTGATTGAAGGATTTTATAGGTGTTGATTTATTTTAAGTTTACAACATTTAATTAACTTTTTTTTTGTCATTTTTTTGAAATGACTGCCTAAAAGGGGTAGGGGTTTGAAGCCCACTAACAGCCGAGGAAATACTGGTAAATATGAAATTAATTCTCACATTGGGCTTTTTTTGGCATTCATAAAATCCATATAGAGCCAAACTCATCTTGCAGGAACTGTCTACTTGGACTCTGGAAATAGTAGTCCAGGTGTGATACAACCCGCGAAGGGGAAGAAGGGGAGTATTAGAACCCATAGTCAACATTCTCAGCCTGTTGAGAGCGGTTCACTTGGAGGAACAACAATGGAAGATCATGAGGACCATGCAGAGGGAACTAGAGAAAATCAATTAAATGAGGAACACCACTTTTGGGTTTCCAATTGTGGATCCTGACATAGCTATGAAAATGAAGAAAATTCCACCATTAGCTCTTCCTCATTTGTATGGTAAGTTACATGAAGACCCAGACTATTTTCTATTTGAGTTTCATATTTTTTGTAGGAGCTATGATTATTCATTTGATGCTTAGAAATTAAAGTTGTTTCCTACAACTCTCAAGGATGTAGCATTACGTAGGTTCATGGGACTAGGGGGAAACACTATAGCTTCTTGGGAGCAAATCAAGAGAGTGTTCTTGTCAAAATATCAAGAATATTGTAAAACTAGAGATATTCAATATGAAATCTTTACTATTGTGCAAAATGATGATGAGACCCTAGAGGACTGCCTAGAGAGATTCATGTATATCCTCCAAAAGTCAAAGAACAAATTTGATCTAATTACCATTAGGAACTTGTTCTTACGTGGGCTTACTGATTATGCTAGTAATAATTTAAATTTGTTAGGACTAGGAGATATTGGCCAGAAACCTTTTGATCAAATGTGTGACTTGTGCAAGAAATTATCAAGGAATCAATATAGATCCGGTAAAGGAATTTGAAATAGAAATAAGAAAATTGAATCTACTGATGTTATGATTATTGGATTGGAGAAAAAAATGGATAATATGAAAATTTAAATAATGAATATTGTTAGAAAAGAAATAGACTCTTTGAAATTTTAGAAAAAACTTGTAGAAGAAGAGTCATTATCTAATTTTTGTCCAAAATGTAGAAAAAAAATTCTTTTAAGAGAATATCCTCTTCATATTAAAGGAACTAATAAATGTGAAATTTGTGCAGAGAACCATGCCACGGAAAAATGTCCCTCCATACCTGGGTTGAAAGTTGTATTAGAAGGAGGGAAGGCTAAAGCTGAATCATTGCATGCTATGGGAGCACAAAGAAACTAGCCTCAAGTAAGTGCAGGCATGGCTCCTAAACTCCCACCATATTTTTTAGTTATAATTCACATCCATATTCTTATCCTAACACTAATTACTCTCAACATTGGCAACATGGGAACCAATATGACCCTGGAAAACCCTCCCAATCTTGGAAACAAGGATGGAGAGGGCCAAACCATTCACACCATTCCTATCGTGCACCTATGCAATCATACCCACCTACATATGCACCTTACTCAATTCCACAACCGTCATTGCCCCAGCTGAGTCAGCCTATGCAACCATTACCTTTGCCTCCACCATTTCGATCTCCTCAACTGCCTGCCGAACCCATACCCATTCCCAATAACAAAGCGGTACAAATGATCCATTATATGAACCTGCTTTTTCCATCCACGTATCAGTCTATGCTAGTTGGAGTCAATGATCTCCAATTGAGATCGGGGAAGATAGTAACCTCAAAAAATCATAAGAAGTCCTATGGTGATTATCGAAGATAAAGGTGAGGATGAAACTCCTGACCATTCTATGAGAGATGTCACCATTTATCCCACCCCTGTACCTTTAGAGCCTTTTCCATCCTCTTCAAACTGGCCTCCCTATCCAGAGAGGCTAGTTGTGGAGAGGAATGACCCCATTCCTGAGTCTAGTCTAGCTTCTGAGCTTAGGAATATTTTTATAAAGGTACCTTTTCTCCAAGTTATCAAAGAGATACCCATCTATACAAAATGATTAGGTATGTCTATCTCAAGAAGCTAGAAAGGAGAAGATTGGAACCCCAAACCATTCAATTTTTTGGAAGAGCAGCATAGTTAATGATAGGATGTATGCACATGGAAAAATATACTAACCCCAAAAACCCTGTTGTCTCTATTAGGATATGTGATGTCCTTGTCTCTAATGTGCTTATAGACCTGGGGGAAGCCATTAATGTTATGACCAAGAAAACCATGGATCAACTTGGATTGTTCCATATCTGTCCTACTGCCACCGTGCTTGAATTGGCAGACAGATCTAAAATCAAGCCAGCAGGGTTGTTGGATGATGTGGCCATTTCATTATATTCTTAGGAATATCCTGCAGACTTCATTGTGCTTCAGCCAAAGAATCATGTGGGAGGGCATCCCTTGATCTGGGGACGTCCATGGCTTGCTATGGTCGATGCTTACATTGGATGTCTTTCGGGTGACATGTATATTTCTCATGGAGATTCTAGAAACAAGGTCACCTTATATCCACCCGCTATATCCATCTAGGAGCTCTGAGACACTTTGTGGCTAGATTACAGTAATGATGAGGATACTCAGTCTGTCTCTATGTTATATCATTGTGTTGAGTCCTCACAGGTTGGTGAGATACAGGACTTCGTGAACAATCTAGACACCATGCCCAGTTTTGAGTCATTGAGCCAAATTTTTAGTCTAGATTTTCAAGAAAACCACAATTCTCAAACTCCCTCACCCCCATCTCTACAACAAACTATGTGTAATTTTGATCCCGATACCACTCTTTTTGAGATCAGTCCAGGAAAATATTTTCATATCAGTTCAGACTTGGATTCATCCCAACAAGATCAGCTTGTGAATTTGTTGCGGAACCATCTTGATGCCTTTACATGGGGTTATGAATATATGAAAGGCATCCCTCCTAAAACTTGTACTCACCATATTTATATCTAGGATGGAGCCCGATCTGTTCGAAAACTCCAAAGGCATATGAACCCGGCTCTAAGAGATGATTTAAAAGAAGAATTGAAAAAACTCTTGGACACTGATTTTATCTATCCTATTTTTGACAGCCAGTGGGTCTCCCCATTGGTGTTGGTCCTGATAAAATATGGGATGGTGCATTTTCATTGATTATAGATAATTGAACAAAGCCACTCTTAATGATTACTTCCCTCTTCCTTTCATCGATCAGGTGCTTGATACCCTTGCTGGTAAGAACTATTTATCTTTTTTAGAGGGTTTTAGTGGTTATAACTAGATAAAGATCGCACCCGAGGATCAAGAAAAAACCACCTTTATATGTCCATGGGGTACATCTTCTTACTGAGTGCTTCCCTTTGGGATATGTAATGCTCTGACTACCTTTCAAAGGGAAATCCTAGCCATTTTTGCTGAACTTGAGTGTGTGGAAATCTATATGGATGACTTTTCTATGTTTGGTGATTCATTTTAGGAGGCCCTCAAAAATCTAGAAAAGGTGCTTCTTCGTTGCCAAGAAGCTCATCTTGCCTTGAGTGATAAAAACTATATACTAATGTGCAAGGTAGGAGTAGTTCTTGGCCATCGTATTTCTGACAAAGGTATCCAAGTTGATCCCGTAAAGATAGAGATCATTCTGAATCTTCCTGCACCCAAAACTCAAAGGGAAGTGAGAGGTTTCCTAGGACATGTGGGCTACTTTAGTATATTCATTGAGAACTTCTCTAGGATATCTACCCCCCTTTTCTAACTTTTAGCTAAGGATAGTGAGTTTTCTTGGTCCACAGCTTGCCAACAGTCCTTTGAGAAATTGAAGGAAAAACTAGTACATGCACCAATTTTGAGAGGAATATACTGGTCCTCACCATTTCATGTTTCCTCTGATGCCTTAGAAACTGCCATTGGCGCAACTTTAGAATATGAAGAAGACAACCAATCCTATGCTATCTACTTCTGTTGGAAAGGTAAATCCCTTATGTGGACAAAGACGATCCCTCTAGCCCTAGAGTGGGTCTAGCAACAAGGGAACAAGCTAAGGTGTAGGCTCCTAGCTAACAAATGGAATAATTTGGGATAGATGTCCTACCTGGAGTCCAACGCAATTGTCGCAGGCTATAGTAGTGGCGGCCTCTTGATCTCTATCCCGATAGGTCGCGGTCCTTCTGCAACAGTGCTCGTATTCCTGCACAAAGATCAAAGACAAGAGAAATATACTAAACACATTGCGTAAAATAAACCATATTAACACAAGATGGGAACTAGACAATATTCATGTATATATAAATAGAAGAAAGAGATTACAATCGGAGCCTTGATGTCACAGCCTCCTTTAGTGGGGTTCAGTCGAAGCGCATCTCAAAGGATCATCAGGAATTAGGATGAGGCGAGGACACAAGCCTAAGCTCTCTCTCGACAAGGGCTCTTTCTCTGCTCTATCTCTCTAGCAAAATTTTCAGGAATTCTCTTTAGCCATTCAGCTATAATTATTCAGCTAGTGTATCAATGGGATATATCTTTATTTATAGAGGGAAATGAGGAGGTTGGTATCCCTACATTGGTGGAAGGGATGCCTTATCCTTTGGGATATTTCCCCAAAAGGTGGAAATAAGATGCCAAAGGAGGTAGTCAGTGGTTATTTAGTCGAACCACTCCAGCTGACTCGCCCACGAAGTTGTTAAGATAGAAAAACCACCTCTAGATTTGAAAAAAATTCCATAAACGTCTTGCCGTGGGTAGCTAAATGGGACAGAGTTCCAATGGGCATGGGGTCTAGTGTTTATCTTCCTCTTTAGTGTGAGGGCATAACGGTCTACTAGCGCTAATGCAAAAACATGTGTTTCTGATGGTCTGCTCAGGGAATTGTCAATAGAAGGAATGTTGTCCTCATGGCAAGAGATGAAATGTTGGCCTTTGCAAGGCATGACACTTCTTATTAGTCATAGAAATGACCCTCCAATATGTGGGATGAGGATTGCAGGGACAGTGAAAAAATGTTTTGTAATAGATTCCCCCTAAAGCATGAGGTCTGAGAGAGAGGGAGGGGTGAAATTATTTACGAGAATGCATTTGAACAAAACACCGCTGTCAGAAGACCTTCAATTACACATACAACTGATATCTCTGATACATGAACATGTGGCATTGACGCAACCATCCATAATAGAGTACATAAAAACTGAGATCCGAGGTATGGACGCAGCCATAATGATCAACAAATAGACTCAGATATGGTCACAACCATCCAATCAAAAGAGTCAGGAAATAAATCATGATCAATCACAATATCCCGCAGCCTAGATCTTATCAGACAAAACCCAAGGTCTTTTTCTCCATATCAACCTGAAAAAGTACAAATTCAAGCATGCGAATATCTGAGCTGAAGTCGAACATGCAATAAAGTCACCTGATTACCATCCAATGATGAAAGTTGTTAACAGGCACGACAGAAACCACCAATAATGGCAATGTCTCTCAAGGTACAACTAGTACAATCCATGAAATGTGAAAAATGAGATGGCATCGAACACCAGCTGAATCATTCAATCGAAGGTCAATTATGTGGACCTATCGTTGAATGCGAAGAACCTTCCATTGAGGCATGCAGGCTCCAAGGTATCGGAAGGGAGTCTCTAGATCAACTTCCTAGATAATGAGCTGAAGTCGACAGGAAGTGACCCAGTCGAAGGAGGGCCATAGTGTTTCCCACATCATAAACACGAGATAGAGGAACATGATGATAGTGAATCAGGACCAACAGAGAATCAGAGGGAGGTTGAAAACTGCAAAGGCAAACTTCTCTTGAACATATCAGTGACACGACTCTATATTTGGCAATATTTGACATCAAGGGATCTGAGGTCATGATGACGTGGCAAGGAGAAGATGAGGGGCCAAAATGGATTACCCAAACCCATGGACGAAAAAATGATGAAATGATATGTCCCCAACCCGACACGAATGCAGACGAGTGTCATGTTCAAGAGCGACATACTGCCAACAAAACTAAAAACTGGTTCCATTTTCCCCCACCATTTCTGGTGAGTACCCCAATTATTATTTTTTTAAATAAGCTTGAAGAGGATAACATATGCTTGTAATTTAAGTTTTTCCTTCAGACAAATCCATCCTAGTACATTTTATGAGCCCTAGGAAGGAGGAACTCGGGTACGTCATGGTGACAAGTTCCGATGTCATCAGGGTTTAACAAGTTTGACAAAGGGAGAACTCGGCATATTTTCATGTTTAGAGAGTTTCAAATGAAGCGAAAATAAAAATCCAGTAGGTCCCATTTTTTAAATAGTCCCTCAAATCCGAAAAAGTAGAAAACAATATCTGAAAGAGCCTCTTAGCTGCGATAGGCAAGGTATTCCTTTTTCGTAAATAATCCATCCCAGCCCAAAAAAGGGGTAACCGCATACTGGGTAGATATCGTTTCGCAATCATTTAACAAGTTAAAAATGACAAGAGTCTTGACAATTAGTTTTAGAGAGTCAGAAAAGAGTTGAAAGATGACTCCATCAGTGACTTTTTCGTGTTTTTACCAAGTTCGAAAAAGTATAAAATAAAAATCTTTACTTCATCGCTATCTCATTAAAAACCTATCGTTGCATAAGAGATGCACGTAAAACCCATTTCTTGAAATAACATAGCGAAATAATCGAAAAACATGTCTAAAACTAATTAGGGTTTTGAAAATTTATAAAGTTCCAAAAACGATAAAAAATAATTACTTTTCACTTTTACTTCTTGTGGAGCAATAACTACCCCTTTTACACTGTGATTTTGCGGTGGCGATAATGGGAAATCTGGCAAACCAATCTCAAATCCGTTAGTTCCAGGTAAGAGCCGACATCCTTCCCTGGATTTTGATTCCACTTTCATTACCTGCAACCCCAAATTTGGAATCTTGTGGGGAAAATTGCAAAAACTAGGGCACGGCGAATGGCGTGAGTATTGGGCATGGACTCGCACTAATCGACCAAATTTCTGAACTAGGGCGTGCCCATTGGTGTGACTATTTCCCAAATAGTCGCTCCAACCGCGAAAACCATTTCAATATTTAAATGCAAGTAAGTAGGCCCAATTTTCACAAATCAAAAGCTTTTAATTTGGATAATGATGTTCATATAAACATGTTTGCAAGTGTGAAGCAGGAAAATGGTGATTGAATGGAAAGAATGGGAACACAGTGAAGAAGACCAGCTTGCCATTGACAATGGAAGATGCATGGAAGCTCTCAAAGATAGTGGACTGAAAAAATTCTTCATGACAGCATGCCTCAGAGCTCAATCAGAGCTACTATAATACTTAATTATTATCTTGGATGAGGATTAGGAAAAATTTATCCTTCGTGATCAAGAACTTGAGATTGATGTTTCAGACATCTATTTCATTACTGGACTGTCGCAAAAGGGAGCTACACCAATATTAATCGACACCTGACCCACCATGGAGAACATGAGAATGCTAATTGATAGGGTATATCCAGGGGCACGGAAAGGATCAGGAAGCGGGAAAGTGGATATCCAGAGTATCCCGGATCTGGCACTAAAGGTAGTGCTACATACCATCACATGATTTTCGGGATCGTAGGCACTGCACAAGGCCACAAAGACACAGCTACTTCTTGCTGTAGATTTCTTCAAACAAACCCTTTACAACTGGGCAGAGGTAGTGACCATCAATATGAAACGTCAACTAAAAAAGCGCAAGAAAAGAAAATTAAAGCAATTTGGTTATGGGTCTATTCTGGTATCTTTCATCTTGGAACAACTACAAATTTTATAGCATCAGGAGGTGATAGTCCCGACACCACCATCATAGGAACCACAGATGGACCGTTGGTTAGATCTGATGCCAAGGTTAGGGGGTGGTCAACAGATGTCCTGGAGACCAGAGTTCTTTGATTGGCTCCGTCGACAACTGATCGTCGTGGAGGATTGGCCCTACGCTGGCACAGATTTCACTGGTGACGTGGACCTCCCACTCCCAGAAGGAGAGGATTGGGATGAAGCCCTTGGTAAGACTCATTTTTAATTTTCATGGGTATTATGATTTTTTCATTATGCATGTTGTGACATTAAATCCATATGTTTGCAGATGTTGGCCCAGAGAGACCTACAGGTATGTCTCCGATAGCGAGGCGGATCCCTCATGACTTTGATATTTCCCCTCATGGTGAGGGAGGTGAGGAGGAGGAAATAGTGCGCAACTTGGAGGGAATCTTGCGTAGGGTTCCGAACTATGTGTGATTTGACGATTTTCCTCCTGCATACCATAGACACACTCTAGGGGTGTCAAACCAAGTTCACCTCTACTTAAGGTTGCTTGTATGGGCGATGACTTGTTATCATGATCACCACACCGATTAAACAGCTAAGCTTCTATTTCTGTATATTTTTAGAGACATGGTGTCTCGGGATGTAATAGAAACACACATATTTTTTGAACTTATGATGCACACTGATGCAAACATTCGATATATATATATATATATATATATATACATCTATTTTCCTATATGGATCTTTTTCATGTGATGATGATTTTACAAATTACATAAATGTATATCTAATACAATGTTAGCTATTGTACCAGTTAAAGATTCTGCATAATAATCAACAACCCAAAAGGAAAGAAAATGTTTACAAAGCATACCAAGCCAAAAAGGTTTCATTTTTACGCAAGCTTGAAAACTATGCTTGAGATTGGTTTCATTTTTACACAAGCCCGAAACAAAAGTAAATTATGCTTGAAAAGTGGGCATTCCCCCAGCATGGTGACTCAATTCGAGGTACATGCCCCCCAAGCTTCAGTCCAGCTGTAATGAATGAAAAGAAAATGGAGTGAAGGTTCAAATTACAATATCAGAGAAAAACTTGACTGGGATCTTACGAGATCCAATCAAAAACTTGAATTGAACATGAACGTGTTTCATTGTTTTAACGAAGTTGATACATTAAAATAACTATCCTCATGACATAATTCATTTTTAAACGAGTTTGACATAGAAGACGAACTATCTTCATAACACCTTGTTTCATTTTTTAACGAGCTTGACACAAGAAAAGGAACTTTTCTTGGAAGACCTTGTTTCATTTTTTAAGGAGCTTGACACAAGAAAAAAGAACTCTACTTTGGAGGCCTTGTTTCATTTTTTAAGGAGATTGACACAATAAAATGAACTCTGCTGACGAATAAGAGGTCATGGCATCCAAGAGGTTCTCATCTGATGAGAGAACAACATCTCGGAAATCAGGACCCAATGCCCCCAGCACACGATGCACAACGGAACTATCACTGAATGCGGGCATGAAGCGGGTAGCCAGATAATTAACTTGTGGTGGGGAAGATACAACCAGTGGGTAAAAACCTAGCAGAGATGATGGCGGGCCAATTGGGACCTTAGGACCAAAGAATGAAAGTTGATCAATGGTCACGATCCGCCCTTCACGTGGAAAAAAAATCACACGAAAGAGGGAAGAGACAAGTGTGCCCATGGCATAAGCATAGTCATGCCCCAAGAGTAAATTAAAATCCAAGGGGCCTAGCACAACCATCATGTCCATATGGATGGTTTTCCCTCCCAAAGTGATAGGCAACTGTAGAATGATCCCTAACGATTGACTAGTTCCTCTGTTAAAAGCCAACAGATTCTACGTAACAGGCACAAGCGGTGGAGAACCAAAATCTTGCCAAGTAGTTGAAGACAAAATACTAATAGATGTGTCTTCATCTATAATCATGCTAGGTATGAACATATCAAATATCTATACTGCAATATCAAAAGGCACATAAGAAGGAAGGCGGTATCCTGCAAATCGAATCCAATAGAAGGAATCAACCAAACTACTTGGAGGGGGTACCATTAAACTGATATGTTTATCTCCTGGTGTTACCGGGGCAAGAGGAGCATCTTCCTGGACCACAGACACGGGAGAAAAAAGAGCAACTTATTGAGTCACAGGGACAGGAGGATCTTTCCCCAAGTCCTAGGAATCTGAAGAAACAAGAAGAACGTGAGGGGGACGAGATCCACTCCCAACAGAAAAGACTTGATGAAACCTAGGTGGGATCAGATCGTTTGATTCCACAACCAATGGTTGGTTGGGAACGAATTCATGAATTTGAATTTCTAGCGGAATGGGATCGACCAAGGATGTCTCTTGGCCAATCATGGAATCAACCAGTGGAAGACTCAAAGAAAGCTTCTGGTAACCAACTAGAAGGCAGGGTGCAAAAGCAGTATGGTTTTCCAACACTCTCGTGGCTTCATCCATGTACAGAAAAAGGTGAATGGGATGATGCCCTTCACACAAATTACAGGGATTGGAAATATTACCCTGTTTCTTATGAGTTTTATCATGGCTAGTCGAAGATGTGCCACCAATATGACTTCCAGAAGCCAAAGGCAATGACGGATGACAGTTGGACCATTCTTCAAGCACCTTGGGAATTCCATGGAAATCTCAAAGAAGGTGGTGACCTTTGCATAACATGAAAAGGAACTTGACTTTCCGTAGAAGGTTAGATGGTTTATCAATGGAGGATGCTTTAGGCGCGATGGCCGCAGAGTTGGCCTCTCACTTATCTGACTTCTTCTTCTTGGTCTTCTTCTTCTTCTTCTTCTTCTTCTTCTTAGCCACCGAGTTACTAGAAGCCAGACTTTCACTAGGAGAAGTAGAAGAGGAGGAAGAAGAAATAGGCGAAGAAGGGGAAAGGTCCACCTTAAAATCAACATGATGTTTTCCAGGTGGAGGAGCTGGTTGTACAGAGGATGGAATACTTGAGACCACAGAGGTGGAGAATAACCACACATGCAAACCAACAGTTAACCCAGGAAGGGACAATGTTGCCATATAAGGAGCACCAACATTCCCAAAAGAAGGAAAAGAACCAGGAATCCCTTCAGAGGGGATTCCTTAGTTGGTAAACTCTGGAAACGTTGCCATTGGAAACAATCACAAAACAAAAAACTAAGGAAGATAAATTTAACAAGGAATATTTCGTGGGTTGTTAATATTTTTAAGAGATTGAAACAAAACTCTATCGTTTCATATTTTAAGAGTCGAGAAACAGGAAAAAGGTGACTCTATCACTTTTAGGTTGAAACAAGCGTGAAAGGACAAGTGCTCGATGATCTTTTCACTTTTAGAGAGTCACGAAAAGACCAAAATGACTACTCAGGTACTCTAAGCAAGAGGGTGTACCAAGTTTCCATGAACTACCATATACACCTTGGTGATCAAATGGAAAAGAAATGACCAAGGACTTGACGTACGTGCAGGTAGTCTCCCAGAATGTTTTTTTCAGTGTATCATGGTTAGAGAGTGGTAGACTCGACTTCCTATGGATAAATGATTGCAACCTATGAGGGTCTCCCTTTATATACGCGATGGTATGGGGAGCACAAGTCTGTACCAGTGCCATCTAAAGCCAGGTGGCAAACGATAGCTACTAGGTTTAGCAACGCCGAAACATGTAACTAGCCTAGACCTCTAAAAAATTTTGGGTTAGGTTCCAATGCTTCCTTATATTGATTGAATTGATTTTAATTTGATCTTGAATTAATGTTTGAGTTTTGAGGCCCTACCGAATTTGATCTCAAATTTCCTAAATGCGTGCTATATGCAAAAGAACACCATTTTCCATTTGATGAATGCTAACTAGGAGAAGGATAGAGATTTTTTAGAAAGCAGCAAACAATCAAATCATACGAAGAAGTCCACTAATGCATCTAGTACAATCAAACGAAAAAATAAAAACTCTTTCCTAGTTCATCAAGCACTAGTTATGCAAAATAACTTTTCATTTTCAATGCAAACGAAAGAATGAAATTTTTTTGATTTTTTAATGAATGAAGCACACAATGCACTAATTACATTAAAAAGAAAAGAGAACACTAGTTTTGAGTACTGCGAATGTAGAGATATAAATTGAATGATTCAATAGCAATACAGAAATAAAAACTCACTCAAACCAATGATGCATTCTCTCAAACAAATATAAAGCTTTCAAAATGACCCAAACGAGAAATGTGATCTATGCTCGAAGTGACGAGATGGAGATTCAAATGGAAACTGAAGTGATCATTCAACAAACCAAACAAAAAGGATCAAGAAATATTAACACAACCGATCAAGGAATTGAACTGACAAAAATAAAAAAGGGTAGAACTACAATCAGAAGGCTCAGTGAGTGAAAGATACCTAGAAACCCTAGGGCTATGAACTGCACCGATGAGAGAATAGAAGAAAAACTAAGAAAATCAAGCCTACAACAATAAAAACAACTCCAAAAGACCCATTGAAAATCAAAGAAACAATCTAGAGTCAAACACAACTAACCAAAACTCAGCAAGAAGCTCAAACCAAATCCTATAGGATTTGGCGCGACTGTGAGGTGGTAATCCATGCCAAACAGGGGTTGGCGCTACTGCAACAAAAGAAAGAAGCGCCAATTGGTGTGATTGTTCAAAGAAAACCTGTGCCAAGCCAGATTACTATGGGAAAAGGGAAAAACTAGTGAGAAAAGGTCAATATTGAAACTCTAGAGCTGAACAGGAGGATTCCAAACAATCAAGAAAGCCAAAAAAGATAGAAAAGCAATCAAACGACTGAAGTCAACTCAACAAGGCTGATTCCTAATGAGAAATGAGACGACAAACTCATACTTATCCCCAGCAGAGTCACCAACTCGTTGGAAAGGTAAATCCCCTCTACGGACAGAGACAATCCCTCTAGACCTAGAGTGGTCTAGCAACAAGGGAACAAGCTAAGGTGTAGGTTCCTAGCTAACGAATGGAATAAGTTGGGATAGATGTCCTACCTAGAGTCCAACGCAATTGTTGTAGGCTGTAGTATTGGCGGCCTCTTGATCTCTATCCCAACAGGTCACGGTCCTTCTACAACGGTGTTTGTATTCCTGCATAAAGATGAAAGACAAGAGAAATATACAAGAAAATAATCGAATTCATAGCTAACTACTCAATCAAGGAGGACTAAACACATTGCGTAAAATAAACCATATTAACACGAGATGGGAACCAAAAAATAGTCATGTATATATAAATAGAAGAAAGAGATTACAACCGGAGCCTTGACGTCGTAGCCTCCTTCAGTGGGGTCCAACCAAAGCGTGTCTCAAAGGATCGTCAGGAATTAGGATGAGGTGAGGACACACGCCTAAGCTCTCTCTCGACAAGGTCTCTTTCTCTGCTCTATCTCTCTAGCAAAATTTTCAGGAATTCTCTTTAGCCATTCAACTATAATTGTTTAGCTAGTGTATCAATGGGAGATAGATTTATTTATAGAGGTAAAGGAGGAGGTTGGTATCCCTACATTGGTGGAAGGGAAGCCTTATCCTTTAAGAGGTTTCCACAAAAGGTAGAAACAAGAGGCCAAAGGACGGAGTTCATGGTTATTCAGTCGAACCACTCTCGCTGACTTGCCCACAAAGTTGTTAGGATAGAAACTTTGCCTCTATATTTAAAAAATAATCCATAAACATATTGGCACGAGTACCTAACTGGGACAAAGCACCAATGGGCATGGGGTCCAATGTTTATCTTCCTCTTTGGCGTGAGGGCATAATGGTCTAGCACCAATGCAAAAACATGTGTTTCTGATGGTCTGCTCATGGAATTGTCAATAGAAGGAATGTTGTCCTCATGGCAAGGGATGTAATGATGGTATTTGCAAGGCATGACACTTCTTATTAGTCACATAAATTATCCTTCAATGTGCGGGATGCGGATTGCATGGACAGTGACAAAATGATGTGTAACAACTTCATTAGCAAAAACTTGTCACCCACTGAACTAAACTACATGGTTACTGAGAAAGATTTTTTAGCTGTAATTTTTTCTATTAATAAATTCAGACACTACATTACAGGGTATGAAGTCTTTGTGCATGCTGATCATTCTGCAATAAAATATTTGATGAATAAACCATTAACTAGTGATAGAGTGACTAGGTGGTTACTATTATTGCAGGAATTTAATATTACTGTTGTTGATAGACCAGCAAAAATCTAATGTACTAGTAGATATATTTAAAGATTAAATAATCTTGGTGAAGTAATTCCTGTTAATGATGATTTCCATGAAGAAAATATTTTTGCTGTGTCAATAGAATATCCATGGTTCGTTGACAAATCTAACTATTTAGTCACCGTAAATACACCACCTAACTTATCTTCTCGTGAAAAGCAGAATATTTTACAGAAAAATGCTACATATCATTGGGTTCAAGGAGACATTTTTTACACTGGGCTAGACCTCATTATCTGAAGATGTGTAAGAGAGGAGGAAGTGTTTGAAATATTAAAATATTCTCATGATGACCCTTGCAGGGGCCACTTCAGTGATAAGCAAACTGCATACAAAATATTACAAGCAGGTTATTTTTGGCCCTCCTTATTTAAGGATGCCAAACAATATGTCAAGCGATGTGATAGCTGTTAGAGAATGGGCCAACCCAATCAAACCAATGAAATGCCTGTACGTCCTCAAGTTATGATTGAGCCTTTTGAAAAATGGGCTATTGATTTCGTAGGACCAATAAATCTGACATCATTAAATAAAAATCATATTTTGGTTTGTACAGATTTTGTTACAAAATGGGTAGAGGCTAAAGTTGTTTATTTTTGTTGGATGGATAAATCGTTCTTGCAGACAAGACTGATCTCCCTAGTGTCAGAAGACAATCTAGCAACAAACGAACAACTAATTTTATCTTTCTCTAAATATATTTGTTTTACAAATAAATGTTATGAAGGTGTCGATCCTACCTTAGATCCAAATGCTTATTTGCGGTCGTAGTGCTTCTGTCACATCAATAATCCTTTGTCGCAACAAGAGTTCTTTCGTCGCAACAATAATCCTTCGTCGCAACAAGAGTTCTTTCATTGCAAGAAAGTGTCGTCTTTCATCGTCCTGCAATCACAAACAAGAAAATATTAAATAGCACCTGTATAACAAATAATCATAAAACATACCTATCATAGTGATCAAGGAATCTATGAAATAAATGATCAAACGACAGCTTATTGAAATAAACAATCGAACGAAAATTTATTGAGAAAAACAGAACTTGATTGTATTAATCTTAGAATAACAGAAGAACCTTACAACCTTAGCCTTGATGTTCGAAAGGCCTTCCCGGCTTCCCAAGCAGGAGTCTCCTCTACTTTGATAAGTCTTGCACTCTTCCTCCAGGAGCACAAAGAGGTATGTGATCTTTCCTCTCAAAAGCTCAGTAGAAAGAATACTAAATCTCAATAGCACTTCAACTCAATCACACATAAAGCTTCCACTCCAATTCTCAATCTCCAAAATCTCAATCATCAAAAACTTAATCTTCAAAGTCTTAACCCCCTTGAGGCTACCCAATGCCTCCTTTTATAGAGCAGATGAGGAGGTTAGGATTCCACCTTTAAATGGATAGAATCCTCCTTCAAAGGGATAGGCTCCTCACATCAAGGGATTAGTTCCTTAAAGTGTGGGATACATACACCTTACTAAAGCATACTCATCCCCAAAAAATCTCATCTAGAACCTTCTAGAATTGACCAAAATTCAACTTTTTCACTTTAATTTCGCGCTTTTTTGATCTTACAGGGGTTCTGCAGGAATAACACTGGAAAAATGCATTCTAGAGTGCAGTTCCTCTTCACATTACCTATGTACCCTAGCCAGGAACACAGGCAGGCTTCATGTTACCTGCGTACCCAAGGCTTTTTTGAGTTTTAAGGATTTTTCCTCCATTTTTAGGTCTTGGAATGAGGAAAAAAGGTTGTAAGACTTGCAAAGGAGGCATGTATGAGTGTTTAATGAGCTCATACAGTCAACAGAATGTCAAGGTGACAATTTTCAGTGTAACAGATTGCCCCCTAAAGTGCGAAGTATGAAATAGATGAAGATGAAGTCTGTCATATACGAAGAGTGAAGTACTTTATCATTTCAAGGATCATCCTATGGACACCCCAGTCAGAACCTGTAAAAACATTCAATGAAAAATATATATATGTAATCATATCATCGCTGAGGTAGGCATTCCCATACTCAGATAAAAAACTAACTAAACTTGTTCTGATACAGAAATGATTTTAATATTACATCAATAGTGTAGATAATGAGCTGTCGTCGATAGGAAGTGATCTATCGTAGGCAAGTCCACAACACGAAATCATAGATCAAGTTTTGAAGAAATATATCAGCAAGGACTGACTCAGGGATGGTCAAAATGGATGAAAAATATTTCACAAATGAATGGTTTATTTGAACTGTCCTCTTGAACACATAAAGACACTGCAAATGGTTTGGTGACAATTGACCCAAAGCGACCCAAAGCTAATACCCAGAAACCGGCTGAAGACTTTCAATGTGGTTTGATTAATTTTTAGGAAAAGTATTTCCCAACCCAAGTGAACAAAAAGTTTCGTGTTCAAGAGTGGTTGACTAGATTTTCGAAAAACCAAAATACCACAAACAAGTCATTTTTCTCTCTTTTCCCCCACCATTTCTGGCAAGTAACTTTTTATTTTTGACAAGCTTGAGGAGGATAAAATTTGCTTTTTTATAAGCTCATCCTTTATATGAGTCCAACTTAGTTTAAGATTCAAACCCTAAGAAGGAGTGGTTCATTCCTGTTTGAAATTGAACAGGTCCTTTACTGTTAAATTTTAACGAGTCCAGTATAGGAGAAACTTGGTGTTTTTCAATTTTAGGGAGTCAGAAGAAAAAACTTAAGAAAACTCCATGGGTGTAATTTTTCGTAAATTTAGTCTCTCGAGCCCGAAAAAGGATAAAATAATGTGCGAGAGAACTCTATTGACCGTAATTAGTCAACGTATACCTTTTTCGTAAATAGTCCTTTTCAGTCCGTAAAATGGGTAAACTTATACTGAAAGGACGATCATTCATTTACTTTAACGAGTTTAAATAATCAAGTACTCGGCAATATTTTCATGTTTAGAGAGTCTAAAAAGGGCTTAAAAGAGGACTCCAAGGTTTCGCTTTTTCGGTAAGTTTTAACGAGTTCGAAAAAGGGAAAAAAATGTACTCATGGTTTTCACTTTTTCGTAAGTTTTAACGAGTTTGAAAAAGGCATAAAAATGTACTCTTGTGGCTGACTTTCAATTTAATTTACGAGCAGGAAAAGACGGAAAGAACTCGGCATTTTCATGTGTTTTATGAGAATGAAAGATAGCAAAATAATCTCGAGATTTTCATGAGTTTAACGAGTCTTGACAATAACCGAAATCGACTCAAGATAGGTTTCATTTTTACAAAAGCTTGAAACAGAGAAAAACTATGCTTCAGAGTGGTTTCATTTTTGCACAAGCTTGAAACAAAGAGAAAACTGTGCTTGATGCCCCCTAAGCGTAACTGCTAGAGCGCATGCCCCCCCAGCTTCATTTCATTCAAATAAGTACACTGCTGGTAATTAATAGCTGGATGGAATGAAGGTTCATTTACGAGATCATATGAAAGACCCGACCTAAAACTGTAAGAAAATTATGCAAAAAAATAAAATAACTAACCTAAATATGACTTAACATTTACAAGATCTAGTCAAAGACTCGACTCAATTAGGGGAGGATTTGTTTCATTTTTTAACGAGATTGACACAGCAAAAGAACTATGCTCTCACCAGCCACTGATTCATTTTTTAACGAGGTTGACACAGTAAAAGGAACTATCCTCAGACTCACTGATTCATTTTTTAACGAGGTTGACACAGTAAAAGGAACTCTCCTCGAACCAACTGATTCATTTTTTAACGAGGTTGACACAGTAAAAGGAACTTTCCTCACACTGACTGATTCATTTCTTAACGAGGTTGACACAGTAAAAGGAACTGTCCTCAGACCTGATTCATTTTTTAACGAGGTTGACTTAGTAAAAGGAACCATCCTCATAAACTACTGATTCATTTTTTAACGAGGTTGACACAGTAAAAGGAACTATCCTCACAAACTACTTGATCATGGCTTCCAACAGGAAGAAACACATGTCAATGGACACACCTTGATCATGGCTTTAAAGAGGTCTTCATCAGATGGAAGAAAAATTCCTTGGAAGCAACACATGTCAAGGGACTCAAAAGGGATAAGAACATCGCGTTCAAATAATCCCATAGAGTTTTCCATGTCAATTACCAGATATAAGTCAAAGGAAGACGAGCAAATAGTGAGAGGCTCGCTTACATCGGTAACTGAAAACATGGGACTAGTTGCCACATAATTAACCCGTGGCGGGGTAGATACCACTTGCGTATGAGGAACATTCAGGGATGTCAGATTATTGGTAGTCGAAACAAGACTAGGGAATGAAAGCTGGTCTACAGTCACAATATTGCCATTGTGAGGGAAAGACATCACGCGAAAGAGTGTCGATACGACAACTTTCATTGCATAAACATAGTCTCGCCCAAGGAGTAAATTGAAATCCAAGGGACCTCGAACTACCATAAGATCAATACAGACAGTTTTACCTTCCAAAGTAATAGAAAACTTAGGAAGGATCCCCAAAGGTTCACTAATGGTTTTGTTAAAAGCTTTCAGATTCTGCGTAATAGGCACAAGCTGAGGGGAACCCAAAGCTTTCCAAGCAGTTGAGGATAAAATACTAACAGAAGCACCTTCATCTACCTGTGTGCGATGTATGTCCCTACCACCAAACTTCACAATGATTTGGAAAGGGATAGAGGAAGGAAGACGAGGTTCTGTCAGTATATTCCAATTAAAGGAAAAGACCTCAGTACTTGGAGGGGGTTCTGTAGAAATAGGTTAAATTCCCCCCGGCGTAGAATAATATGATGTAACAAGAAGAACCTGAGTGGTATGAAGTTCATTCTCTACAGGGAGAATGGGATCGACTGAATGTTAAATCGAATCGACCACTTGATCAACTAATGGATCATCAACCTGAGTGATATGAGTTTCACTCTCCAATGGAAGAGTGGGATCGACTGTACTTGAAATTAGATCAATCACTCCATCAGTTGACGGTAGGTTGGGAGAAATTTTATGGTAACCAATTGGAAATTATTGCTGTGGAACAGTAAGGTTTTCCAATAATTTTGAGGCTTCATCCATGTGAGGGAAAATGTGAGTTTGATGACTCCCTTTGCATAACTTACAAGGAAACCTAACTTTACCCTTTTTCCCAGGAACCTGACTATCACTGGTTAATGGATCAATGGAAAGTTGATAAGATTTTTCTGACCATACTTCCAAGATCTTTGGAATACCAGGACAATTGATAAGGAAGTGGTCACCCTTACAAAGCCTGCAAGGGTATTTGGGTTTACGATGCATGTTGGAAGTTTCCTCAACATAACTAACACTTACATCCATGGTTGGTTGGTTGAAAAATTTCTTATCTTGCTTCTTCTTCTTCTTCTTCTTCCCTTTCTTCTTCTTCTTAGTCACCTGGTTACTAGCGTCAAAGATTTTACCAAGCGAAGAGGAAGAAATGGAGGAAGAAATATTAGGCGAAGAAGGTAAAGGGTCAACAAAATTTTGGTGATGTTGAGATGGTGAACTCTATTGAGGTGAAGCATCCGGTTGAGGTGGAACAATTGGAGTATTCGGGGCCAACGAAGTTGAAAATAACCATATCGGTAAACCTATTGTAAATCCAAGTAATGGCAAAGTAGCCATATAAGGAGGACCAACATTTCCAAAGGAAGGAAAAGTACTAGGATTCTCGTTAAGAGGGGTTCCTTGGTTGGTAAATTCTGGAACAGTTTCCATTATATTCAACTTCTGTGAATTTTATTAACAATTTAAAACTAAAATTAACAATTCACAATTCACTCCTAACAATTAAAATTCACAATTCACACCTATGGTCTCTAAAAGTAAAAACAAACAAATTAACATGCGCTATCAAATCTAGGAGTCAAACCACACACAAATAGTAACTTCCCATACTAAAAACACTAGTTGGTGATGAAATCCAACATCGTAGAATTTAATACAGAAAGGGCGGTTGGAACAGTTACCCCGACAACCTTCTTAATGAAACAGACTGGCACAAGTTTCTTCACAAAACCATCTCGTGTGAAGAGAACCCCCCAGAGAGTCCAAGTGAGTCTAGTCGACGTCTGCTCCAGGTACAGTGAGATCTTTCCTTCACCGTCACCTTAGGAAATAATCTTAAGTTTGTGGACACTAAGGTTACCAATAGTAACAAATATAACTGGGGGAACAGTCTACGATCCGATCTCACGCGCAAGGGCAGAGTAACAAAGCTCAATCCCCTTGAAGGTTCCTCGACATGGTTAATCCGAGGTTTACCGACAAGTGACCCCAGGCTCCTCGACAATGGTTAATCCGAGGTTTACCATTTGTAATGCGCGCAAAATCTTCTATCTTTCCCAATGAAACAGAATTGATTGTCTCAAAGGTTCAGACATGATCTCGTGATTGACTTCTTTAAGAGAAGCTTCCCAGATTGTACCAATTACAATTGGATTTATTTCCTACTGCAAGATTTATCTACTTGTTTGTTTTATTTGCTTTGGAAAGTTAACTACAACCTATTCCAAAGCACTAATCCCGAGCTAGATTGGTGGAAAGAGCCCTAAAAATGTAAAAATTACTAGATGAATTTTAATTAAGCGCTGTGTTATTTAGGCTGTTATTACTCAAAAGGGTAAATGGATATGAAACCAATGGTGTTATGACCCGAACCAAAACTGAATGCAATTGAATATGATAATGTAATCTTTTCAATTCGATGAATCCTAACTAAAGTAGGGAAAGAGTTTCCATTCACTTCCAACAATGCAAAAATTGATCACTAAGAGAAAATATAACAAATTCTCTAATGCACTAATTTTATCAAGAAAAACTAATGCAAATCAATTCCAAAACAATTTTTTATTTTTGTGTTTTTAAAACAAGCATAAAAACATCTAAATTCAAATCAAAGAAAACTGATCTAAATCTACGATTGATTTTTTAGAATGTAAACTATGCAGTTGTAATCTATGCACAATTCACATGAAAAGTATGCAAATGTAATCTATGCACATTTTTCATTCATATTCTGAAAATGAGAATTCTAATTATGCAAATGTGATCTATGCAAGAGAATTCTCAAACACAAGATGATTCTAATGTGATCTAAGAATCAATCAAGTGCAAGTCAAGAAAATCGAGTGAGAGTTCCAAAGATCAAAAAACACTCAAAGGCGATTAACATTCATACAAAAAAAGGAAATTTTTTTGCAAAAATTAAAGAAAAAAATGCAAAATTGTGAAAAGACTGAGACAAACCTCCAAGTAATGACAAAAGGAAATCAAATTAATAATTTCTCAAAAAAGAGACTCAAAACACCCAATTAAATTAATGGAGATTGATGAGATGAAGAATTGCTGAAAGAAATTCAGAAACAAGAATTTTTGACAGGAAAATACAAATCTGGGTAGATGCTAAGAATCCTAAATCAAATCTAAACTAAAATGAAAAAATAAATCTAGAGTTTTTCCAAAATTTAACAGGGTCTGTAGGCTTCTAGAAGTAATAGGTGCGGTCCTGCACTGTTTACTTAAGGAAAGTGTGAAACTACCCGCACTGTGTAAAAGAACAAAGTGCGGTCCCCAAAAAAGTTCAAGAAAAACGTAAAAGATTTCAAAATTTTCAAAAAAAGAGAAAACCTAAGCTACCCAGGTAGATATTCATGAATCAAAAACCAGGAAAAACTTTTCCTCAAATCAAAATAAAAGAGAACCAAAAACAACAAGTCCTTTCCCCAGTGGAGTCGCCAATTTGTTAGCCGGATAAATCGTTCTTGCGGACAAGACCGATCTCCCTAGTGTCAGAAGACAATCTAGCAACAAAAAAACAACTAAGTTTGTCTTTCTCTAAATATATTTGTTTTACAAATAAATGTTATGAAGGTGTCGATCCTACCTTAGATCCAAATGCTTATTTGCAGTCGTAGTGCTTCCGTCACATCAATAATCCTTTGTCGCAACAAGAGTTCTTTCGTCGCAACAATAATCCTTCGTCGCAACAAGAGTTCTTTCATCGCAAGAAAGTGTCGTCTTTCGTCAACCTGCAATCACAAACAAGAAAATATTAAATAGCACGTGTATAAAAAATAATCATAAAACATACCTATCATAGTGATCAAGGAATCTATGAAATAAATGATCAAACGATAGCTTATTGAAATAAACAATCGAACGAAAATTTATTGAGAAAAACAAAACTTGATTGTATTAATCTTAAAATAACAGAAGAACCTTACAACCTTAGCCTTGATGTTTGAAAGGCCTTCCCGGGGTCCGAAGCAGGAGTCTCCTCTACTTTGATAAGTCTTGCACTCTTCCTCCAGGAGCACAAAGAGGTATGTGATATTTCCTCTCAAAATCTCAGTAGAAAGAATACTAAATCTCAATAGCACTTCAACTCAATCACACATAAAGCTTCCACTCCAATTCTCAATCTCCAAAATCTCAATCTTCAAAAACTTAATCTTCAAAGTCTTAACCCCCTTGAGGCTACCCAATGCCTCCTTTTATAGAGCATATGAGGAGGTTAGGATTCCACCTTTAAAGGGATAGAATCCTCCTTCAAAGGGATATGCTCCTCACATCAAGGGATTAGTTCCTTAAAGTGTGGGATACATGCACCTTACTAAAGCGTACTCATCCCCAAAAAATCTCATCTAGAACCTTCTAGAATTGACCAAAATTCAACTTTTTCACTTCAATTTCACGCTTTTTTGATCTTACAGGGGTTCCGCAGGCATAACACTTGAAAAATACATTCTAGAATGCAGTTCCTCTTCACATTACCTGCGTACCCTAGCCAGGAACGCAGGAAGGCTTCATGTTACCTACGTACCCAAGGATTTTTTTAGTTTTAAGGGTTTTTCCTCCATTTTTAGGGCTTGGAATGAGGAACAAAGGTTGTAAGACTTGCAAAGCAGGCATGTATGAGTGTTTAATGAGCTCATACAGTCAGCAGAATTTCAAGGTGACAATTTTTAGTGTAACAATTTTTCTACTGAAAAATTTGTTGTTGATTTTCTTTTTACTAATATATTTACTAGATTTGGTGTGCCTAGAGAGATTTTTTCTAATAATGGTCCGTATTTTATTTCTAATCTAGTACAGGGTCTGATGGAGTAGTATAAAATTCGACATAGGAAATCCACACCGTATCACCCACAAGAAAATGGTCAGGTGGAGTCGACAAACAAGGTAATTAATTCCATCCTCACAAAGATAGTGAACATGCGTAGAAAGGATTGGGCTAACAGATTACCAAAAGCCTTGTGGGCATACTGAAACACTTGGAGGAACAGCACGGAATATATACCATATGAGCTGGTATACGGGAAACAAGTCCTTTTTATGATAGAATTCTAGACCAAGACCTTCATGACTACAGTCCAGTTGGGGCTAGACCTCTCTGAAGCACAACAACTGCGTCTCCTACAACTGAATGAGTTAGATGAATTTTGAATGGATGTTGTTCAACAGAACATATTGTTTCAACAACAACACAAAAAGTGGCATGACAAGTCCATCTGGAAGAAGCAATTCCAACCAGGTGATTTGGTACTCCTTTACGATTCCAGTTTTAAATATTTTAAAGGGAAATTCCATACGCGTTGTATGGGACCTTATGAGGTGGTAAAATTGTTTGAAAATGGAGCAGTAGAAATCATAAATATTGACGGATGGAATTCAATATTCCTGGTGAATGGGCATAGATTGATGGTATACTTTCAGCTCCTCAATAAAAGAAATTTTATGCAGCAAGTCCAACAACATATGAGAAGGAGATGGTAGGTGGAAACACCAACCTATTGAAAATATAATTATTTATTTTCCTAAGAAAAATATATATAATAAAAGGAAAAAATGACAAAAATAAAAACAAAGACAAAAACAAAAAACAAAAAATAAAAAACAAAACTTTTTGCAGTAATTATGAAAATCAGATGACTGACATGATTGCAGAAGGATCAACCTGAAAACCAGCAGGCTAGAAGGAAGATCAAAATTTCAATAAAAAGGGAATGTTGCTTGATTTTTAGATGTGTTGGTTGTCACCAAGAAGAATCAGGTTCGAGTAGGAACCGATCCCTTACCCAAGTTTGGGAAAGCTGGCACAACGATTTTTATTCAAACAACACTCAATTCCCACTGCATTTACTTTTTCCGGCACTAGTGCAGGTAGATTTTAAAGGTAAATTATACCCTTCTTCTATTTACTGTTTCGTAATTTATTGCTATTTTTCTTCTTCTAATCATGCAAAGAATTACCCTCCTTTTTCTTCTAAGAAAACTATTCTTATCCAATTTCATATTTCCCTCTTTTTCCCCTGATTTTTTTACCCAAAATCCCTTTTTTGTTTATACCTCTTGATGGTTTCATTCCTAGAATCCCTGCCATGATATTGCTTCCCATTCTGGAAATTACACTTTCCCACTTATTTTTTTCCCTCATGGATCGGTTACAGGATATGATGTGAATTCACAAGTCAAATCGGAAGGCATGCTTGACACCAAAGAATGGAAAATGAAACTTTCCTTGTATAATCAGGCAATTTTTTTTCCAACCAATGAATTGTACTCTATCAGAATTTCTCTTTGTCCTTTTTCCTCTTCGATGTTACAAAGATCCATGGTGTAGGAACACATGCTCATTGTAGGCATGTTTCAATGGAGGCACGTTTCAGTGCAGGCACATTTCTGTGCAAGCATGTTCAATGCAAGCATGATCAGTGTAGACACGTGTTGATGGTTAAAACACATGAAAGATGAAATGCAGGAATATCTGGTGCAAAAACAAGCATTGGAAAGTCTACATTTATCTTATAATATTTTTTGCAAATAGAGTGACTGCCCCATCAATGGAAAATGGCATCTAATTATTTGAATTATGGTAAAGACTTCACTTTTTCACTTACTAATGTAGGAAGAAATTATTTTAAGTACAAGATATTTTAGGTCATGAAGTCTTATCTTTTTAATGAGTACTGAAGTACACCTTATGTGAATTATGAAGAAAATGTGGGATAGTATGAATTCATCCGGAACCCAACACTTACCTCTTTATGAAAATATTTTTCATCACCTCTCAATGATGGCAAGTTACCTCATAATTTGGTCATGCATGACCATTACACCACGTTATCACTAAAACCTCTTCCTTTTCCAATCATCATTGCCTACCTGTACTGGACCAATACATGTGTGCATCAGTCCCGAAGGAATAATGATGGAGCATTATTGGATGGAAGAGGCCAATAAGGTGGTGGGTGGATGGCTTCATCATCATAAAACTCTTGACAGACCCTTTAAACTCCTTAGGTGATTTTTTACGACATAGAATTGGGGGTGAATTAAAACAGATATGGCGCTCGTGAGGAATTAACCGTCATATGTGAAGGAAATAGAGAAGATAACTGAGTATTGGAACAATGTTTCAATGTTGCAAGAATCAGGATTTTTCCCATTCCTGAAAAATTTCGATGGATTCGATACAGCCATGGCACTGAAATTTGCAAGGATGTTTGAGGGAGGCTAAGCCAAGGCAGGATCACTGGAATGTGAGGTCACAAAAGAATCCATAGCTCAGGATACAGGTTTATCGACCGTGGGAGAACAATGGTTCAAAAAGGAGAAAATTGAGAATAAAATGTGGCGTATATTTCTGGTCGTCCAGAAGCTGAAAGCCAATTGGAAGAAAGGGCTTCCGCGCAGTACCATACTTGGTAAATGGCAAGATCTCTTGTATATATTGCAAAAAATTCTTACCTTCGAGGGACGTTGTTACACAACATCTTTTCACTATCCCTGCAATCCCCATCTTGCCCATTGGAGGGTCATTTTTGTGACCAATAATCAGTGTCATGCCTGGAAAAAACCATCACTTCATTCCTTTTCATGAGCGTAACATTCCTCTTGTTGGTAATTCCCTGAGAAGAACTGTAAAAACCCTTGTTTTTGCCTTGGTGCAAGTAGCCAGTTACACTCCTATGCCAAGCTGGAAAATTAACACTGAGCCTGCTCCAGTTGGCGCTCTGTCCCAGTTAAGCGCCAGTGCCAAGCTGTTTATGGAATGTTTTTTAAAAATAGAGGCAGAGGTTCTATTCCAACTACCTCGAGGATGAGTCATTGGGAGTGGTTGAACTGAAACAACCATGGAATCCCTCCTTTAGTTAGTAGTTCCACCTCCCTTGGAACTCTCCTAAAGGATAGGACTCCCTCCCACCTATGTAGGGATCCAAACCTCCTCCTCCTCCTCTATAAAATAATTTATCCCTCTTAGTACAAACTAGCTGAATGGCTGAATAGTTGAACTTGGAGAACTGATACTATAGTTGAATGACTAGAGAAGATAGATAGAAGGAATCACATTGAGGATATTTTGAATCCATGTCCTCATTCTGTCTAAATCCCTCAACAGGTACTGAGACGTGCTTCGATTGAACCCCGCTGGAGGATACTGCAATGTCAAAGCATCGATTATACCTCTTCCTTCTACTTATATATACATGACTATTGTTTGGTTCCACTATTGTGTTATGATGTTCATATAATGTGATAGATTTAGCCCTCTTTGATTGATTAATATTTGTGAGTGAAACTATGATGTCGTATGTTGTTCTCAATTCTTGTTACATGTGCAGGTATCCAAGCATAACAGCAAACGGATTGTGATTTGCCAAGATAGGAGTGAGAGGCTACTAACTCTTTCTGCAATGATGATAGCATTGGATTCCAGGTAAGTCAATCTACCACGTCCTTCGTTCATTCATTAACTAGGAAGCAACAATTTATCATGTCCTTTTGTTTCTAGACCCGCCCTAGGGCTAGAGGGATCATCTATGTCTGCAGAGAGGATTTACCTATGAAAAAAATTGGCAACTCCACTGGGGATCAGTGTGACTTTGTTGTTTCTTCTTGTTGAGTCAGTTTCAATTATCAATTTCATTTTCTGTCTTTTTCTAGTTTGTTTACTTAATTCCTATCCTCTGTTTAGCTCTAGAGTGTCAAGGTTGGCCTCTGCTCATTAAGTTTTGGTTTTTCCTCTTTTTCCCATAGGTATCTAGTTTGGCGCGGTTTTTGTCTGAACAGTTGTGCCGATTGGTGCAAGTTTCTCTCTTTTCACTCGCGCCAACCCCTGTATGGTGCAGATTACAGCCTTATAGTCATGCCAACCCCTGTAGGTTTTGGTTTGACCTCCTTAATGAGTCATTTGGTCAATTTTTCTTGCTTTTGGGTTATTTTTTGGGTGTGATTTAGCCTTTGGAATTGTTTTGACTGCTGTAGGCTTATTTCTTTCAGTTGTTTTCCATTTGAATTAGTGCATTGTGTACTTTTTTCATTGAAAAATAAAAAATATATTTTGTATTATTTTGTTGCATCAAAATTGAAACATTCCTTTGCATAACTAGCCTTTGTCATCTAGGAAGGAATTTTGTTTTCAATTTGTTGCATTAGAGGCATTAGAATTTTTCTTCGTATACCTTCTTTTTTTGTTGTTGTTTGAAATATTTCTATCCTTCTTATAACTAGCATTCATTGAACTGAAATGATGTTCATTTGCATATAGTTTTCATTTAGGAAGTTGAACTCCAAATTCGTTAGGGCCTGGAAATTGAAACCTAATTCAAGATTAACTTTAAAATTTACTCAATGAACCTAAGGCAACATTGAAACCTAATGCAATATTTCTAGTGGTCTAGGCTAGAGACGTGTTCTGGCATCTTAAAACCTAGTGTTGGGAAAAATACTGAAAGGGGGGGGGGGTGAATCAGTATTTAGGGCAAACTGAAACTTTTTACTTTTTCATGCTCTAAAACACATACGCTACTTTGCTGAAGCCAACTAGCGTATACACGCGGATATCCTTCATAAAACTCGCGTATACACAGAGATCTAATTATGCCATTAGTTCTTCACTTATATCATTCCATCATTCATTCATTAGATGTTCTATAAATAGTAAACATGTGCAGTAAGAACAGAATAAACCATCACACAAAGCATCACACATGAAAACCAAGATTTTTAGGTGGAAACCCAAGTCGGGAGAAAACCACCGCTGCAGTTGCTCAGCCTTCAATATTTTATTATAGAGAAAACATCTTACAACATATGTGCTGGCGCAGACTTGACCAGCACGCAGGCACCCACCTGCGCTCGTTTACCGGCCTCTCCTGGAAGGGAGCTCCAACCCCCTGACTCGTTTACCAGCCTCTCCTGGAAGGGAGCTACGACCCCCTGATCTCGTTTACCAGCCTCACCTGGAAGGGAGCTACAACACGGAAGGGAGCTACGACCCACGATCTCGTTTACCGGCCTCACCTGGAAGGGAGCTACCACCCACATTGAAGGCTACAACCCTCGGCACCTCTATGGACCACGTTTCATCACTTTCACCTTCCAGATCCGACAACAGTAATAGGACACCACTTGCAGGCCACATTTCATCATATTTTCAAACTGGACCCTCTCCATACATTTAAGCACAGTCAAACATCAACAACAGATAGCTAGAACAGAGCAGATCAGATCAGAGATTTCATACCCCATGCTTCAGCAAACCCTATTTTGGATACGCGCTTTCCTTTCACTGATGTCGCGTATATACGCGCTTCCGTCCACATCAACCAGCGTATACATCTGTACAAACTTCACTGTGCATACGCGCTTTTTCTTCAGCGAAGCCGCGTATATACGCGCTTCCTCTGCGGCGAAGTAGCGTATGGATCTTCAATCATTACAGAGCTGCATACTTCTTCAGATCAGACATTCAGTTCAGATTCAACCCTTTACTTCAGACAGATGTTTGCCTCATCACAGATCTAATCACTCCATAAACAGATCTAGCAAATACAGATACATTTCAGATCTAGATATCCTGCTTCATCATTTCTTCATAAGTGCATCATAGATTCAGATCTATCATCAAACCTTTACCCTTTCCATACAGATATACTTCACAGAGAAGTATTCATTCAAGCTCAGACATCTTGCACCCACACTCATGATTTTCACAATGAATTTCTTCTCTTTATATAGGTTTACCCTTTTTTTCAATACCATGAGCCAAAGTAATACCATGAGCCCAAAACTACATTACTTCCGATGGTATTCCTGGACGGGGTCATTTAGACGAATCATTACCCAATACAATGGGTCAATACCATGGTGGTTACCCCTGGTTTTGCACTTTATGAGCGCTTTTTCCCATACGCGACTTGGCACGTTGTTTCCCGCGTGCATACGCGACTTCTCCTAGGAAAATCCGCGTATGCCTTGAGACATACTCTTTTTATCATAGATCTAGCACAAACTGAATTTCTTTCTTCATTCCCTTCTGTACTCACTGTAGATACATCAGATTTACTTCATCAAGAACATATTCTATCAAGCACAACTTCATCAAGTAAGTTTCCATCTTCTTCATCAAGTTGGTTGCCATTCAATGACAACACTTAGCATCATGTTTCTAACTAACATCATTTCACATCATATTTACATCATTTACCAAGTCCATCAAGTCAAGAATAACTTCATCAGGTGTATTTCCATCAAGGACAACACATGCCAACAATCTTATGTCTTCATCTTCATTCAGTGGGTTGCCATCAAGGACAACACTCTGCATCATATTGCCAACAATCTCCCCCTTTGGACTTGATGGCAACCACGATGGTGTTTGGTTACCACAACAGATAGGTACATTAAAAATACAATGACACCATGTCACTCTCCCCATTTTTGACACCATTCTTTCTCTTCATTCAAACACCATGTCACTCTCCCCCTTTGACATCAAGGGCAAAGGGTGGATCAAAACCAACATACTCTCCCCCTTTTCTCCACATGTGGAAGAAGCGTTCTGCAGATCTGATATATACTGAAGTGACCAAGATCCCCCTGAGTTCATGCTGAATCTTCAAACAAAATTTTCAATGAAGTACATGACTCTATGAACTTCCTATCACCAAAGACTCATACTTACATCAAATATCCAACCAAGTGGATTTACATATGAGACTCAAGTACCCAACCAAGTGGGTTTACACATTCCAACTCGGCTACCCAACCAAGTGGGTTTACAAAATTTGACTCAGCTACCCAACCAAGTGGGTTTACAAATTTGACAAGTCCTTACATGACTGAATATTACAAATTTTACATCATGGGTCTCAACATGACCTTTTCATCAAAAATACAAATATGAATTTTCATAACCAATACCAAAAAGACCTCAAGAGAGATCATATATCAGAACCACCATAATGCCAAAAATGCATTATACTCAGCAAGACTAATGCTCCCCCTGAATCTATGCATCAAAGCATCCTTTCCATATGACTAAGGCTCCCCCTTAGTTAGTGCATCATGAACACTTTCACCAACAAACCATCAAGGCATCTTTATCAAAACATTAGAAATAGAATTATGAGAACTAGAACACCACCAGAGACCAAATAGTATCAGAGATACCAAACAGCACTGCAGCTGTGCTGAAGAGAGCTGACTCCAAACAGAAAATTGTCAGCAATCAGTCATACGCGGTTTTCTGTGCATGAACTCGCGTATATACGCGACTGTGTTTCAGGAAACCCGCGTATCCAATGCCATCTTCTAAATTTTAACCAGATCTGATCCTCTGTGAGAAAAAGCCAGTGTTCAGCTTCTTTCTGAGATATTTGAATGCTTCCCTGGACTACAGAACAGTGTAGTTGTGTCTTCAAGTGTCATCCACCGGTTGTAGCATAAGCCCATTAGTATCCAAGCCTTCAGATTCTTTGCAGAATCAATACAATCTTTCCAAGAGAGATTATCATACCAGAACACTATTTTCAACTCTGTTTCAATCATCCATGTGGTCCAATATCACCATGATCTTCAAGATTTAACATGAAGTAACATATGTAGGCAAAAGATCTCAACCATAGTAACAAACTCTGCATGATCTATTCTTATTTCTGAATCAAACGACTTCCAACTCATCCATGTGTGAGCACAAAAGATACTTTTCAGCAAACAGGGCTCAAAATCTCATCATAATAAACCATATACCAAGTCATCATCATTTGAGCATGAGTATCACAATAACCAAGGAATAAGAAGTCATCATGCCAACAATGCAATCATTAGTATTCAACCTGCTGCTCCCCCTGAACCAGTGCTCTTCCTTAACTTGTGCAACCTAAAAATCTTCAACAGCAAGTCACCAGCAACAAAATCTCCATGATCTGTCCATATCCAACAGATACTCTTCATCAAGTAACACTCCGGGCTCATCCATGATTTTCAACATAAGAAACCAAGTATTATATCATCATTGTTTAGAACTGAGAAATTAAGCTGAAACAGAGTCAATAATACAGCTATCAACAGTCAGACTGATGCTCCCCCTAAACCTCCGCTCCAGATCTTCAGCTATCATTTACATTCTCTTATCATCAATGCATACGCGACTGTGTCTGTTGTAACTCGCGTGTATACGCGACATTTGTTAATAGAACCCGCGTATGGAAAGTGAAGCATAGAAATTTTTCACATTCCTTCATCTCCCCCTGAACTTATGCCTCCTGTACCTGTCTTCTTCACATCAGATGCACTGTCAGAGATAAATATAACCAGAATCACCAAAAAAACCATGGGAATCACCATACATAGCTCCTCCTATGACGATACATTACTAAGCTCCATAATGTATCTCACATCACTTCTGCAGTCAATAAGAGAAGTAAGCTTCAGAAGTGGATGACTCCAGCAGGGTCAAAATTCCCTACGTTTCTAATCGGTCCTCCATCTTTTTCCAGATTTGTTTGAACTTTCTATTTGTGTGCTGGAAGTTATCCAATTTCTCATATCTGTTCAACCTGCATTCTTTTTCTACATGTCCATACTTGTTACAAGAATAACATCTCATGTGTCTGGAGAAATAAGCATAAGAATCATCATGAGTATTTCTAATCTTCCTCCTTTCACAATCAGCTGCTTTATGTCCATACTTGTTACATGAAAAACAATATCCCTTGAAGAAACCAGAGTACCTTTCTGTGTAGGAACTGTTTGATTGAGGCTGAAATGATATGCTCCTGCAATTTGCTGCAACATGCCCATAGTTATGACATTTAAAGCATTCAACATTATTGACTAATTTCCTTTGAGTTTTCATCATCGTTGGTTGAATTTTTGTTTCTTTCAACACTTCAGGTTTTGCATTGACATCCTCTGAATTTTTAGCACTTCCTTGTGAGCTAGATTCTCCTTTAACAGTTTCATGGAAACCAAGACCAAGTTTGATAGTAGGAGACCTTTGATTACTCAGAATATTGTCCAAAATGTTAGTACTATCTTGAAACCTCAAAATTTTAACCTTTTCTTCTAATTTACCTTTGAGAATGTTTACCTCAACCTCCAAGGCTTGACATTGCTTCATCAAGCTTTCTTCTTTCCTTCTTCCATCTTCTACTTGATCCTTTAGATTTAGAATCTCTTCTTTCAACCAATTTTCGTTTTCTTCACATGTTTGTTGCAACTCTTCATTCTTCTTATTTGATTTTTCCAGATCTTCTTTGAGAGAGATGATTTCTGCTTCAAGGCCTTCCTTTTCAAATGACAGAGGTTCTTCATTCTTCTTATTTGATGCTTCAAGATCTGTTTGTAGAAAGATGATTGCATCTTCAAGTCCTTCATTCTTCTTGCTTGATTTTTCGAGATCTGCATTTAGATCATTGATTTCTACTTCTAGTTCTTTAATTCGATTGGATGCATAAGTATGAAACCTTTGATACTTGTCCACCTGTCCATTCAGCATTTCTATTTGATCTTTCATTTGAGAGATCATCTCTTTGTAGATAGAATCTTTCTTATCAATTTCCTTTTTTTGTTCTTCAACTTTGATCTTGATAGCTTGTTCTAGATCCACAACTTTACTTTCACTTTCTACACCATTGCTTGCACAAAGAAGATTACAAGGGCCCAAATCACTATCAGATTCATCTTCTTCAATTTTCTGAGATATCTCCTTGCTTTGAGTAGCCTTCTTCTTTTTCCTCTTTGCCATGAGCACTTGTAGAGCTTCGTCAGAATCTGTTTCATCTTCTTCAATTTTTGCTATACATGATTTCTGAGGTATCTCCTTTCCTCGAATAACCTTCTTCTTTTGCTTCTTTTCCATGAGCACTTGTAGAGCTTGGTTAGAATCTTCTTCATCTTCACTGGACACTTCATCATCATCTTCATTTGCATAATAACTCTTCCTCTTTTCAAATTGTTTTCCTTTACCATGTTTTTCTTTATAAGGACATTTAGCGGCATAGTGACCAACTTTTCCACACTCAAAACATTTGAAGGGAAGCTTACCTTTGAATCTTCCAGTTCCTAGTTGGAGTTTTCTCACGAAATTCGCTTCTTCTTCATCGGATATATAGCTGGATTCTTTGACAACTTCCTTTTCTTTTCCTCTTGCAGATACCTTAAAAACAACTTCTTTGATTTGAGAAGGACCTCCTTGTCTCATTTCAAAAGCAGTCAAAATACCATGTAATTGAACAATAGTAAGAGTTTGCAGATCTTGCCTTTCTTCAATGGCTGAAACTTTAGAGTCAAATTTTAAAGTCAAGGATCTTAAGACTTTTTCCACCAGAGTAGTATCGGTTATGGTTTCACCCAAATTTCTCATCCGATTTACAATATCATCTAGACGAAGAAAGAAACTGGCAACACTTTCATCACTATGCATCTTGAAATTTTCATATTCAATTCTAAGAGTTTGGAGTTTTGCATTTTTTACCTTTGTATCTCCTTCATAGCTCAGAATGATTTTGTCCCATATTTCTTTTGCTGAATGTAGCTGCATCACTTTAGCAAATTCTGATTCAGACATGCTTCCTAACAAGACATTCACTGCTTTGGCATTGATTTCATACTTCTTCCTTTCTGTTGCATCGGTAGGAATACTTGCTGGGTATTGATAACCTTCTTCCACGATTGCCCATACATCTGCACCAAGACTTTGCAGATATGCTTTTGTTCGTACCTTCCAAAATATCATATTGCTTCCATTGAATAGAGGTGGCTTTATAGACATTACTCCTTCTTGACTTCCCATTGCGACGGATCTCCTTCGAGCGATCAAGCACGAAGGACTGCTACGATACCAATTGTTGGGAAAAATGCGAGAGGGGGTAGATGGTGTTAGGGCAGCTGGCTTTTACTTTTTCATGCTCTAAAACACATACGCTACTTTTGTTAAGCCAACTAGCGTATACACGCGGATATCCTTCATAAAACTCACGTATACACAGAGATCTAATTATGCCATTAGTTCTTCACTTATATCATTCCATCATTCATTCATTAGATGTTCTATAAACAATAAACATGTGCAGTAAGAACAGAATAAACCATCACACAAAGCATCACACATGAACACCAGGATTTTTAGGTGGAAACCCAAGTCGGGAGAAAACCACCGCTGCAGTTGCTCGGCCTTCAATATTTTATTATAGAGAAAACATCTTACAACATATGTGCTGGTGCAGACTCTACCAGCACGCAGGCACCCACCTGCGCTCGTTTACCAGCCTCTCCTGGAAGGGAGCTACAACCCCCTGACTCGTTTACCAGCCTCTTCTGGAAGGGAGCTACGACCCCCTGCTCTCGTTTACCAGCCTCACCTGGAAGGGAGCTACGACCCCCTGCTCTCGTTTACCAGCCTCACCTGGAAGGGAGCTACGACCCCCTGACTGAAGGCTACAACCCTCAACACCTCTATGGACCACGTTTCATCAATTTTCACACTGGATCCAACAACTTCAATAGAACACAACTTGCAGGCCACGTTTCATCATATTTTCAGACTGGACCCTCTCCATACATTTAAGCACAGTCAAACATCAACAACAGATAACTAAAACAGAGCAGATCAGATCAGAGATTTCATACCCCATGCTTCAACAAACCCTAGTTTGCATACGCGCTTTCCTTTCACTGATGTCGCGTATATACGCGCTTCCATCCACATCAACCAGCGTATACATCTGTACAAACTTCACTGCGCATACGCGCTTTTTCTTCAGCGAAGCCGCGTATATACGCGCTTCCTCTGCGGCGAAGTAGCATATGGATCTTCAATCATTACAGAGCTGCATGCTTCTTCAGATCAGAAATTCAGTTCAGATTCAACCCTTTACTTCAGACAGATGTTCGCCTCATCACAGATCTAATCACTCCATAAACAGATCTAGCAAGTACAAGTACATTTCAGATCTAGAAATCCTGCTTCATCATTTCTTCATAGGTGTATCATAGATTTAGATCTATCATCAAACCTTTACCCTTTCCATGCAGATATACTTCACAGAGAAGTATTCATTCAAGCTCAGACATCTTGCACCCACACTCATGATTTGCACAATGAATTTCTTCTCTTTATATAGGTTTACCCCTTTTTCAATACCATGAGCCCCTTTTTCAATACCATGAGCCAAAACAATACCATGAGCCCAAAACTACATTACTTCCGATGGTATTCCTGGACGGGGTCATTTAGAGGAAACATTACCCAATACAATGGGTCAATACCATGGTGGTTACCCCTGGTTTTGCACTTTTTGAGTGCTTTTGCCCATACGCGACTTGGAACGTTGTTTCCCGCGTGCATACGCGACTTCTCCTAGGAAAATCCACGTATGCTTTGAGACATACTCTTTTTATCATAGATCTAGCACAAACTGAATTTCTTTCTTCATTCCCTTTTGTACTCACTGTAGATACATCAAATTTACTTCATCAAGAAAATATTCTATCAAGCAAAACTTCATCAAGTAAGTTGCCATCTTCTTCATCAAATTGGTTGCCATTCAATGACAACACTTAGCATCATGTTGCTAACTAACATCATTTCACATCAGATTTACATCATTTACCAAGTCCATCAAGTCAAGAATAACTTCATCAGGTGTATTTCCATCAAGGAAAACACATGCCAACAATCTTATGTCTTCATCTTCATTCAGTGGGTTGCCATCAAGGACAACACTCTGCATCATATTGCCAACACCTAGTATTTGTCGCTCGCCTGTTGGCTTCAAACAACGCTAGTATGGACTTGTGCTTCCCGTACCGTCACATATATAAAGGGAGACCCCTCTAGGTTACAATCCTTTTATCCATAGGAAGCCGCTTCTACCACCTTGTAACCGTGATACACCGAACACAGCATTCGGGGAGACTACCTGCACGTACGTCAAGTCCTTGGTCATTTCTGTTTCATTTGATCACCAAGGTGTATATGGAAGTTCACGGAAACCTGGTACACCCCCTTGCTTTGAATTCCTGAGAAGTCTTTTCAATCTTTTCATGACTCTTTAAACAAGAGAAGAGATCATCTAGCACTTATCCTTTCACGCTTGTTTCAAATTGAAAGTGACTAGAGTCATCTTTTTCCTATTTCTCGACTCTTAAAATATGAAACAGTGAAATTTGGTTTCAGTACTATAACATTAATCACCTACAATCACATGCCTATTAAAACTTTCGTGCTTGGCTTGGTTGATTTCTTTGGTTATTTTTTTTTCACCTTCGATTGGTTATCTCTTTTCCTTCCTATTCTAATATACAGCTAAAGTGGCAAAACATCTAGTTTCATCGTCCTCACTGCCTCCTAATGGTGATTCTTTTTTGGACGCTTCTTTTGAAACCCTTCAATCCACTAGGTCTGTCGATTTCTCGTAGCCTATTCTTTTTCCTATATAACCCCTTGCTACTCTATCTCCGCTTGACGATCCAATTGAATTGAATTGGCCTCCTTCAAGCGCTTGGTCTAGTTTCGGGGAAGAATGAGAAATTCCTCCTCTTACGTCAGGATCTCCCTTTTTTGTTACTATGGTACCTCCTATTCCCCGTAGTATTTTTGAAAATATTACGGTGGACTTAGATATGGATTCCTCTAGTGCTGTTGGCAGTGAAGGAATGCATGTTTCCACAGGAGAATATCAACTCTTTCCTAAAGATCTCTCTTGTGCCTCCATCCAATCTTCACCATCGCCAATCTCACTTCTGCTTGAATATAGATCCTTGAGTCAGATCATATCTGGCATTGCCTCCATTACACAATCCAGTACAGTAACTCCTCCTCAGATTTGGGTCCTACCTTTGTTAGGGCTATCACCTTTGACTCCTGGTTCGTCGGTTGCTGTCACATCTGTTCCAGTTCAACCAGTGGTTTGTGTGGATTCTTGTTCGGTTTCCACTCCTCCTGTGATTCTTGGCGGTCTTACTTTTGAAGAATATCTTTTGGCTATTCAGCAGCAGAGTTCTCAGGGTTTTCAGTAGTCTCAGGCTCTTGCACCATTATGATGTTGTTGGTAATCACGTATATATCTGTCCGCACCATTATGATGTGTACGGTAATCCTGTCTATTTGCCTCCTATTGATCCTTATCAGGTTGTTTATGATCCTTATCAGACTGTTACTCATTTGGTACCTACCCTTCCTGCGCAACCCTATAGCTTCCAAGGACAACCCTCATTAGGACAACCTTTAGCTCAGTAGGGCCTTGCTTATGGTCCACAGGGACAACCATACGGTCCACAAGGCCAACCTTCACAAGGTCAGCCTTTGGCCCAACATGGAAAACCCTCCGGTCTTTCGGTTCAACCTTTGAATCAACCAGGATCATCTTTTGGTCCTGGGGGGGAAAATAATCCGTCACAGGGACAACCTGTTGCACCTCAAGCACAGTCGCACGTTCAATATGGCCCAAATATTGTGCAACCAGGACAACCCTTTGGTCCTTCTCCGGGTCAACCTGGTTATTAGGAACAACTTGGTCTGTCGCAACCATCAGGCCAACCTTTCCCACAAGGACAACCTGTTGGTCCCCAACAATAGTTTCAACAGCTAGTTCAACCATCTCAGTGGTTGTTTCAACCTGCCCACCAGTATTTTGGTTCCACAGCCAGTTCTACCTGTTTACCCTGCTCAGCAGCCTACTCAGCCTACTCCGCAAGGTCAACCAGCTCAACCACAGGGTGTATACTAACCTAAAGTTTCATATCAACCATTATATAGTGCGCCTCAGATTCCTTACCCTCAAAATACACCTTTGTATCATCAACCTCAAGGCCATGCTTACATTCCACAGCAGAATCCTTATACTGCTCAGCAAGGGCCTCAGTGGTCAACTTCGACCCCATATCCTGGTCCTCAATCCTAGTATCAACCGAATTATCCTCCTTCTAATCCCTATGATATGAATCTTTTGGGATAGATTGTATGGGGGCAGAATCCCGCTCGTACGGGGTGGAATGTACACAAGGGTCCTTATCAAATACCTCTGATGACCTTTAATACCCAATTACCATTTCTTGCTACGTTGGAATTACCTGATGTGTCAAAATTGAAAAATGATCCCATTCTTCATAATCCATATTGGCCTCTAGTTCCAACCAAGATTCCTGGTGATTGTCCTAAATTTGAGGGTAAACCTGGTGAAGAACCCCAAACGCATGTTATGACTTACCACTTTTGGTGTTCCTCTATATCTTGGGTTGACAATTCTATTGAGATCTATCTTTTCTAGCAAACTCTTAATGGTGCTGCTACAAAGTGGTATATTGAGTTGTCTCATGGAGTTTTTCAAGATTTCAATTCCTTAGCTATGGCATTCCTTACACATTTCCAGTTGCCGGTCTGGTATGAGACTGGGACGCACCTCCTCGCTTCATTGAAACAGGACTGAGCTACTCATATCTCGGATCATATTCATGAGTGGAGGAGATGTCGCCGCATGATCAAGTTTTAAATTCCTGATCAGCTTCTAACTCACTAGTTCAATACTTCCTTTGTCAATCAGATCGCCCAAGACATAGCTATGGAGGCGTGTGTAACCGAGGAACAAGCCATTTCTTATGCCCAGTACCTCGATCTTTTGTACTCTCAATCTGACACTTTATATGATATCTTGCTTGATGCTCCTCGACCTAGAACTTATAAACCTCCGGCGACTCCATCTATTGATGGTATTATTGGTTTCGTATCTCAGACTTCTCAAAATTCTCCATCTAATACTGGGAAGTAGAAGTCTAATTCTTCCAATAATGTTGCTTCTCAACCAAATCTGAATTCTGGAAAACCTGCAGAAGTGAATGTTGTTCAGGCCAATCCTACAAATAATGCTTCTAAAGGTAAGAAGAAGGATAAAGGTAAGGCCAAAGCCGATACCCTGAAACAGGATTCATCGAAACCTCATTCTGCTGATAGTTCTCAATGCAAACCGAAGTATCCTTGTTCAATTTGTGACGAAGAGCACTTCACCAAAGACTGTCCTCGACGATCCGAAGTGAGCAGATTTCTCAAAAGAACTCAAGGAGCTCCGGCTATTCTTAAATAACTTTTTCCTACTCAACAAACTCGTATGGTAGAGAAACCTTAGTCCTCTACCCCATTTGGTTCTCAGGTTTTTATGATGAACGGTTCTACACCCATTTCCATTACTACTCGATCGAAAGATTATTCTGGTTCACATCAGGCAACCGAGAAGGAGATCGCTGATGGTCCTCCTCCTCTTCCACCTATTTCTGGCTCTCTTGAGATTGAATGGCCTAATACTGAATCCGTTGTGTGACCACCTTCCAAAGGTGTGCTCCGCAAGTCTTCGTATAATCCTAATGCCCGTGCTGCTCAGCATTACAGTATTGTTGAGGATTTGGCTTAGGCGCCATCCACAATGTTTGTGTTAGAAGTACTTCAGAGTTGTCCGTCACAATGGAAAGCATTGTTATCCATGATAGGTGGGGTTGATCCTGCCGATAATAGCTTTCTTGCTTTCGATTTAGAGAATTTCGTCCCGCGACTCCCACACCAAATTGTGCTCATCATTCAAGTTGGTATAAATGGTTTGAACATTCACCAGGAAGTCATGGATGAGGGTGCATCTACCTTTGTTATGTCATCTATTTTTTGGAAAGCCATTGGTTCTCCAGCTCTCACCTATTCACCCAATGCCCTTGAAGCATTTGATGGAAGAGAGTCTAAACCTCTTGGTGTTCTCACTAGTTTACCAATCACATTAGAAGGGAAGACAATCAATGTCGAAGTTGAAGTCGTTGATTCTAAGCTCAATTATAATATTCTCCTCGGCCGTAGTTGGACTCACTCAATGCTATGTGTTCCATCCAATCTCTTTCGTGTTTTGAAATTACCGCATGAAGGAAAGATTGTTACTGTCGATCAATTGTCTTTTTTCACTTCTTCTTCCGAGAACAATGTTCCATATGTGGATAAGATTCCTACTCCCTACGAGAGCATAGGGCTAGGCCTTTTCAAGGATCCTGACGTCGTGGTTATTTTTCCTCTTCCACCACCAAATAATGTTCAATTCAACATGATTTCTCGCACCGATGACCCATGGGTTATCCCTTCCCCTAAATAGATCGATTCTTTGAGAGATTTGATGCCATTGAGTCAAATTGAAATTGATTATTGTGAACTCATTGCCGCATCGAATACTCTGTCCCCTGATTCTGCTCCTTCGAGCATATCTCTTGAAATTTATTCTCAATCCCCTTGGCTTGGTAATTTTGATTCACCTGATCCTTTGAAGGAAGTGTTTCCCTCCGATGAGGCCATCGTGGAAACCATGTTTCTCGAAGATCCCTCGTGGGACAATAATCATCATCGTTCCTCGTTTCTCCCAAGTATCGGGGCCATGTCTACTTGTCTTGAGCATTTTTCTTCTTAGGTTCCCTCTCCTCCACTTCAAATGCCTGTTCAGATTCATGAAGTTTTTTCGGAAGGTAACTTGAGTAACATCACACAGACGATGCTTATTGACATTTCCGTGAAACCAAGAATTGTCGAGAACATCCATATCGGGGTCACTTGTTCTTCCGATGAAGTACAAGTCTATAATAGCCTTTTCCGTGAATTTCGTGATGTCTTTTCATGGTCCTATGAAGAAATTCCTAGCATTGATCCTAGCATTGTGTTACATGCAATTCCTACTTACCCCGGTTCGAAACTTGTTTTCTAACATCTCCATCTGATTCATCCTCGGAAAGTTGCTGCCATTAAAGCTGAACTGGAAAAGCTTCTCAAAGTTGGTTTCATTTATCTGATTCCCTTGACAGAGTGGGTCTCTAATATTGTTCATGTAGATAAGAAATAGGGAACTATTCATGTTTGTGTTGACTATCATGATATTAACCGAGCTTGTCCTAAGGATAATTATCCTACTCCCTTCATCGATCAGATCATTGACGACTGTGCCAGGAGTGAGATTTTTTCCCTTATGGATGTTTTTTCTGGTTATAATCAGATAAGCATTCTCCCGAATGATCAACACAAGATTTCCTTCCTCTGTCCTTGGGGTACCTTTGCATATAAGAAGCTTCCTTTTGGTTTAAAGAATGTTAGGGCCACATTTTAGCGCACCATGTCCTACGCCTTTCATGATATTCGTCACATTGTGCAACCCTATATGGATGACCTTCCGGCTCATTTGGCTAAGTGTAGGGATCACCCTGACAATCTTCATCAGATTTTTCTTCATTGTAGACACTATAACATTCGGCTTAATCTGCACAAGTGTGTCTTCTACGTTGATTCCGATAGACTCTTAGGGTTTATCGTGTCTCAAGATGGAACTCGCCTTGATCCTCTCAAAGTTGAGGCTATTATTAATCTCCCCTCTCCTTCCTCATTACACCAGTTGTAGATTTTACAAGGGAAAGCTCATTTTTTACGTCATTTTATACCTAACTACGCTGAAGTAGCTAAAGGATTCACACGATTGTTGAAGCAGGGAGTTCCTTTCTATTGGGATGAAATTGCTAAAAAATATTTTGAGATGTTGAAGACATTGCTTGTCAATGCTCCTCTACTCCACCCTCCAAATTATCGTCGTGAATTTTCCCTTTATTTAGCTGCCGCTTTCAGCACAATTGCGATGGTTTTGGTACAAGATGATGATGCTGGTCATGATCATGTTATTTATTACTTGTCTCGTAACCTTCTTGACCCATAAACTCGTTATGCTCACGTTGAGAAGTTAGTGTTAGTTGCAGTTCAAGAAGTCCAATGTTTTCGTCATTATATTCTCTTACGCACAGTGACGGTGATTTCTAATTGCAACCCAATGACTTACATCTTGTATTGACAATTTCTGGGGGGAAAATACTCTAAATGAATTTTTATCCTCCAAGGGTTTGATTTGGAATTTATTGCTGCCAAGTCTAAGAAATCATTAGTTTTTGCTGATTTTATTTGTTCTCTCCCTTCCGACTTCGCTCCTTTTCATTTTGAGGAATCCATCCCAGATGATTCACTTTTCTTGATTAGCACCCTCGATCCGTGGTACAATTATATAATCATTTATCTCTAGACTTTGTCTTTTAGATCTGAGTTGATAAAGGATGCTCGCTGACGCATCTGCCATCAGTCGCAACCTTATCATATAGTCAGGGATACCCTCTAGCGTGTCAGATTAGATTCCATTCTCCGTCAGTGTTTGACTCTCAACGAAGCTGAGAAATTCCTTAATGAATCTCACAGTGGCGCCTGTGGTGGTCACATGTCTGGTTATGCTACTGCTCAAAAAATCCTTCGTGCTGGTTATTTTTGGCCCTCTATTTTCAAAGACTACATTGTCGTGATTCATAAATGCCATGATTACCAGCCCAAGATGCATGCGCCATCCATTCCTCTTCATCATGCCATTACCGTTGGTCCCTTTATGAAGTGGGGCATTGATTTTATGATGTGTAACCCTCACTCAGACAGGGGGCATGCTTATATTATTGTAGCCATGGACTACTTCACCAAATGGGCCGAAGCAATGCCTACACTTGCTGCCAACGGTAAGACAGCCACTCAGTTCATATTAAATCACATTATTGCTAGGTTTGGTTTCCCACAAGCCATCGTTACCAATCATGGTTCCCATTTTTGGCATTAAATGGTGGCGGAGTTGATTTCTAAGTTGGGTCTGTGTCACGAAAACTCAACGTCGTACTACCCTCAAGCCAATGTCCAGGTTGAGGCTGTGAACAAGGTCCTTGTCACTATGTTTCAACATACGATTGGGATCCATAAATCAAGTTGGCATCTCATGTTATTTTTGGCTCTTTGGGCATATCGAACCTCAGTTAATAATGCAACTGGGTTCACTCCTTTCCAGTTGGTCTATGGCCTGGAAGCTACTCTCCCGATTGAATGTGAAATACCTTCGCTCAAGTTAGTTGTTTAATTACTGCCAAATACTTCGGCAGAGGAAGAAAATCTCCTTTATTTAGAAAGGCTGGATGAAACTCGCCACCTTGCTACTTTGGTTATCGAAGCATAGAAAAAGCGTTTCAAGGCTCATTTTGACCAATCAGTTTCCCCTCGTTCTTTCATTGAAGGAGATCTCATCCTCCTGTATGGCCAAGCTCATGATAAGCTGGGGGTAGGTAAATTTAAACCTGTGTTGCATGGGCCCTACATCATTAAAAGTGTATTGCAGAATGGGGTCTGTGATCTTATTGATTACGAAGGTCATCCTCTTGAACAACCTAGAAATGGGTTGTATCTCAAAAAATATTATGCATGAGTCATCCATGTGTAATAGGTGTACATAGGTGTCATTTTCATTTTTTGTACATATTTTGGTTTGATGTGCTTTGTGAGTGTTTTCCTGCTTATTGGGTCTTGTTTATGGTGTAGATGTCTATTGCCACTTATGTCAGTTTCGCGGATGGTGCTTCCCGCAGTACCAAGAATTTGTCTTCGACAGCCTAGGTAATTTATGATCCTGCTGGTGAGTTGATAGATCTACAAGGTATTTGTCTAGGACAAGCTACAAACAATGTCATTGAATATAGAATTGTTATTGAGCTATTAACCGAAGAAATCAACCTTGGCATACGTGCATTGCTTGTAAATATAGACTCACAGCTTGTCGTTCTGCAACTCAATAGTCATTATTCATTTAGAAATCTGTACATTCTGAGATTTTATTTACGTATTCATTTCCTAGAAAGACAATTTGATTTTATTACATATCAGAATATTCCTAGACGAATGAATACATTAACTGATACAATGGCTAACATTGTATTAGATAGACATTTGCGTAATTTGTAAAAGCATCATCACATGTAAAAGATCCATGTAGGAAAATAGATGTATATAAATATATATCACATGTTTGTAGCTGTGTGCATCATAACTTCAAAAAATAAATGTGTTTTTTTATTACATCCTGAGACATCACGTATTCAAAATATGCAGATGAAAATAAAGCCTAGGTGTCTAATCAGCATGGTGCTCATGATAACATTTTACTTGCCATACGAGCTGCCTCAGTAGGCAGTGAATTCAGTTGGGCACCCCTACAGTATGCCTCTGGTAGGCGCTTGGAACATCGTCAAAATGCGCATAGTCTGTAACTCCTCAGATGATTCCCTCCATATTATGCACTATCTCATCTTCCTTGCCACCCTCGCCTTGATGGTCGAAATCGTGAGGGATTCGCCTTGCTATCGGTGACATACCTGCAGGTCTCTTCTGGCCAACATTTGCAAACACATGTATTTAATGTTAGAACACACATAGATAAAAATCATAATACTCATAAAACTTAAAAAAAATGAGTCTAACCCAAATATTCATCTCAATCCTCTCCCTTCGGGAGTGGGAGGTTCTGATCATCAGTTAAATCTGTACTAGAGTAGGTCCAGTCCTCCACGACAATCAATTATTGGCGGAGCCAATCACAGAATTCTAGTCTTCGAGACATCTGTTGACCACCCCCTACCCCTGGCATTAGAGCTGCCCATAGGGCCATCCGTGGTTCTCTCGCTGGTGGTGTTGGGAATATGACCTCTTGTCGCTAGAAAATGGGTATTCATTCCAAGAAGAACGATACCAAAATGGATCCATAACCAAATTGCTTCAATTTGGTCTTCTTGCATTTTGTTAGTTGGTCGTTTCATGTTTATTGTCACGGCCTCTGCCTATTTGTAGATGGTCAGTGCCAGGTAGTCTACAGCAAGAATCAACTGTGTCTTTGTTGCTTTGTTCAGTGCTTGTGATCCCGCAACTCATGTAATGGTATGTAGCACTACTCTGACTGTCAAGTCTGAGATAGTTTGGATATCAACTTTCCCACTGCCTGATCCTTTCCATGCTCTTGGACATACCATGTCTATCACCATGGTCATGTTTTCCATGCAGGGTTGAGTGCTAGTTAGGATTGGTGCTACTCCCCTCTGCAATAATCCTGTTATGAAATAGATGTCAGAGACTTCAATCTCCACTTCTTGATCCTGAAGGATGAACTTCTCTTGATTTTCATCCCATATGATGATCAGATATTGCAATAGCTCTTTTTGGGCTTAGAGACATGGCGTTAGGAAGAATTTTTTCAGACCGCAATTCCTGAGAGCTTCCATGACTCTCTCATTTTCCATGGCTAGCTTGTCTTCTTCTCTATGTTCCCCTTCTTTCCATTATATGACCATTTTGCTTCTTTCTACCTACAAACACATTCATACGAGTGTTATTAGCCAATTTTGAACATTAAATCTATAAATAATTGGGGTATTTGAGTGACATTTTACATAAAAATGGTTTGCGCCAATGGGCATGCCCTAGTGTAGAAAATTGAGCGGTTGGCGCGACTCCGTGCCCGAAACCCGCGCTGATCGCCATGCCCTAATATTTACATTTCCTCCCCCAAAATTCAAAATTGGAAATTTCATATGGCAAGAAATGACTTAAAATGACAAGAGAGATCTCGGCTCTTTCCTGGAATTGACGAAATTGAGATTGTTATGCTGGATTGACCGTTATCGTCACCACAAGATTGCACAGTGAAATGGGTAACTATTGCTCCACAAGAGGTAAAAAGTGAAAAGTAATTATTTTTACCATTTTTGGCATTTTATAAATTTTTCACAACCCTAATTAAGTTTTAAGACATATTTTTCAATTATTTTATTATAGTATTTTCGAGAAATGGGTTTTACACATGTCTCTTGTGCAGCAACAGGTTTTCATGCAACAGTGATGAAGTAACAAGTTATATTTTATACTTTTTTGGGCTTAGTAAAAACATGAAAAATTCACTACAGGAGTCATCTTTCAGCTCTTTTATGACTCTCTAAAATTGAAAATATTGTCGAGATTCTTGTCATTTTGAACTCATTAAATGGCTTCAAAACGATATCCACCCAGTATACATTTAACTATTTTTCGGGCTGGGATGAATTATTTATGAAAAAGGAATACCTTAGCCTATCACGACTAAGAGGTTCTCGCAAACATAGTTTTCTACCTTTTCGAATCTGCAAGACTACCTACGAAAATGGACTATTGGATTTTTCTCTTCCGCCCTCTTTTCAAACTCTCTAAACATGAAAATATGTCGAGTTCTCCCTTTGTCAGAATCATTAAACACTGATGACATTGGATTTTGTTTCCATGACATTACTCGATTTCCTCCTTCCTAGGGCTCTTAAAATGTACTAGAATGGATTTTTCTGAAGGAAAAACTTACAGTGCAAGCATATGCTATCCCCTTCAAACTTGTTTTAAAAAATAATTGGGGTACTCGCCGGAAATGGTGGCGGAAAAATGGAACCAAGTTTTAGTGATTTTGGCACTATGTCGCTTTTGAACATGGCATTTTTTAACATTCATGTTGGGTTGGGGACATCTCATTCCATCATTTTTGCCTCCAGGGGTTTGGGTAATCTCTTTTGACCTCTCATCTGCTCTTTTCCATGTCGTCATGACTTTAGATCCTTTGATGTCAAATACTGCCATATCCAATGTCGTGTTGTTGATATGTTCAAGAGAAGTTTGCCTTTGCAGTTTTCAACCACCCTCTCATTCTTTGTTGGTCCTGATTCACTATTATCACATTCCTTTGTCTCGCATCGATGATGTGGGAAAAATTATGGCCCACCTTCGATCAGTTCACTTCTTGTCAACTTCAATTCATTATTCAGGAATTTGATCGAGAGATTATATTCTAGTACCTTAGAGCCTGCATGCCTTAATGGCGGGTTTTTCACATTTGACGCAAGGTCCACATCATTGGCCTTCAATTGAGTGATTTTGTAGATGTTCGACAGCAGATAAATGTTCACATCCCGTAGATTGTACCGACTGTACCTTGAGATCCATTTTCATTATTGGTGGTTTCTCTCATGCCTGTTAACAACTTTCATCATTGGACAGTAATCAGGTGATTTTCTGGCATGTTTGACTTCAGCTCATATATTCGCATCCCTAAAATTGTACTTTTTCGGGTAGAGATGGAACGCAAGACCCTGGATTTTGTCTGATAAAGTCCAGGCTATGGATTTTTGTGAATTATTATAACTTATTGCATGAATCTTTTGATTGGATGGCTACGACCATACCTGAGTCTATTTGTTGATCCTTACTGCTGGATGGCTGCATCCATACCTCGGATATCAGTTTTTATATATACTCTATATGGATGGTTGTGCCCATGCCACATGTTCATGTATCAAAGATATCAGTTGTATTTGTAAATTGCATGCTTTCCGACAACAGTTTTTGGTTCGAACACGTTCTCATAAAGAATTTCGCCCCTCCCTCTCCCTCCGACCTCATGCTTTAGGGGGCATTTGTTACACAACCTCTTTTCACTATCCCTGCAATCCCCATCTCACCCATTGGAGGGTCATTTTTGTTACCAATGAGCAGTGTCATGCCTGGAAAAAACCATCACTACATTCCTTTGCATGAGAGTAACATTCCTCTTGTTGGAAATTCCCTGAGCAGAACTGTAAAAACCCTTGTTTTTGCCTTGGCGCAAGTAGCCAGTTACACTCCCACCCTGAGATGGAAAATTAACACTAAGACCGTGCCAGTTGGCACTCTGTCCTAGTTAAACACCTGCACCAAGCTGTTTATGGAATTTTTTTTTTAAATAGAGGTGGAGGTTCTATTCCAACCACCTTGAGGATGAGTCATTGGGAGTGGTTGAACTGAAACAACCACGGACTCCCTCCTTTAGTTAGTAGTTTCCACCTCCCTTGGAACTCTCCTAAAGGATAGGACTCCCTCCCACCTATGTAGGGATCCCAACCTCCTCCTTTTCCTCTATAAAAGAAGCTATCCCTCTTAGTACAAATTAGTTGAATGGATGAATAGTTGAACTTGGAGAACTAATACTATAGTTGAATGACTAAAGAAGATAGATAGAAGCAATCACATTGACGAGAGTTTGAATCCATGTCCTCATTTTGTCTGAATCCCTTGACAGGTACTGAGACGCGCTTCGGTTGAACCCCGCTGGAGGAGACTGCGACGTCAAAGCCTTGGTTGTACCTCTTCCCTCTACTTATATATACATGACTATTGTTTGGTTCCACTATTGTGTTATGATGTTCATATAATGAAATAGCCTTAGCCCTCTTTGACTAGTTAATAGTTTTGAGTGAAACTATGATGTCGTATGACGCTCTCATTTCTTGTTATATGTGCAGGTATCCGGGCGTAACAGCAAATGGATTGTGATTTTCCAAGACAGGAGCGAGAGGCTACTACTCTTTCTACAACGATGACAGCATTGGATTCCAGGTAGGTCGATCTACCGTGTCTTACATTCATTCATTAACTAGGAAGCAACACTTTAGGACGTCCTTTTTTTTCTAGCCCCACCCTAGGGCTAGAGGGATTGTCTTTGTCCACAGAGAGGATTTACCTACGTAACAGACATTATTCATTAAAATTCCTATACCATATATGTTTGTTGTTGCACTTTGTTAGGTCCTTATATTACTAGTATAGTCCCTTATTCTTGTTAGTGTAATCCCCTTATTTTTATTTTTTTACCCCTGTAACCCCCATATTGTTATTATTGTGCCCTTACATTATTATTGTTAGGTCAGCTAGGATTACATTGTGGCCCCACTACGATTACATTGTGGCTCGATGGACTCCTATATATAGAACTGAGGTTTTTTCATTTGTATCATCCAAGAATTGTTCATTTATGTAATGTATTGGAGGTTTCCCCCTCGAAGTGGCTTATTTCTAAGGCGTTGATCTCTCTTTTCTTCTATTTTTGGAACTGGTTTCATAACATTTGGTATCATAGCTTTGGATTCTAGGGTTCTGTTGCTCCAAATAGGTCATCGTGTAATTTTCGCTATAACATTTTTTCTACAAAGGTTTAGAAGCTAAAAGTTATAGAGTGCGAAGCTGAAATCCTGAGGAACATCGTCACAAAATTTCATATCTTAGTTCATAAAATTTTCGGAGATATGATCTGTGGAAGTTAGGGTTTTCTGTAGGCCCCTCAGTTTAACCTAAACAGGTCATCGTGGAATTGTCGATATAATATTTTTCTATAAGGGTTCATAAGCTGAAATTTTCATAGAGAGAAGTTAAAATCCTAAGGAACCTCCTATAAAAATTTCAGATCTTGGTTCGCAATATTTTTTGAGATATGATCTGTGGAAGGTAGGATTATTTCAGGCTCCCGAATTTCATCTTAAAGAGGTGATCGTGGGAAAAATGTCATAACTCTCTCTCTGAGCATCAGATTTGGATTCTGTAAAAAGTGGCCACAAGTACACGGAATTTAGTTTTCAAAATATCAATTTCAGAGCTGAAGGAGGTGTTATCACCAAAATAGGTCCTGATACGCTTCTGGTCAGGCTACCTCAGTGTAACTATTTCAAACTAGACTTTTAGTTGAGGCTTAGCCTCCTAAACCTGAGAGGGCTCTCTCAATAGGTTTATGATTTTCAAATAAGGATTAGATGGCTAACTCTATGAGTAAAATGGATAAAAATGGATAATTGGTTGTACTACTAATCAACAAACATCTATTGGGCTTATGGAGTCAAATGTATTTTCACAAAACATGAATATCAGCTTCATATGGAAGTCAGGGCATTTCAGGGTTTAGATGCATCAAAAGAACAATAGGACATAAAATAACATAGTTCATGAACCTATGAAGGAAGCTATAGAACCTTCAGTGAATTCTAAGTAACATACATTCATGCCACTAAAAGTAATTAAAAGAGGAAAACTATGAGAATAACACACAATGATAACCCTTTCTGAATCCTGAGTGATGAAACCAATATCTCTATATTAACATAAAAACACAGTCCTCTTGCTACAACAACAGTATGCTTTCTTATGAAAATTTCCAACCCTCTGCAATTCAACTTCTTGTCTTTTATAAAGTCATTATTACATTCTTGGATTCTCTCCAATTACTTGAGAGAAATTCGAATTTGCTAGCTTGACACCTATCAACTGCTAAAACAAACTTTAATTACATCTGACTATTAAACTGTTTGTTCTAGAGTCCTAACACAACTAGGATTAAAACTCTTTATTATAACTTAAAAACTTTATCTAAGCATTAAATATTCTATCTGACAGCTGCTCCTCATAAACTTTGACCTTCATGATGTCCATCTCCTTGTTGTTGAACTGTAATGATTTGCTTCTTATATGCCCTGAAAAATAGGAACATCTTCCCTGCAAACTAGGTGTACTACCTCATTTATGTTTCTTCACAACATATGCTGACCAATTTGTGCTCAAAACATGTGGAAAAGTCATATTAAACTCTTTAGACTTCGTATTCTCAGTTGTTCCGAAAACAAAACGTTGAAGAAGTGCCCAAAACTATTAACATTGTTGCGCTACGAAACTGTCTATTGTTTTCGTAGCGCAGAACTTCACCTTTGAAAACTTCATTTGAAACCTACAAATTTCCATGTTTTTCCATTGGATCTTCATTTTTGGTCTTGATATATGCTCCAGAAGCATAAAAGTTTAGTAAAAATGCTCTTTTACCCTTTGAAAGCTTTCAAAATTGATCTGATTGCATCGTACAACAGTTTTGTAGCACGCTACGAAACTGCTGTGTATGACACCTATAGCAATTTCGTAGCGCGCTATGAAACTGCTGTGTATTTTCTTTTCATAGCTTGTTTCCAAAAAGTTGAGTTTCCCACCTTTACTACCATCCTTGAAGCTATATATAAGCTCTCAATAATCAACTTTGAACTATTTTCAAAAATGAAACCTTCAAGAAAACTCCAAAAATGTGTTAGGAGATGTCACTTACTGTTTACACAGATTTTTACTGTGGTTGATCTTTAGGCTTTGCTAGCTGTATTTGAAGGTCTTCAACCTACCTTCTAAGCCTTCTATTATTAGCCCTCAATTTGGTGTTAACCATTCTTATGAACTTTGCTTCCTTGATTGCAGGTACGATCCATATGAAGAATTGATCCTGGCTGCTGATTGACTCACTGTTTGAAACCTTTTCCAGCTCCCACAGAACTTTCAACCTCTCAAATTTTGACCTTTCCACAGCATGCATTCTCACTTTCTTCCTCAATTTATCAATCTCAATGTTTGCAATTTGGAGTTTGTCTTTAACCTCCTCGTAGCTACTCCTTTCTCTCTGAGTATTAAATACTATGTTTCTGTCTTCTTCAAGTATTTGAGATGATGTATTAATGGGTTCTTCAAAAACACTTGCATCCTCACATCCTATTTGGTCTATCTCCATGTCTGGCTGCTGCATTTTCTTATAATACCTAGTTTATGGTTTTCTAGGCTTAAAAAAAAACTCTGACACCTCATCCTCCAAGTATAATTTTTTGGATGTTTTTAATTTCTTTGATTTTCCACCTGTATCCAGCTTTATGAACTTTGCTTGAACCAGGGGAGACTCCTCAATGTCAATAGCTTGTTATATATCATTCAAGTCACCTCTTAATTGATAATTTTCATTTGTGACCACAACCTTACCCTTCTCCTTTGACCTTTGACTCCTAGTCAACTTCTTCTGAGCTGTTTTACTAATTCACTATTCCTGAATTATCTTTTTGACCTCAGTTCTCTTCTTCTGTGTAGATTGAGGAGTCCTTTATGTTTTTAGTGATGTATTTATCATAGGTTCCTTAGCCTGTTTCCTAGGCTTAAGGTTTACAAACCTTCTTGATTTTGATTTTTTAGGTTTAGTAGTCTTTGATGATGATGTTTCTTTGACTTGAGGGCTAGCACCTATTCCTTCAACCCCTATTCCACTGAAAAATAAAAAATCAAAACATTCTCTATTCACTTTCTGAAGCTCATGCAAAACTATTAACTTGACTAGACCATGATGAGATAATGATGTTTCACATGCTTGGGTTTTCATCTGAACTTTGTCTGCCATCTTGACCAGACTTCAAAATAGAAATAAAGGTAGGTCTAGAGAGATTATTCCTATTAAATGCAATAAGAGTTTAAAATGATAAGTGTACACCTTGTGATATCTCCCTTCGCAGGTGAAGTATCTTTGGATATTGTAGAGAAGGTTAGAAAATGCATCCTTGACATAAATTCTTGGCACAACTTTATTTAAATCAGTATCCATAAACTATAGTTTCAAAAAGATTTTGCAGGGTTGCATTTCAAACCTAAAATTCTTAAACCATTTTTCTTCCCCTCTTGGGATTTATGTGATTGATGATATAACTTCAGGAGAAATTGGTAAATTGAGAAAACGAACCTTTGGGTTTGACCCTGTGAAGTTGGTAGCAAATTCTTTAATGACCTGATTATGCCCTCCTTGAAGCTTTTCACAGAACCTCCAGCACCCTACCTTCTTAAAGGCTTCTTCAACAGATTTATCCCTGGTGAGATTTTCTAAACCTTCAGGTTCTATCCTCAGGTAGTGACCCGACCAGTGATTTCTTTTTTCTTCTGCCATCTCCTTCCTGGAAACCATGTGTCTTCAGAAAAACTGTAATAAACCTCCTTGTTGGATAAACTGGCTCTCTTGAGAATTTGGTTTAGCCTCCCTTGATGGAAAACTTTGCCTCACTTGAAAACTTAATGAGAGCTCTGGTATCTCATCATGAGCTTCTCTTTTAGCAATAGATATGCACGTAGTGCCTTATTTGCATGAGATAAAAACAATAATAACCAATTCCTTTTTCAAATTTGCAAAGGACAAATGAAAAACGACCACTAATGAATCTCATAATGATTTCATAACTACTTTGGACGGTTTCATGTGTGTAGGAGGATTCGTGGACTGACACCGTGATCGTGGATTGACATTATAATCATGAAAATTTAACCCCAAGTTGATGGATGTGACAGCTAAATCAAAAATTCCAAAACACCGATTTCGTAGCGCTGGTAGTGTTATTTCGGGATTTCGGGCTACGAAAAAACTAGCATTTTCGTAGCACAGAAGCAGTTTTTTACACTGAGCATGCTACGGAAACATGGTTTCATGGCTTATTCAAAATATTTTTGAAAAAGACTTAAAATATGGGTTTCAAAACATGGCATGAGACTACTAAAGTGTAAAAAAAAGTTTATGAACTTGGTTTGGTGTTGAAATGAGACTCTAAAACTATGACTTAGACCCTATAAAACATAAAAATGACTCAAACCCTATCTTAATACCATGACTTAAGAACAAGTATGAACTGAATAAATTTAGAGGATTTTAATAGTGATAAGAGTGGCTCCACTTGGGATAGTATGCCCCTATGGTACACTAAGAACTTGCAGCTCCAATGATATCCAATTTTTAATAAAAACAATAATTTTGTTGACAAGCATCTTCTTCAAACTATTGGGCCTTCACCTCAGGCTTAAGATTTATGTTTCAGCTTGTCATTTATTAGCAAAAAATGACAAAGATGAATATATACAATGTCATGAGTGATTTATAATACTTCAACAAACATAATGCTTTAGGAACCTACCATTAACAGGCCCTCCAGCATATGATCCTCCACAATCGGCTCTATGGAATTCTTCAATGATATTTTCAACCTCTTCTTCAAGTAAACAATTCAGAAAAATTCCTCCTACATATTTCCAAAACAGATTTTTGTCATAAACAAAATACCACAATGATTTTAGCTTAACAAACCTTTCTTTGGACTTTGATAGATCAATGGGAGCTTTATTATGCTGTAGAACAAAAACCACATCCTTATACCATTCTGAAGTAAGAAATTTTTCATCAACTTGGACCAATTCTTCCTCATTTTCAGAAATTTCTGATATTTTTGCATTCAGAATTATATCAAGACAGTCCAGATTTGACTGAGTCATTATTTTGCCAAGCCTTGTCCCTTCACCAACTTGGTTGGTTTGATATCTATATCATATTCCAGCAATTTAGTGATCTATTTTTCCCTTTTTCCATCCGGATCTGCCTGAGCTAGAATTTCCTTTACCACAGCACTTGGAATGTATGCTATGATGTGCGAATGCAAAATATAAATTCTGAAATATTTTATAGCTTTCACCAAAGCATAGACCTGCTTCTCTAGAATATTATACTTCAGTTCAACAGTTGCTAATTTCCTACTAAATAAAGAAATAGGTTGTTCAATACCTTGCTTTCCTTTCTGTAGCAAAACTCCAGCAATTGTGTTTTCGGAAGAAAATGTAAAAACCAGAAATTCTTTGGAAAAATCTGGACTGATGAGTACCGATGCTTGTGTGAGTTCCTTCTTGATTTCTTAAAAAGATTTCTTTGCTTCAGTTGTCAATTTAATGTCAACTCCTTTCTTTAACATCCTTTTTATATCTTTGACAATCTCAACAAAATTAGGAATGAAACGCCTAACAAAATTCACTTTCCCAAGAAAAGATTGAATCTCTTTCCTACTTCTTGGAAAATCTACCCTTTGAATTGTGTTAACCCTATTAGGATCAATCCTAATTCCTTCTTCAGAAATAATATGACCAAGTAATTTTCCTGATGTTAAAGAAAATATGCTTTTAGTAGGATTAAGAGAGATACCAAACCTTCTACATTTCAACATAATTTTTTCTAGGTGTTTCAAATGATCTTCTTCTTTCTTTGAATAGACTGTGATATCATCAAGATAAACAACTACCGACTTATCCTTTTCTTCAGAAAAATCAATATCCATTGCTCTTTGGAAAGTAGCTCCCGCATTCATGAGACCAAAGGGCATTTTAGCGTACATGAATGTACCCCATGGTGTTGTGAAGGCTGTTTTTTCTTGATCATATGGATGCACAAGAATTTGATTGTAACCTGAAAAGCGATCAAGAATTGACATCCTTTGTGAACCAACAATATTTTGCAGAATTGAATCCATCTTAGGAAGAGTATAGTTATCCTTTAGTGAAGCCTTATTCAAATTTCTGAATTCAATACAAATTTTGATTTCTCCACCCTTCTTCCTTACTGGAACTAAGTTTGCAAGCCAATTTGAAAATCTGATTGGAACAATGATCTTTGCATCAAAGAGTTTCTTAACCTCCTTTTCAATCAATGGCATGAGAAGAGGATTAATTCTCCTCAATTTCTTCTTTAAAAGCTTCTCATTTTCCTTGATAGGAATAGAATGTTGAATAATGGAAGGATCATATTGCTTTAAATCTTTATAACTCCAAGAAAAAACATCCATAAACCTTTTCATCATCTCAATATACTTGGATTTCACATCAGATGAAAGAAGCTTTGAAATTTTAATCATTTTAGGCTAAGGTAATGTACCAAGATTACAACTCTCTACTTCCTCTTCATCAGCTTGCAATTTTAGTGCTTAAAAAACATCATTCTGATCAAAGAGCTTCTCAAGAGGAATAAGACCCTTTGGTATTGAATTATTCTTGAATTGTAAAACTTCAGAATTTTCTTTAGGCTCAACAAGCATATTCTTTCAACTCAATAAAATTCTTTACCTGTTGATCATCTTCAAAAACTTGACAATTTATGATATTTTCTAGTATAGCTGGCCTATGGCGAACTTCAATCTCATATTTTTCATTTGAGTGCATAGGAATAATGAAAAGACTTGTGGAAAAAGCAAGAGAATCAACAATAGAATTCTGATCTCTAGTTTTGACTATAAAGGAATAAGACTGAAAGTTTTCCAACAAGTCTAAAACTAGATTTCTGTAAGCCCTCATTCTTACATCTTTCGTTTTATAGACACCTTCCACTTTTCTGATAATCAATTCAGAATCTCCAAAAACAAAAATATTTCGATCTTTCATCTTTTTCAAAATATCTAGACCCAAAATCAAAGATTCATATTCAGCCATGTTTTTTGCGTAATAAAAATTCAGTTTGTAAGAGTAAAACATACTTTCATCATTTTGATTTGTAATCCAAATCCTTGCTCCTGCCCCTTATTTTCCTACTGATCCATCAAAGTACAATGACCACCATTACTCCATCCCTTCTTCATTTACTTGTCGATTTTCTGCATGTTGATTTTCTGAGTGCTGATTTTATGCATGTTGATTTTCTGCTTTTATTTCTTCCTCAACACTATCAACAGATTCATTGAAAAGAATGGCAGATCCAAGTTCAGTCTCAATGGCATAAATAGGAAAATTATGAGGCTTATCTTTGCTACTTACCATTTAAGCCATTCTAGTCTCCCAATACGATCTCCTTTGTTCACCAAAAACTAGAATAGTAGCGTAGGAAAGATCCATCTTCATTGTGCCTTTGATTTTCACTGCCCATGATCTTGACAATAGAATACCAAAATTTGGAGGAACATTAGACACAAAAATATCCATAACAACTATCTTTGTTGGGATTTGCGTTAAACCAACAACAACATCTTTGATTAGACCAATACATTGAACCCTCTTGGAATCAAAAGAAAACAAATCCTTATATGGTCTTATGATTTGCAATCCCATTCTCTCCATGATAACCTTGGGCATGAGGTTATGAGAAGCTTCTGAATCTAACATAGAATTATGCAAGGTCATATCATGAATACTAATGCTTACATAAAAAGGAGGAAACTCTTCATTTTGATCATCTTCTAACCTTAGACCCAACTATATAGTAGGATTGTCTTCTTGGAAATTCAAGATATCAGTAGCCCCTGGTTGTGAATTCAACATCTTAACTATCTTGCTTCTATATTCATTAAACTTGAGAATCTCACTAAAAAGGACTGATATTTTAATCTTTGAAATTTCATTCTCAAGGTTGAAAACAGAGACAGACTTTTCAACATCTTTGACAAGAGGAGGAAGTTGAGTGTCTTTCTTACCAAGTGGAATATTATTTTTACCTTCAGCCAACTTTGGGGTATCATTCTTAACTTCAGCAACCTTTGGAGCATCTTTCTTGGGTTGTTCTTTGTTTTCAATGATAGGCACATTTCTATTTTTGATATTATATTGCTTTCGCATCTCAAAAATAGCATGTTGATACCCTTTAAAATAATCTTATGGTTCTTCTCCTTGATTAGCCAAATCTGACTCATCATGCTCTTCTTTAGTCAAGAAGATTCCTGAAATTTCTTCGTCAAGACAATGGATGGATTCTTCAGGAATCTCAGGCTCATCTTCTTCATCTACCAAATTTTGCTGAAAAAGGGGTCTCACTGGAGGGTCATCTTGCTGGTTTCTATTCTCTCTCGACCTTTGTTGATTTTTAGGTCTCCTAAATTGTGGATTTCTGAATTGAGGTTCATTTTGCATAGGATGAGCATAAGTGTTACCAAGAGCTAACCTATCCATCAACTTCTCCATGGTTTTCATCATTGAATCAAATTTGTCTTCAGAAGTTGAGGTGGATGGTTTCTCTTCTTCTTTCAGTTTAGTTTTTCCCATTTTTGACTTTTTAGCAGCTATCATGTTTACCTCAACGTTAAATGCATCACTCTGCATTTCAACAAGTGTGGGTGACTCTCTTTCCCTCAATAGGATAGAAAATTCATAGTCAAATGCTTCAGCGTATCTCATTTGTGCTAAGGCTTCCGAAGGTTTCAAATGAGGTGTAATTGAGTCAAAAAAATTATTAAATATCTTCGAAATTTTTTGGACAGATTCATCAACTACCCTCCTAAGGCTGTTGTATTCAGTGAGTGCTTGGACTGGATTTGTTCTATTACCCCATTTTCTTAAGATTTTTTCTTCAAAATCATTCCAAGTTCTAATGCTGCCTGGTGCAAGGGCCTTAAACCATTTTCTAACTTCACCAATAAAACTCTGTGCAAATAACCTTAACTTCACATCCTCATCATCAACTTCTTCCCTTTCTATAAAATCATTAAATCTGTCTACAAATTCCTCTGCTGAAATTTCCTCATCACTACCCCAAGCAGGAATCCTAGCAACATATTTACTAGGAAGGTCATGCAAAATAGTAGGAAGTGAAAGTGGTGCATACTTAGCAGGAGCAGCCATGACTGGAGGATGAACAATAGTTGTAGGAGGGGCATAAAAAGAAGATGAAGAACTGATATGAGGGGGACTGCATGGTTTTTGTAAGCCACTGACAATAGAACTCCAATTTGGAAGGGGTAAACCAGCTTTAGATTTCAGCAATACTTCGAAAGGGTCAGTTTCTTTGAGCTTATCTAAAGACTCTTTTTCTAGAAGTAGTTCAGAGGTAACAGCTTCCCAAAACTCTTCCTTGTATTCTTGTGTCACTAAACCTGAAGTGTCAATTCCTATTTTTTACAGGTCTAAGATAACATCAATGAGTTATTTTTCACTTTCAGATCTAAACAACACTTCATGAATCTTGTCATGAACTTTCTTATCTTCAAGACTTCTTAATATTTCATAGGAAAAATATTTCAAATGAGATGGAGTACCTGATATTTTTGAAATTATTTGACTTTTTGAAATAGTTTTTGGATTGTCCACAACGGTAGGTGGATTGGGATCAGGATTTCTCCGTGTGTATCTCCTTCTCGAAGCCACCTTTAAACTTTGAAAAAAAAATGTATGGAGTAACCAAGGTAGATTTCAGCCTCGAAAAACTTTTTGAGCTCCTGCTACCTTCAGAATTTCAGCTTCTTGATTTTAGGAATGAATAATCTTCAGTCTCCCAGTAGACGCACCAAAATCTTATCACCAAAATAGGTCCTGATAGGCTGCTGGTCAGGCTACCTCAGTGTAACTATTTCAAACCATACTCTTAATTGAGGCTTAGCCTCCTCAATATGAGAGGGCTCTCTCAATAGGTTTATGATTTTCAAATAAGGATTAGATGGCTAAATCTATGAGTAAAATGGATAAAAATGGATATTTGGTTGTACTACTAATCAAAAAACATCTATTGGGCTTATGGAGTCAAATGTGTTTTCACAAAACATGAATATCAGCTTCATATGGAAGTCAGGGCATTTCAGGGTTTAAATGCATCAAAAGAACAATAGGACAGAAAATAACACAGTTCATGAACATATGAAGGAAGTTAGAGAACCTTTAGTGAATTATAAGTAACATACATTCATGCCACTACAAGTAATTAAAAGAGGAAAACTATGAGAATAACACACAACCATAACCCTTTCTGAATCCTGAGTGATGAAACCAATATCTCTATATTAACATAAAAACACAGTCCTCCTGCTACAACAATAGTATGCTTGCTTATGAAAATTTCCAACCCTCTGCAATTCGACTTCTTGTCTTTTATAAATTCATTATCACATTCTTGGATTCTCTCCAATTAATTGAGAGAAATTCGAATTTGCTACCTTGACACCTATCAACTGCTAAAGAAAAATTTAATTACATCTGACAGTTAAATTGTCTGTTCTAGAGTCCTAACACAAATAGGATTAAAACTCTTTATTATGACTTGACAACCTTATCTAAGCATTAAATATTCTATCTGATAGCTGCTCCTCATAAAATTCGACCTTGATCATGTCGATCTCCTTTTTGTTGAACTGTAATGATTTGCTTCTTATCTGCCCTGAAAAATAAGAACATGCTCCCTGCAAACTAGGTGTACTACTTAATTTATGTTTCTTCACAAAATATGCTGACCAATTTGTGCTCAAAACATGTGGCAAAGTCATATTAAACTCTTGTGACTTCGTATTCTCAGCTATGCCCAAAAAAAAATGTTGAAAAAGTGCCCAAAACTATTAACATTGTTGCGCTATGAAACTGTCTGTTGTTTTCGTAGCGCAAAACTTCACCTCTGAAAACTTCATTTGAAACCTACAACTTTCTATGTTTTTCCATTGGATCTTCATTTGTGGTCTTGATATATCCTCCAGCAGCATCAAATTTTATTAAACATGCCCTTTTACCCTTTGAAAGATTTCAAAATCGATCAAAATGCATCCTACAGCAGTTTTGTAGCGCGCTACAAAACTGCTGTGTATGACACCTACATCAGTTTCATAGCGTGCTATGAAACTGCTGTGTCTTTTCTTTTCACAGCTTGTTTCCAAAAATTTGAGTTTCCCACCTTTACTACCATCCTTGAAGTTATATATAAGCTCTCAATAATCAACTTTGAACTATTTTCAAAAATTAAACCTTCAACAAAACTTCAAAAATGTGTTAGGAGATGTCACTTACTATTTACACAGATTTTTGTTGTGGTTGATCTTCAGGCTTTCCTAGCTATATTTGAAGCTCTTCAACCTACCTTTTAAGCCTTATATTATTAGCACTCATTTTGGTGTTAACCATTCTTATGAACTTTTCTTCCTTGATTGCAAGGATGGTCCATATGAAGAATTGATCCTGACTGCTAATTGACTCACTGTTTGAAACCTTTTCCAGCTCCCACAAACCTTTCAACCTCTCAAATTTTGACCTTTCCACAGCATGCATTCTCACTTTATTCCTCAATTTATCAATCTCAATGTTTGCAAGTCTGAGTTTGTCTTTAACCTTCTCATAGCTACTCCTTTCTCTCTGAGTATTAAATACTTTGTTTTTGTCTTCTTCAAGTATTTGAGATGATGTATTAATGGGTTCTTCAAAAACACTTGCATCCTCACCCCCTATTTGGTCTATCTCCATGTCTGGCTGTTGCATTTTCTTAGACTACCTAGTCTATGGTTTTTTAGGCTTAAAAAAAGACTCTGACACCTCATCCTAAAAGTCTAATTTTTTGGATGTTTTCAATTTCATTGATTTTCCACCTGTATCCAGTTTTATGAACTCTGCTTGAACCAGGGGAGACTTCTCAATGTCAATATCTTGTAATATATCATTCGAGTCACCTCTTAATTATAAATTTTCATTTGTGACCACAACCTTACCCTTCTTCTTTGACCTTTGACTCCTAGTCAACTTCTTCTGAGTTTTTTTACTAATTTACTATTCCTAAATTGTATTTTTGACCTCAGTTTTCTTCTTCTGTGCAGATTGAGGAGTCCTTTAAGTTTTTAGTGATGTCTTTATCATAGTTTCCTTAACCTATTTCCTGGGCTTAATCTTGAAAAACCTTCTTGATTTTGATTCTAGAGGTTCAGTAGTCTTTGATGAAGATGTTTCTTTGACTTGAGGGCTAGCACCTATTCCTTCAACCCCTATTCCACTCAAAAAGAGAGAAGCAAACCATTCTCTATTCACGTTCTGAAGCTCATGCAAAACTATTAATTTGACTAGACCATGATGAAATAATGATGTTTCACATGCTTAGGTTTTCATCTGAACTTTGTCTGCCATCTTGGCTAGACTTCGAAATAGAAAGAAAGGTAGGTCTAGAGAGATTATTCCTGTGAAATTCAATAAGAGTTTAAAATGATAAGTGTGCACCTTGTGATATCTCCCTTCGTAGGTGAAGTATATTTGGATATTGTAGAGCAGGTTAGAAAATGCATCCTTGACATAACTTCTTGGCACATCTTTATTTAAATCAGTATCCACAAACTCTGGTTTCAAAAATATTTTTCAGGGTTGCATTTCAAACCTAAAATTATTAAACCATTTTTCCTCCCCTCTTGGGATTTCTATGAATGCTGATATAACTTCAGGAGAAATTGGTAAATTAAGAAAACCAACTTTTGTGTTTGAACCTGTGAAGTTGGTAGAAAATTATTTGGTGACCTGATTATGCCCTCCTTGAATCTTTTCACAGAACCTCCAACACCCTACCTTCTTGAAGGCTTCTTCAACAGATTTATCCCTCGTGATATTTTCTAAACCTTCAGGTTCTGTCCTCAGGTAGTGACCCAACCGGTGATTTCTTTTTTCTTCTGCCATCTCCTTCCTGGAAACCATGTGTCTTCAGAAAAACTGTAATAAACCTCCTTGTTGGATAAACTGGCTCGCTTGAGAATTTGGTTTAGCCTCGCTTGATGGAAAACTCCGCCTCGCTTGAAAACTTAATGAGAGATTTGGTATCTCATCATGAGCTTCTATTTTAGCAATAGATATGCATGCAATGCTTTATTTGCATGAGATAAAAACAATAATAACCAAATCCTTTTTCAAATTTGCAAAGGACAAATGACAAACGACCGCTAATGAATCTCATAATGATTTCATAACTACTTTGGATGATTGCATGCATGTAGGAGGATTTTTGGATTGACACCATGATCGTGGATTGACATTATAATCATGAAAATTTAACCCCAATTTGATGGATGTGATAGCTAAACTGAAAATTCCGAAACACCAATTTCGTAGCGCTGGTAGTGTTATTTTAGGATTTTGCACTACGAAAAAACTAGTGTTTTCGTAGTGCAGAAGCAGTTTTTTACACTGAGCGTGCTACGAAAACGTGGTTTCGTGGCTTACTTGAATTTTTTTTTGAAAAAGACTTAAAATATGGGTTTCAAAACATGGCATGAGACTACTAAAGTGTAAAACAAAGTTTATGAACTTGGCTTCGTGATGAAATGAGACTCTAAAACTATGAATTAGACCCTATAAAACATAGAAATGACTCAAACCCTATCTTAGTACCATGACTTAAGAACAAGTATGAACTGACTGAATTTAGAGGATTTTAATAGTTATAACAGGAGGAAATAGTGAGATGTGGAAATTCGTACAAGTTCACTCTACTAAACTAGTCCATAATTAGGTCATCATGGGAGTTTGGGCATAACTTTTCCTTGAAGAATCCAAATCAGGTTAGACTTGTGGCATTTAAAATAAGATTCAGAGGGCTATTGCAGGGACAAATTTCAGATATTTAAGATCTGAAATCATAGAGATAATTCAGTTTCAATATAGAGCTCCTCAAAAGAAAGAAAAATATGTGTATTTTTTTCGAATTACATAAGTGTCGTTTGAAAAATATTAGTTTGAATTTATTCCAAGAGCATATTGAAGAATAGATATCATTATTTAGTTCTAAAATGCCCCCCTAAAAATAATTCAACATCCATTAAGCCTTCATAAGGCTCTACTGTTACTCATGACGATGAAGAAACACAACATGAGATATCAAAATTACAAGAGAAAGTGCACCAAATTTCATTATTGCAAAGAGAAACAAAAAATAAAATGGAAGTTTTGAAGAAAGGTGTGGAAACTAAGATGGATGGTTTGAAGAAAGGCGTGGAATCTAAGATGAATGGTTTGGAAGCTAAGATCGATGGCATGGAAGTGGGCATGGAAGCTAAGATGGATGACATGAAAGCTAAGATCGATGAGAAAATGAAAGACAACATGGAAAACATGAAGAATGATCCATAAGTAGACATCGAAGGTTTGGAAAAGTTGATATAAGAAATGTTTCCTAATAGTGAAAATATAGTAGAGTAAACTCATGATGAGAACAAAATAAATGTTAATCATGATTTTATAAACTCTAATGTTGGATGGAAGAACCACCATATTTCAAAGATGGATATGAGGAAGTTTGATGGCAAGGATCCCGTAACATTTATATTATAGATGGAACAATATTTTGATCTCAATAATGTGCAAAACACACAAAAGGTATGCATTGCAACTTTACATTTAGAACAAATACATTTGTATGCTATCGATGGCTTTTCTCTCGTAAAAAAATTGTAACTTGGTCAATTTTTACAGAGGAAATGATAACACATTATGAGGATACAAAAAGCAACACCTTGTTTAGCCAATTGATAAATCTCAAACAAAAGGATTATGTGGTGGACCACATTGAGGACTTCCAAAAATTGAATATAAGGGTAACTGATATTCCAGAGGAACACAAGATTGATTTCTTCATAGGGACTTTAAAGCATAACATCCAACATGAAGTTCACATTTGGGAACCTGATTCATTGGAGAAGGCATTCATGTTGGCAAGAAAAATTGAATGTAAAATTATGGCGACAAGGAAGCCTACCACTCACATATATAAATATGGAAGTGTTGCTACTCCTAGAATTCCACAACCTACAAGGTTGACACCACAAAAACTGGAAGGAAAAATAGTAAAATGGCTTTGCTACAATTGTGATAGCAAAGACACTAAAGGTCATAAGTGTGCTGAGAAGAAATTATTTTACATAGATTGTGAAGAGGAGGAATAAATGAACAATAAACTTCCAAAGAAGAGGATATACACCAGGAAGGAACCCTAGAAGAAGAAGAAATGAGTCTGACCATATCATGTAATGCATTGGAAATAATTACCACTCCTCAAACTCTCAATATGGAAGGAAATATCAAGAAGAAAAAGGTAATAGTGTTAATTGATTCGAGTAGTACCCATAATTTTATTCATTGTAAGGTAGCCAAGGAATGGAATTGCTTCCTATATCTAGCACTAGAATGTCAAGTGATGGTTGCAAATGGAGGAACTATAAATTTCTCTAGAAAATGCCATAATATCAAGCTAAACATGGGGGAATATGTATTGAATATTCCAATTCTTTCCATCCCAATGGGAGGTTCTAATGTTTTACTAGGAGTACAGTGGTTACAATATTTGGGGACGGTAGCTTTTAATTTTCAAGAAATTTCCTTGAATTTTTTTTCGGAACGAAAGGAAATCTAATTACGGGGTATCACAGGGAAGCCAGGAAATATAATAAGCTCTAATGTCATGAAAAAGCTTCTGAAGAAAGAAAAATGAGGCATAATTGCACAATTATTCTCTCTAGAACTTCCAACATCAAAATCATCTATTTCTCCAGATCTCCAAAAATTCTTGGACAATCATTCCAATGTTTTTGATACTCCCAAAGGACTCCCACCTATTCGTGATCATGATCATGATATTCATTTGATTTCAGGAAGTGTTCCTCCAAACATCCAGCCTTATAGATATCCTTATGTCCAAAATAGTGAAATTGAACGTATGATTGCAGAAATGTTAGAGGCTGGTATAATTCAACCTAGTCAAAGTTCTTTCTCTGCTCCAGTAGTATTGGTGCATAAGAAGGATGGATCATGGCACATGTGTCTGGATTATAGGGAGCTCAATAAGCTCACTATTAAATATAAATTTCCAATTCTTGTGATTAATGAATTATTGGATGAATTACATGGAGCAATTTATTTTACCAAGTTGGATCTTCATTCAGGATATCATCAAATTAGAATGAAGACTGAAGATATTCCGAAAACAACATTTCAAACTCATGAGGGTCATTATGAATTTTTGTTCATGTATTTTGGCCTTACCAATTCACCTTCTACATTTCAAAGGTTGATGAATTCCATTTTCAAACCCTTCCTTAGAAAATTTGTGCTAGTATTTTTTGATGATATACTATTCTACAGCAAGTCTTGGAAGGATCGTGTTTAACATGTTGACAGTGTGCTCAAACTATTGGAGGAGAAAAATTTATATGAAAAAACATCCAAAGGTTTCTTTGGAGTACAAGAGGTGGAATATCTGGGTCATACTGTATCTCACGAGGGTGTTAAGGTAGACCCTAACAAAATTAAAGCCATTAAGGAATGGAAAGTCCCCACAACCATAAAGAAGTTGCTCCGATTTCTTGGGTTAACAGGGTATTATCACAAGTTTTTTAAGGATTATGTGAGAATAGCAGCACCTCAAACAACATTCTTGAAGAAAGATGCATTTTCATGGACTCCTGAAGCAACTAAGGCCTTTGAACATCTTAAAGAGGCAATGTTCCTAACACCAGTCTTAGCTACGCCAGACTTCACAAAAACCTTTATTATGGAATGTGATGCCTCAGGAAATGGAATTGGTGTTGTTTTAATGCAAGAAGGAAGACCCATTTCTTTTGAAAGTCATTCAATCAAAGGATAGTATTTACAAAAGGCTATTTATCAGAAGCAAATGTTGGCAATACTACATGCACTAAAGAAATGGAGACCTTACCTAATGGGAAGACACTTCAAGGTAAAACTGATCATTATAGACTTAAACACTTTTTGGAAAGAAGACTATCCTCAGAAAAGTAGCAAAAATGGGTCACAAAGATGTTAGGTTACGACTTTGAAATCATCTACAAAAAAGGGAAGCTAAATGTTGTTGCAGATGCACTCTCAAGAAACGATGAAGAGGTGGAAGCATTGCTTTGTGCCATTTCTGTTATCCAACCAGATTGGATAACCGAATCAAGGGATGATTGGAAGAAGGATGAAGAAGTGTGGACACTCATTCAAAAGTTGCAGCAAGATCCTAGAACATCTGATACATTTAGTTGGAAAAAAGATTCCTTATGGTACAAAGATCGCTTATATATTTGCAAGAATTCCCAACTAAAAGAAAAGTTTCTTTTGGAATTGCACACTTATCCTTTAGGAGGACACTAGGGTGAAGAAAGAATTTTTTTGGGATGGTCTTAAATCTAATATTCAAAATTTTGGGAAGAATGTTTGGTTTGCCAGAAAAATAAAGTTGAGACAATTAAGACCCGGGGTCTTCTACAACCTTTATCCATTCCAAGTCAACGTTGGGAGGAGATTTCAATGGATTTTATCATAGGTTTACCTAAGTCCGAAGGAAGTATTGTAATAATGGTGGTAGTTGATAGACCTACCAAGTATGCATACTTTTGTGCATTATCTAATTGATTTAAAGCTAGTATAGTTGCTACTGCAATTATGGGAACAATTCAAAAGCTACATGGAACCCCGAATATTATTGTAAGTGACAGAGATCCCATTTTTACAGGAAATTTTTGGACGGAATTATTTTCCTGTTTGGGTACTCAACTAGCTCATAGCTCATCTTATCATCCTCAATCTGATGGTCAAATAAAGATAGTGAATAAATGTTTGGAAGGATATATTCGTTGTTTTGTATTTGATAAGCAAGCACAATGGGTCAAGTGGTTACCTCTCATTGAATGGTGGTATAACAGTTCCTTCCATACTACAACAAAAATGACCCCATTTATGGCACTTTATGGATATCATCCACCATCCATCACATCTTCTTTAAGGTAAAATTCTAGGGTTCAAGCAGTGGAGGATCACATCGAGCATCAACAAGAAGTTCTCCAACTCTTAAAGGAGAACCTAAATTTGGCACAAAATCGAATGAAACAACAGGCAGATCAACATCACAGTGAGAGAAGTTTTGATGTGGGAGACTGGGTATTTTTACGGCTACAACCATACAAACAAATGTCCCTCAAGAAAGCTAAGAAGGATAATAAATTATCGCCAATGTACTATGGTCCTTACGGGGTGTTGTAGAAGATTGGTACTATGGCATACAAATTGGAGCTTCCTGCTTTTTCACGAGTGCATCCAGTTTTCCATGTTTCATGCTTAAAAAAGGTTATATGGGACAAACTTCTAGTTCAAACAATATTTCCAGAACTTGATGCGGAAGGAAAAACCATATTGGAACCTGAAGAAGTCACGGAAACAAGAACTCGATAGCTACGAAATCGATCAATTTCATAGTATATCATCAAATGAAGAACTTACCCACTGAAGATTCTATATGGAAGGATGAGAATTTTATACAAAAGCACCCAGAGCTACTTGAGCGTTGAGGAAAACACTTTTTTGAAGGAGAGGAGCATGTTAGGTCCTTATATTACTAGTATAGTCCCTTATTCTTGCTAGTGTAATCCCCTTATTGTTATTGTTGTACCCCTGTAACCCCCATATTGTTATTATTGTGCCCTTACATTATTATTGTTAGGTTGGCTAGGATTACAGTGTGGCCCCATGGACTACTATATATAGAACGGAGGTTTTGTCATTTGTATCATCCAAGAATTGTTCATTTATGTAATGTATTCGAGGTTTCCCCCTTGAAGTGGCTTATTTCTAAGGCATTCATCTCTCTTTTCTTATATTTTTGGAGCTAGTTTCATAACACACTTTGAGTGAGGGAAACTCATCAATTTTCCCTATTTCCTGCTGAGAAGCTTGGAAAAAATGGAAAAAGGTGTTCAGAAAGGGGAGGTGACTCGGGTCGCATGAAAATTTTATCATCATGGGATGATTGTGATTCTGGTTAGGAAGGAGCTAGAGGTCAAAGGAATGACCTAGATGGAATTTTTGAAGGAGTTCCAGGGAAAAAGTATAGGAAAATCATCTGAGAAAAAGAATCCAGGCAAGAAAAAAACAACAGAAGCTATGACTCGGCGCCCTACCAAGACAAAAAGCAAGAAAATATTGGTGCAAGAAGAAGAGTAGCCTATCAAAGAAACTTCATCCTCAGTGATAAGAATGACCAGGAACTCGGCTAAGAGATGGACTGCCTCTTTAGGGGGGAGTCACAATCAGTCAATCTCCCCAATTTTGTTGCACGAGTCACTCCCTGTTTCACCCGGAGATCATAATCTCTCATTTCTTGCAGAGGTAGCGGCTCATGCTATGGTTAATGAATTTCATGCATAGAAGGAGAATGACATACCGTTGTTGGCCTTCCTTCGTACGTTAAAGAAAAGGAAATTGACACTGAGTGCAAGCAAAGAATATGATGAGGCGCAAGATATTGAAACCCTTGATAATTTTGAAGTACAGGGTACTGAAACCCCTGATGAGATAGATGCATAGGGTATTGATACCCTTGGTGATATTGAAGTTTTGGGCACCGAAACCCTGGATGAAATTTAAAGATAGAAATTGTGTGGCCAAGATAACGTTGACCTTGGCGATGATGGTACATTTTTAGACTCAATTGCAGAAAATATGCTTCCACTAGAAGAGATGGAAATAGTGAACAACACCCTCTATTTGAAAAATCATATAGAAGAGCTTGAGCAGCGATTTTGTGACTTGGAGCATTAAAAAAAGCCATGAAGGAGCAGGATATAGTGCAAAAGTAAGGAAAAACGAAATTGGAAAAATAACTCAAAGAGAAAAAATTACAAGTCAAGGTATGGAAGTTCCAGGCATAAAAGTGCTATAAACATCTTAAAAATGTGACCCAACATCTTAATAAGGCTGGAGGTAAAAGGATGAAGACAGTGAAAGCAGGGTTCAATATACAAGTTCAATATTAAAAGGAGACTCCTTATTTTTGGATTTTTGCAGCAGGTAAAGGTTTTGTGAGGACACACAACAACTTAGGGATGGGAGGATGTTGGTAGGATAAAATTATTCATTTTTAACCCTCTTCATAATTTAAAACCACAATCATAAATCTCTATTTTATCCTCATAAAATTCCTTATTCTTGCACTATTCCATGAATCTCGTCTATCCCTGCACTAGTTTTATATTTCATATTTAAGTTTTATTAAATACTTAATTAATAATTTTAATAGATTTTATTCTTTAATGTTATTGCAACTAATATTTTCCTTCCTAGAGTATTTGATAGGAAAATGTATTAATTGTTGTATCAGCATGGTCTAGTGCAAGAAGATTCCTGCACCGTTGTCAGTCGACTGCTCCTAAAATTCCGCAACAGTTCGTTACCTAACGCGAGCATCTCATTCTAACTCATCCTATTCAAGTTCGGTCATCTTGAGTTGAATTCAGAGCGGAGGATAGTCAGGGATATGATCGAATATTGGGTCATTGGTCAACGATCAGATTAGCATTTTGTTATAGTCACAGGCCTATTTTGTAATGTTGGTTGTTATTTTGTTTCAGCTGGAAGGCTGGACTTAGAATGATTGTATGTAATTTTGTTATGGAAATAGGTCAAAAGGGTTGTATAAAATATAGATTTTAGATAGGAATTAGGGAGGGATATCCATGCTACTGTAACTCTGTAAAAATTGTAATTTTGTGTTGTCGCCCTCGTTCTGGGTTGGATCTATACTTACGATGTATTTTTCTGATTCAAAATTAATACAAGGAGCTATGCCGTGTTATTTAAATTCTAAATTTTAATCTATTACAAATGTGTCTTTGAGTTTTGAAGCTTCAAGTTTGCTAAAATGGGAAATGAGATAGTTGGCTAGAGCCCAGCCAACCCATCTCGTTTTCCCTCTCGCTCTCATTTAGTTAAAGGTGTGTGTTGATTTTATTTGAATGCAAAGTGTGGATTGAGTTTATGATTTATTCCTTCATAAATATTTTGGTTTTATTTCATTGATAGTCAAAGTGTGACAGATCTATGGCATGAACATTATTTAATTCTAATTTACCTTCGGTCATTTCCTTTTTACGAATCTTAGTTTACTTCTTCTGAGATCGTGCAACCATGTTATTCCTGCACTGGTGCATTTATAATTCGTACAACTTCATTTTTTGGTTCATTATAGAAAATCTGTTTCATTCCTTCTTTCATAAGAATTCGGTGTATTTTTGCAAGTGAATGTTCATGAGCAAATAGAAGTCTTTTTAATACCAAGAGTTCAAATCCTAGGAATCAAAGATGATTTGTTAATTGATGAATGAATGTTGTTATGACACATCGATTTGTGCCTTCAGTTTATATTTTTAAAAGGAAAGAATTAAAACTTGAATCTGAATAGTTATAGTGAACCTTTCCAAGTTAACAAAGATTAGAGGAAAATATGGTTCATGTGCGTAACTATTACAGGGATAAAGCCTGTTGTCATACTTAAGTAATTTCTTTCACTGCATTGAAGAAAGTGTGCTTTGAATTTTGAAGTTTTTTTTATTTTAAAGCTTATTTTCATTGTGAGATTCAGTTTGGTTGAAGCATTCTTATTCATGTGCAATTTATTTTAGAATTCTGATTCACTTTGCAAATTTCTTTCATAGATTAGCACACCCTTTCTTTTCATGGAAGTAATTGGAAAACTTGGTGTAGGAATCTATGTTATGGTACATGAACCAATATCATGTTACATGAACAGAGTGCTCGAAGCCTAAAGCTTAGAGCCCCTGCACAAAGACATAAATCTCTAGTATAACTATAAAATATACTTCCCTCACAAAAGTCTTGTACCTGTACTAGTGCAAGCATACTGCAAGAGTATAGGAATAATAGCTTGGTGCAGGAAGGAAAATCCTTAAGAAGTAATATATTTCCAAGGGCCCACTTGTGAACCTGCCAACACCCATACTAGACATAAACATAGAATTTTATTTCAGCAATCAACATTGTTTACAACAGTGTGAAAGTTCCTTTATTTGGTTACTTCGTAAAGTACTTTCTTCCACATTCTAGCACTAGAACTTCTTTGGCATAAATTGATGTGTGATGTTTCTTTTCAATTCTGCAAGATATTGATTAAAAAAGTAAGAATAGATATAGAAAAAATTCATACCATTTCTAACATTTCCTGTGCTTTGTCTCTATGTTTACAAAACCCCTGGGTTGACAATTAAGTGTTGAAAGGAATTTTCTTAACTGCGATTCATGCACCCAACAAACCCGAGGTTGATAAAGTAAAGTAGAGTAGCCTCTGGGAGTTGAAGCACTCTTGTTGTAATACCAGGGCTCACTATTTTTTGGTGTCGTTGGCGGGGATGTGTCTAAGTAGATGCTTTCATTATGTTTTAGCATTCTTTTATGCTTTTATTTTACATGCAGTTTCAAAAATATTGAAAAATACAAAAAAAAAGATTTTCATGCCTAGTAGGAGTAGGGATAATCAAGGAAATTTTTTACCAAAAACCCCCATATCCCCACACAGTCACCCTTCATTCTTCTTGAATGGCTGTGAGGTTGAGCATGCCATAGGTGAGCCTTTTGAAAACTTTGAAGAACCTATTAGAGAAGAATAAGACCATGTTTCACCAAAGGAACCTGCTTCACCAATCCAAGCCATAGGCTAAGACTAGAACCGAAGGAGTCTTTCCCATTAGAGAGGCATATGGGAAACTAAGATGAAGAACATTAGCCCCTCAACCCTTCCACATTTCCATGGAATTACCTCTGAGGACCCTGTCACCTTCATGTTTGAATTGGTTGTTGTCTGTAGGACCTGTGACTATGCCTCAGATGATCAAAAGCTGAAGATATTCCCATATACCCTCAAGTATGCATCCTTGCACTCGTTCATGGGTTTTTCTGGGGACAACATCACTACCTAGGCACATATGCAAGAGGACTTCAACAACATTTATAGGGACTACTATAGGTCCAAGAAAAATAAAGAGGAAATATTTAGGATGACTGTAGGGTCTGATGAATCCCTAGAATTGAGGAAAGATTCTAGTTAAATTACAAAAGAGACAATTGCACCCTTAATCCTGGATCACTTAAACTTTTACTTCTCTGAGCGATCACGGAGGACGTGATAGAAACCCTCAATATGTTATTAGGAGGATATATCTACTAGCTGCCTTACGAGAACATCAAATTTGTGTTTAGGAACCATTATAGGGTAGCTAAGAAGAAATGGAGAGCTAGCCAAAGTCTGACCAATACCCCTTCCTCTTCCACCTCCATCAAGCATGAGATTGGAAATATGTTGGAGGACTTCAAGAGTGAGCTGCTACACACCTTTCATTTCAAAATGGACACAATGCAGATCAAGAGGAAGAAAGAGGAAGCAGAAATATCCTTGCCTATATTATGCCCTAGATGTACTAGAAACCACCTTCAGAATGAATTTCCATTGAATTTTATAGAGATTTTCTTAGTCTGTGTGAAGAATCATTCCACAGATAAGTTCCCCTCCTTACCTAGACTCAAATTTTTATATGGAAGTAGGGTCAGAGAAACTCTGTTTCATCAATCAAAGAAGGCCTCAAGGCACTCTATCGTATCAACAAGGTATGCAAGGTGCACCTTACTCCTATTATCATAATAATCAGAGTGCACCAATGCAACCTTGGTACACCTCCAATCCTCCATCATGTCCCACACCTCCTACTTGGCCTTACCACCATCCTTATCATCCTCAGATAGTAAACTAACCATTTCAGCAGTATGGTCCTCAACCACCTCAGTGAAGAAACCCATCACAAGGGTGGAAGCATCAAAATAATAAACCATCTCCTCTATTGCCTCCACCCCAACTCAAACTCATCTGACTCTTTCTACTCCACCCAACCTTCCTTATATTCTTACCCAACCCAATACGAACCTGAACAATAGGCAGGCACAATAGGTTTATAGTGGGGAGACATATTGTCCAGCTTATGATGTGGAGATATAGGAGATTAATCTCAGGTCAAGAAGAGTAATCCCAGACAACCATCCTCCATCTCCATCTGGAGAGGTTGAGGAGGAAAAGGAATAAAATCACACTCAGATCCAACAACCTCCTTTTCATGAGCACTTGATTCACTCTAGTCATCACACCCAAATTACCAAAAAAACTATGCTTAAACTCAAACTCTGTAATATTCCCAATTAGCCATGAGCTAGTTGGAATATTAAATTTTGTTTTAGTGTCTTTTTTTGTGAGTAAGAGGACAATATAGGTCCATAAGTCTCCTTAATAATGAATAAACTCAATGCCAATATGAAAATAAGACATATTGGCAGCTTAATTGAACACCCTTAGGTGTGAAAAGGGGCTGGAACATCTTGACTCGATCAACTTTGACCAAATCTACAACGCTTTCATGGAGGAGTGGCATTCAATGAGGGACAACACAGTTTTATATGGAGACTTTTTGCATGGAAGTAGTGTCATTAATGAATAGGGCTTAGGGTTTGGAAGCTCTTATCATATAAAAGGAAGAGGATGGCATCCATATTATTGATGTTGAGTTTATGATATGTTTTGATATATGGTCTGTTTAGACATATAGCTTTCTTTGGTTGTTTAGCTAAGATTGCAAGTGTTGTTTAGCACTGGGTGTTCTTGGTCGGGAATCCCACCTCTATCCTTGAGAGGCCTCTTAGTAGAGCACTATACTTCACTTCTACATTTAGGCCAAGCTTCATCTTACATCTACAACGCAGATCCTGCTGAGGGTTGAGTTGTTTTGTAGGTTGTAGCAGTGGAAACCACATTTGGGTCACTTCAGTACTTATTTTCAGTGGAAAAGGGTTCCTTTCCATTGGGAGGATAGTAAGGAAGGCCCTAGAGCTTATTTTCAGATCTTGGCATCATGCCATTTATTTATTTTCCCCTACAATGCAGTTTATGTCTTGGCCTACGTCATTTTGAGGGAGGAGTTGCAGGGTGGTTTCAATACACCATTTGAAGAGGAGGTTTTCTAGAGAAGGGATCAACCTTTCATCTAGGAGATCTAGTAGAGGAGGCTGCATTATTTATTATATCATACCATCCACACATTCTATATCTATATGTTACAGCGAATCTTCAACCCTAAGGCTTTCATTCCCATCTTGTACATGGTGTATTTCTGAAAACCCTTGTGGGGTTCTTCATTAGAGGTTGTATAGTGCCTAGATCTATATTAGATCTATATTTTGAGGAATATATCAGCCCTTTATATTTTTTTTACTCATTTTTTGTAGCAGTGCTCTTAAAAATGCATTGTAGCAGTCTTCCAACATTTTGATATATAGTAGCAGCATCTCTTTTGAGGGTTTTTTCCATTCGAGGCTTTTTATATCTTGTTGTACATTTTATGGCCCATTTATTATGCATATATTGCTCCTACTATAATGATTAGAAGGTATCCATATTGGCTTCTTGATTTTATATGATGTTTAACACTCTTATTCCAGCATTTTGCACTATATTCCTGCTTTTCCCATTTGGGAATATTACAGTGGTATTAGAGCATAATCTTGGCACAACATGTGCATCTTGAAAATCCAATATTTCATATGAAGAAGGAGATCCTCTCACTGAGAGAGAGAAGAGATATCTCAGAAGAAGACACCAGAAGTTTGATTCTACGAATGACAAAGAAGACAAGGGTAAAACGCCTTTATCACGAGGAGAAGATGAAGAGAAGGAGTTTCCTAAGATTCTTCTCAAAGATATGCAAGACATTGCTAGAGAAATAAAGGAGATGAGGATGGATAGATACAAGGAATCCCCTAAAGGATTTCAACATGGTGAAGGCTCCGACATTTCTCATCACTGGAGTGATAAACCAGTGCATCAGCAACAAGTTTCCCAATGCTCTACAATGCCTACATTCTTAGCAGTGGGAAATGAAGGGTTTCAAGAACAAGAAAATCTTGAAGACTATTTTATGGAGTATGACTCTCAATCTCAGAAATTCAAGGAAAACTTGAGTTTTCAAGGATTTTTTCATGTCAAGGACAATAGGAGACCCAGGCATCATAGTAGAGGTGGAGGATTCATCCAGAATCATGATCTATACCGCACTATGGGAATATTTTTCTTACCCAAATTTTATGGGTCATCTAAATGCACTGCCAAATCATGGGTAGAGAACCTTTACACTTACTTCCTATTGAACAAAATTCCAGGATGGAGGCCATTAAGATAGCAGCACTACACCTTGAGGGTGAAGCACATGATTGGTGGTTCCATGGCTTGTCTACATTGGGTCATGCTAATGTGACTGCATATTCAGAGTTCACAAGGAGGTTGGTGGAGAGTTTTGATAGAAGAGATCTTGAGGCACCATTCATGGGGCTTGCAAAGCTCAAACAATCAGGTAATCTAGAAAATTAAATTTTTGAGTTATTAAAAATTTATGTTATGGTTCCTGATTTATCTGCAGCAAGAAGGGTCTATATTTTTATTGATGGGTTAGAATAACCTCTTCATGGATTGGTTAAGTCCACCAAGCCAACTACCCTTCAAGTTTCCATTTAAAGGGTTAGATATCTTCAATTTTTTTTCCAAAAGCAAAGGAAACATTTCAGCATAAGCCCTCTTTTCCATCAAAGGGAAAGGAGGAGAAGGCTCCTTTCTCAAAGGAGAGCCAAAATAAAAAAACCTCTTGATGATGATGTCCAAAGAGACTTGAGGAGGAGGAACCTTTTCTTCACATGCCAAGAATATTGGGCACCCAGACATAAATGTTCAACAGGAAAGGCACACTACATAGAGGTCTTCTCATATGACAAGGAGTAAGAAGAAGAGGAACCAGAAAGAGGTCACACCGCTGACATTGCAGGAGATGATCCAACACCATCAGGAGATGGGAATGGGGCATTTGCTCCAATTTGAGGGGATCTTGCATCATTGAGAGGAGTAACCAAGTACTTGAAATTGAGGGTTAGAGGTTCCATTCTAGATCAGAGGGTTTCTTTTTTGATTGAAAGTGGGGCTACCCACAATTTTATTGATGTCCAACTAGTTAAAAGGAGGGAAATACCCACTAATGATTTTGAGGGATTTTCTGTTTTGGTCCCAGGAGATAGAACTATGCAATGCATGCATTATGTTCCATCCTTATCTATCACCATGTGGACATATACATTGAATAATCACTTCTTTGTGGTTGACATACCTGAAGCCAATGTGATATTGGGTGTGCAGTGGTTATTTACTTTGGGGAAGGTCACCACAGATTAGGAGACATTGCAGATTGAATGGGTGGATAGAAAGAGTGGTAAAACTCAGATGATCAAGGGCATGCACACATATCCCTCACATACAACTTCCACATAGAAAACAGAGATGGATTTGCATAGTGGAAGCAAGGACCTAATAGTCCCATCTATTATGCATATGAGATTGGCCCATGAGACATCATTGTTTTGTGGAAAACCATGTGGGAGGCCACATTATCCAGATTTGGTGAAACATGTCTCACATCATGATGCACCATTCATAGATCTAGGAGGAATGGGAGCATTAGAAGGACATGACACAACATTGAGAGTCTTGGGTAGACTCAAGGAGGAGGGAGACATTCTCCCAACATCATCATTACCCACTCTCATTTCATATTTTGCGTTGAGGGAGGAGCAACATGGGAAGCATAGCAGCCTTCCAACATATACCTTTGGCATGGGATATGTCAAAGAGAAGGGAATCCATATGAAAATTTTTCTTTTTGATCGATCATCAGCACTGTCAGTGTGGAGGATAGATCCATATTGGAAATCCTAGCTACTGGTGGATTATTCCAAGGAGCTTTTTACATGCATGATACTTGATGAACAGATACATGAAGAGGGCTATTTAGTCCAAGATGAATTAATATATTATCATGCTAGGATATTCTTATCTATATATTCCAAGTTCAAGGAGAAGTTGCTACAAACATCACATGAAGACTTTCTCTTCAGCCATACTTATTCCATGAGAGCCTACAACACTAGCATGGAGAGCTACACTTGGGAAGGCTTTGAAGAGGAGTTAAATCAGCATTTGAAAAGATTCATGGACCATGTGGAGATCGGAGAGATACATAACTCATTGAAGGAGTTATCACGACCACCTCTCTCCTCTTTTGGAATGAGAGGGGATCTATATATGGACCACTCCATTTGTGTGAGCAGAAATTTTGGTAAGGAACATGCCTATGTACATGATGTTTCATTTAATGAATATATTCATTTCTTTACCATGTATATGCAGGCCATTTCTCCAAGGAGGAGCATTGTTCCATATAAAATTCATGGCCAACTTTGGGTCATAAAATTTTGAACATGGCCACTCCCTTGGAGGATATAGGGAGATGTTGTATCACTATGGGTGCACTACCAAAGCGCCAAAAATTTCTCACCTTTTCTCCCATTTTGATAAGACTTGGGCAGCAAGTAAGTGGTGGGGAAACTAGTTACCATATCACTATCTGATGCAGTCAGGATATTTACTATGTTGGTTCCACATGTGGGACTATGACTCACCTCCATTTCTGCATATTTCTGTTTGCATGTACTTGGTTTTGATACCATACATTGATGATGTACTTATTATTTTTCTGGGAATGATTGGAGGGAGGATGGGAGGATTGTATGTGCCCTTTAGGAGAGATATTCTCCATGTTCATTATGCTACATGTTTCACAGAGAAAATTGGGCAAGCCATGTTTTTTTCATGGGATATATTGCTTTCTTGTGGGATGGATCATTTGCATCTCATGAGAACTTTGAAGAAGCATTTCATGGAGGGATGGATTGGGAGACACTTATCTTATCAGGGAATTTTATCACATGATGGTGTCACCAATGATGGAGGAGAAAAGTTTCAGCACTCACCTTGTCAGTTGCTTGAGGACAAGAAACATTTGGGAATGGAGGAATGTAATATTCTCAATTATTCATGAGCTAGTTGGAATATCAAATTTTGTTTTGTTGTCTTGTTTTGTGAATAGGAGGACAATGGAGGTCCATAAGTCTCCTTAATAATGAATAAAATAAATGCCAATATGAAAATAAGACATCTTCACAGCTTAATTGAACACCCTTAGGTGTGAAAAGGGGCTAGAACATCTTGATTGGGTCAAGTTTGACCAAATCAACAACGTTGTCATGGAGGAGTGGCATTCAATGAGGGACAACACAATTTCAGATGGAGACTCTGCACGGAAGTAGTGTCATTAATGAATGGGGCTTGGGGGTTGGAATCTCTTATCTTATAAAAAGAAGAGGATGGCATCCATATTATTGATGTTGAGTTTATGATATGTTTTGATATATGTTCTATTTAGACATATAGCTTTCTTTGGTTGTTTAGCTAAGATTGCAAGTATTGTTTAGCACTGGGTGTTCCTGGTCGAGAATCCCACCTCTATCCTTGAGAGGCCTCTTGGTAGAGAATTGTACTTCACTTCCACATTTAGGCTTAAGGCCAAGCTTCATCTTATATCTATACTGCAAATCCTATTGAGGGTTGAGTTATTTTGCAGGTTGCAGTAGTGGAGACCACATTTGGGTCACTTCAGTACTTATTTTCAGTGGAAAAGGGTTCCTTTATATTGGGAGGATAGCAAGGAAGGCCCTAGAGCTTATTTTCAGATCTTGGCATCAGACAAATTTTTTATTTTCCCCTACAGTGTAGTTTCTGTCTTGGACTACATTATTTTGAGGGAGGAGTTGTAGGGTGGTTTCAGTACACCATTTGGAGAGGAGGTTTTCTAAAGAAGGGATCAACCTTTAATCTAGGAGACTATTGGAAGAGGATGCATTATTTATTATATCAGATCAGCCACACTTTCCAGATCTATATGTTATAGTGAATCTTCAGCCCTAGGGCTTTCATTCCCATCTTGTACATGGTGTATTTCTGAAAACCCTTGTGGGGTTATTCATTGGAGGTTGTATAGTTCCTAGATCTGTATTAGATCTATCTTTTGAGGCATATATCAGCTCTTTATTTTTGTGTAATCATTTTCTGTAGAAGTTCTCTTAAAACTGCACTGTAGCTATCTTCCGGCATTTTGATATGTAGTAGCAGCACCTCTTTTGAGGGTTTTGTCCATTGGAGGCTTGTTATATCTTTTTGTAAATTTTATGGCCCATTTATTATGCATATCTTGTTGTTGTTATAAATATTACAAGGTCTCCATATTGGCCTCTTAATTTTATATGATGTTTAACATTGCTATTCTAGCATTTTGCATTATATTCCTGCTTTTCCCATTTGGGAATATTACAACCTCTAAGGGATTTTGAGGAAAACCACAATGGTTTTGCAACTTGTAGATCGGTCCAAAATAGATTTGGAAGGAATTTTTGAAGATTTTATGGTTTCAATTGACTCTTGGGAGTACCCTATATATTTCCTGGTTCTCTAGCCAAAAACCAAGTTCAATAGGTATCCTTTTATTTTAGGGAGACCTTGGTTAGCCACTATCGATGCTTAGATCAATGGTTGGGTTGGAAACATGACTATAAAGAATGGGACCTTGTCTAAATAGTTGGTATTATATCCTCCTGCCCAGTTTTCCATTAACCATGATCTACCTTTATGGTTGGAGGATGAAGAAGAAGAATATGAAGTATACAACACTACACCCTACCCCATTTGTGACATAGATATTGTTGTTAGAGGGGGGAAGCTTGATCAAGATGAATTCATCGACCAAATCATTCATAACCAGTCCCCCATGGACAATCCACTTAAAAATCTAGTCAAAGAGTCTGAATGCCACTCTTGGATGGAACTGCACTTAGTTGAATAAACCTATGAAACCACCATGGCTGTGGAATTTGACCCGTCAAAATATCTGAAATTAACTAAAACCTCTCAAATATTGAATAAGAGCAACTATGACAGCTTTTGAAAGAAAAAATAGATGTATTTTCTTGGGACTACAAGAAAATTAAATGGGTGCATCCCTCATTGTGCATGCATCATATTTACATTAAATAAGGGTGCAAGCATGTGCGCCAACCCCAAAGAAGGATAAACCCATTTCTAAAGAGCATAGTGAAGGAAGAACTACATAAATTATTAGATGCAAGTTTCATCTATCATTTATCAGATAGTGAGTGGGTATCTCCTACTGTATTAGTCCCGGAGAAGAATTGAAAATCATGAATTTATGTTCATTATCAGGAACTCAACAAAGCCACTACGAAGGAGCATTCCCCTTTTCCCTTTATAGATAAAGTTCTAGATGGACTTACATGGAAAAAAAAATTTTCTTTCTTAGATGGGTTAAATGGGTATAACCAAATCCAAATTATCTCTAAAGACCAAGACAAGACTACTTTCACATGTCCTTAGGGTATCATCACTTACAGAGTCCTATCCTTTGGGTTGTGCAATTCCCTAGCTACTTTCCAGAGAGTTGTCTTGAGAATTTTCTTTGAGCTAGTCCATGACTTGGTTGAAATATACATGGATGATTTCACACCTTAAGGGGATGCCTTCCAAGAAGCTCTCTCCAATTTGGGAAAAGTACTGAGAAGGTGCATTGAAATGCATCTCTCCCCGAGCCTGGAAAAGTGTGAATTCTTAAAAAGAGAAGGGGTAGTATTGGGCCACTCAATATCACAAGAAGGAATAAAGGTGGACCCAAAAAAAATCACCACCATCAAGAGAGTGTATGCTCCTCAAAAGAAGAGAGATGTCATAATTTTCTTAGGTTTAGCTGGTTAGTACATAAGGTTCATCAAAGACTTTGGAAAATTGGATTCACCATTATTTGGTTTTTTGGCCAAATACTTTGAGTTGACATGGTCCATTCTTTGTCAAGAAGATTTTCAGCTCATTAAGGAAAAGTTGAATATTTCCCCCATTCTCCAAGGTCCAAATTGGGCTCTGCGCTTCCACATCCACATAGATGCATCAGAAAAAGTTGTGGGGGCAGCATTGGGGAAGTTAAAAGAAAAATTACCTTATGTAATATATTTCATTAATAAGAAATTTTCCAAGGTTGAACTCACTTATATTGTCACAGAAAATGAAATGTTAGCCATTTTCCATGCTTTAAACAAATTTATACATTATATCACTGGTTATCAGACATTTTTACACATTGACCATGCAACCATAAAATATTTAATGAATAAACTCGATGTTAATGCTAGAATAATTAGATGGTTGTTGTTATTACAATAGTTTGACCTAAATATTGTTGATAAACCTGGGAAGGACAATGTTGTTGCATATTTTTTACCCAGGTTAGCTCTACCTATAGATGAGGAAGGAATGGTGGATGACCAACTTCTAGATGAACACCTATTTGATATCTCAACACTCTCTCTATGGTTTGATGACATAGCTAACAACTTGGTTGCTGATAAGTTCCCTCCAAACCTATCATCTAGGGAGAAAAGCAAGATCATCAGAAAAAGTGCCCCTTTCACCTAGATTGATGGAAATCTCTTAAAGTTGGGCCCTGACCAAATTCTCAGGATATGTGTGAGAGAGGAAGATTTTTTTGACATATTCTCTGCATGTCATGATATTCCTTATGGAGGAAACTTTGCTGAAAAAAGAATAGCCTTCAAAGCTTTGCAGGAAGGTTACTATTGGCCTACTCTTCACCAAGATTCCAGGAGATACACTAGTAGGTGTGACTAGTGCCAAAGAATGGGGAAACCTAGACAGAGGGATGAGATTCCTTCGAACCCTCAGGTGGATCTAGAGCCATTTGAAAAGTGGGGCATGGACTTCATTGGACGCATTGATCCACCATCTGGGAAAAAAAAGTATATCCTAGTCTGTACTGCCTACCTGACAAAATGGGCAGAAACAAAGGTTGTAAAGGTAGAAACTAAGGAGAAGGTAGAAACATTTCTTAGAGAGAATTTTTTCTACAAGTTTGGATACCCTAGAGAGGTATTCAATGATCAAGGGGCTCAATTCACATTTCATATCATTGAAAATATTCTGAGGAGGCACAATATAAAGCATAAGACTTCCACTGCCTACCATCCTGAACCAAATGTCCATGTGGAAGTGACCAACAAAGCCTTGGAGAATATCCTCACCAAGGTTGTGAGAAGTAGCAGAAAATATTGGGCGTACAGATCGGTAGAAGCCACTTGGGCCTACAATACCACTTGGAAGAAAACAACAAGGTTCACTCTTTATGACTTGGTCTATGAGAATAAAGCTCTGCATTCAATTGAGTTTGAGATAAAAACATTGATGATGGAAGTTCAGTTAGACCTAAATATCACAAAGGCCCAACAAGAAATGTTGTTGCAATTAAATGGATTGGATGAGTTCAGGATGCAAGAAATTATTCACACATAAGTGATTCAGCTGCAATGGAAGGTCTGCCATAGCAAACATATTAAGGATAAGACCTTTCAGGAAGGAGATTGGGCGCTGCTCTATGACTCAAGATTCAAGGATTTCAAAGGAAAATTAATGAAAATATGGTTGGGACCTTACAAAGTTTAAAAATGCTATGATAATGGTGCATTTCATATCAGGACCATAGATAAGGAGGGGATTCCCCTACTTGTCAATGGTTACAGGCTCAAAGTTTACAAAAAGCCCCTGCCTAGGGCTGAGTTTATAAATTCCATAAATAGGGAGGTGTATGAAAAAAAGAAAACAAAAAATAAAGAGGCATGGGAGAAAACCTCTCTAAGGTGCCCAAGGGAAACTCCAGGGTTGAAAACCTCCATGAGGCAATCCCGGAGGAAAAAAAACAAACAAACAATAAAATATCCTTGGGTGAAAACCTTCTTAAGGAGCCCAAGTAAATATTGTGGGTTGAAAACCTCTGTGGATGTGGCCCACCTACCTTCAAAAACAAAAGAAAAAAAGAAAAAAAGAGAAGAAAAGAGAAAAGAAACAAAAAGAAAAAAGAGAAAATTATACGTATGCACTCACTTGTTTTTTTTTTGCAGGTTTTTTATCAGAGGATTTTTTAGATCTAGGGGAGAAGTTTCTTACTCTCTTCTCTCTCCTCTGCTTACAAACTCCATCTGTAGAAATTTTAATACAATTATTTATTTCCAGATTCTCCTGATCTAACAATTATATGTCACTATTAAATATAGAATCCTTATACCTAAATTCTTGCAGAAATTTAATCGCTAATTGCAAACACATGAAGAAAGATCAATCACACATAACACATATATTTTTACTAGGAAATCATAAAGCTAATATCCCCACTATAATATATTATGTATATATCATGGATCACGAAACAATCTCATACAAAACTCTACTCCAAGAGCTCTCAATAAAATATACAATCGTCTCACACTGTCATGTAGAAATTTGCATATATATGAACCAATTTACTGCCTCCTGATAGCCTACCTCCACTGCGAATACCTATTGATCACAATCCTTGAATGAGTTTGATCTTGCCTTGCCTTGACTGCGCAACCCTCATTGGCATCTCCAATGTGTTTGTGCTTTCACTGGATGCACCACTAATGTCACAACAAACAGTCAAACTGTCCCTTTCACCTATCTCTCCAGTGGGTCTCCACTGGATCTAACATGCATGTAGTTAATAGTAGTAAATATTCAGTTGCATGTGAGATCACTCCATGTGAATTAGTTTAATATTTAATTTACTGATCTCTCACTAGTGTATCTTTAGTTACAACTAGTTACAACTAGGTCAACTGAGTCTATCTCACTTAAATGAGTCAAGCTACTTTAAAACTCACATAAATACACATCCAACTCTGTTACAATTTTGTATCACTCAGTTATAACAAAGTCCACTTGTATGTCCCACCAACCAACCTTAGAACTTGAAATTCCTTCAGTCAACTGGTTTTTGATGACATTTAATTGAAATCAAGTGCTTCAATAAAATAGATTATTATTTATTATCTAATTATTGTTAAGAGATAAAAATAATCGATATGCATTCCACGAACTGACTTCGCACATGCATTCCAAAAATAGACACGCATCCATCCATATAATTTTCTCAACCATCTATAAATAGACTACTGCTAAAAACAGACTTTGACCCAAATTCTAAAAATAGACACATCACCTAAAAATAGCCTGTAGGCCCCACCTATTGTAGGTGCTTAATTTTCACTAGTATCATCATCTTGTTGAATCTCAACACTCCCTCTCAACAAGAAAGGGATTATCCTTCACCCCGATCCTACCTCTATGGTATTCAAATTTTCTCCTAGTGAGTGCCTTCATCAGAATATCTGCATCCTGATCCTCCGTAGGAATTTACTAAAGCAACATGATATTTCGTTGCACACAATCTTTGATATGATGATACCAGATATCTGTATGCTTATATCTATCATAAAAAACATGATTATTCAAGAGTTTAATGCAACTCTGATTATCATAATGAATCACTGCAGGATCTAAGTGAGAACTAAACAAACCAACCAAGATCTTCCTCATCTAAATAGCCTCACATGCAGCTTGAATTGCTGCCATGTATTCCACTTCCACTGAACTGAGTGCCCAAGGTATCTATTTCCTGCTGTACCAAGAAACAACTATAGATCTGATACTGAAGACCCCTCCTAATGTTCTTTTTCTATCCATTGGGTTTTCTACCCAATTTGCATCTATGAAACCATGCAACTTCACCTCATCTGTCTGTCTATATGATAAACCATACTCAGATGTGCCCCTGATATATCTCAGGACATGCTTTTCCACCTTCCAAAAGAGCTTCATAGGCTTAATCATTTCTGGACTAAGTTGGTTCACCACATAACATATGTCCGGTCTTGTATTAACTAAATACATGAGCGAACCCACCAACTGTCAATAGGCAGTAGCATCCACTACCTCTCGATATGTATCATCCTCTTTCCTAATGTTTTCTGGAAGAGGAGTATACATAGGTTTGCAGCCCTCCATGTGAAACTTACCGAGTATATCCCTTGCATACTTTCCTTGAGACACAAAAATTTCACTATCTCGCTATCATATTTACAATCCAAGGAAATAATGAAGAAGGCCCATATCCTTCATCTCAAACTCCTTTGCAAGGTCCTCCTTGCATGAGTGTATCAGCTGCTCATCACCAGTCAATATTAAATCATCAACATAAAGAACAATGATTAAAATCTTACCCTCCACCATAATCTGGTATAGGTTTGCATCCGCCTCACTCTTGGTGAAGCTAAGTCCAGTGAAATAGTTGTCGACCTGAGTGTACCAAGCACGAGGTGCTTGCTTTATCCCATACAACACTCTTTTGAGTTTGCACACATTTGACTCGTTGTTGAATATATCAAATCCTTCAGGCTGCTCAATGTAAACTTTTTCCTCAATGATCCCATCAAGGAATGTAGTCTTCACATCCATCTGATGAATTTTCCAACCCATCTGTGCTGAGAGAGCAAGGATGGTCCTTATGGAAGAATACCATGCAACAAGTGCAAATGTTTCTTCATAATAAATCCCCTCGATCTGTGAGAAGCCCTAGGCCAAAAATCTAGCCTTGTATTTCTCAACACTCCCATCAGTAGTTTTCTTTACCTTGTAGATCCATCTTGAACCTACCACTAATTTATCAACCAGCCTTGGAACAATTTCCCAAGCACTTTCTTTGATAATGGAGTCATACTCCTCCACCATCGCATCTACCCATGTGGGCTCTTGTGCTGCTTCCTGAAAGAAATATGGCTCTGTCACAATACATTTTCTCATGAGAGCCATGTATCTAGTGAATTGGTTAGGAGACTGTCTCTATCTGCGCTGTGAAGTAGGGACTCCTAGATTCTATGCCACATCAAGTTTCAGCCTCTCAGCTTCTGTGGTACACCTTCTACCAGTTCTGACATTTGGCTCTGCATGAGTGGAATCCTCCACTCCATGATCCTCCTCATGTGGCTGATCCACGTCTAGAGGCTCATCTTTTGGAACCAAAAGTTCCTCCTCTACATGTAAGTCTAGCTCCCTCTCAAGCGACAACTTCATAGTTTTCTCCTCATTGAATTTTATATCCCGTTGCACCACAGTCATTCGACTCTTTGGAAAATACACACGATAATTATGGGGTGTTTATATGTACCCCACAAATATCCTGTTGTAGCCGCTACAACACCACCCAAAATTTTGGGTATATTCGAAATTTCGGGTCCCCCTCTACTCGCTTAGTCATTAAAGTCTTTCACCCGACCTGCAAGTGGTGACATCCTAGTGACCTATCTCAAACCACTCATGAGCTTTCTCACCATCATGATCAGATGTTGTCGTTGCAATCACGCCATGTGTGGGAGGGATCATCCAGCATACGCTCGAATAAGAACTTTTCTGTGCATTGAGGATGTACATTAGCAGTCCTCTCACCATGGGTCATTAAGCATGTTGTTTGAATACTTCTCTTAAGCTCGTTAGTCTCATATTTTTTATCTAGGGCCACCATTATCAAAGAGTAATTGTGATGTTGTAATGTTCCACACAGGTCAACCCCACGGGTGACAAAATCCTCAATCTTGTCACAACAACAAGGCCAAAGTCGCGAAACAGGGGAGGAGGAGGAGCAAGTGACCAGTACTGTTAAAAGGAGGATGGTGTGATACATGTTGAGCAGAGAAAGAACCTTTATGTCACTGATGCCAAAGGCTTTCTTCACTAGTGTGCACCAGATACTTAAAAAAATGCTCCGTACCGGATGCCATCTCACATAAACCAGAAATGTTTTCTATGATTGAAGCTTACCTAGAGACCAGAAATCTCACCTTAAATAAATTTTTGAAGATCCTACACAATACTAGCTCAATGTCGATGTCTGCACACAAAATAATATATTTCACCACTTCGAAAATTCTAGCCTGAAGTATGGCCCGGGTGAACAAAGTGGACTCAGAAGATTTTTCCCTAGAATGACAATCTCATTTAGGGTGTTGTCAGCAGCGCAAAAGCACACGTGTTGGTGTTGGCAAGCGAACGACAGAATCCCAAGGAATTATTTCTGGTGAAAGCGTTCCCACAAAGTGAATACATGTGTGTGGCTCATCTTTGCAACTATTTAGAAGTCATGGCTACACTTAGGTTCTGCGCAGTCTCATCCAAAGAGGCACGCAGCCACACTAGTCATCATGCCAGAGATTGAATCTAAGTTGAGCATTCAAAACCCATACTACGTTGAAGGAGTAGGTTGAATGTTCAACGGACTGGAAAATGTGACCGTGCGACCTCTTTGAGGTCACACTTCATGAAAAATCAATAGGTTGCACTATTCTCAAGTCGTTGAGTCACATCATAGAGGAATAGGTCGCAATGCGACTATGTGACCTCTGCAAAGTCACATTTTGAGGGATAGCTCTGAGTCTCATTTCCCCACAGGTCGTTGGGTCGCATAAGCTCAGCAACAAGTTGGCAGTGTGACCCCTACTACATTGTGACCCTGTGACTTCACTAAGGAGAAGCACCCTCACCTTCACTCGTCATGTCAACATGCAGGATCGTGAGCACATATCAAAGCTAGAAAATAGATATATGAGAAGATGTTGAAACAGCTATGTCTACCCTAAATTGAAAGAACTGCTAGCTCTCTCCGGAGGATGCAGATCTGGGTTTCAAATCAACCTCAAAACCTCGTGTTATGTGGATGCTCAGTATCCAGCTCGAAACAGAAACCATTCTCCCACTTATCATCACATACAAATTCCCTTAGCGCGGCAAGGACATAACTAGCAAATAGAAGCTGTTGTTTCATGACGAGGGCTAAGGCTGGCCTCCGGAGAACAAGGTCATGATATATCTAAAAGAGAAATGCAGAAGGGATGACCGAAGGTCTAAAGTCACAAATTTCCTCAGGTCGCCAAGTCGTATAGTCGCACTCCCTGTTAAAAGCCTGATGGCACGACCCAGCGACTAGGTCGCAAGGTCGCATGATCTGAGCAGGTCGTAGGTCGCAGATTTGTTTGAGGTCGTAGGTCATGAATTGCCCAAAGTTGCAAGTCGCAGAATCTGTTTGAGGTCGCAGGTCGCAAATACCCAAAGGTCGCAAGTCGCAGAGGTCGCCAGGTGACTAAGTCGCATCCCCTATTAAAGGCCCGACGGCGCGACCCAGCGACCCAGCGACTAAGTCACAAGGTCTCAGAACCCAGTCAGGTCATAGGTCGCGATGGTGGCTCAGGTCGCAGGTCGCAGAACAGACTAGGTCGCAAGGCAGCCCAACAGTCGGGAAAGTGAAAAGTCAGGGAGTCCAAAAGGCAAGCTTTGCTCTATAAATGCTTCCTTCGAGAACTTGTAAAAGATATTTTGTTTGGGACTCAAGCTGAGTACATTGTATTACCAGAGGATTATACATTTGAGCATGAAATACAACCATTTTGAAAAATCCCTTTGTAGATCTGGTGTTGTCATATGTATGAGCGCTATTGAGTATTGTATTTTCAGTTTCTGAACATCTTTAGATTAAGGGAACTGTATCTTTAATTCATATCACAATTGCATAAAAAAAATTTGAGTATGTCAATGGTGTTTGAGTTCATTTCAATTTCTTAATGAACGCTGATGGATTTGTTTATTAGCATTTGTGTTATCATTTAAAACTTTTAGGAAGTGAAGGGTGTTCTTGCCATGAGGAATTGTTTCTTTCGTGGTCAGAATAGTTTACAAGCATGACCCTAATGAAGTGTTGTTAACAACACTTCCTTCGGTCTTCATGCTTTATTATTTCCTCTTGCTACTCATGGTGTTATATGTACATTTAATACATCAATCATATGTCTTGTATCATTTGATTAAGTGTGTATCCACTGTTCTATAGAGTTGAAGCGAGACCCAAAGAAAGGAGAAATCAGCGGTATCCAGACCCACACCCCAGACGGGATCCCTATTCCAAATGGTTCAAGGTCTAATTGGGACTTTTTACCGGGGAGATCCCCTGTTGTTGGCCGAACAGATTTTCCCGTCAACAGAATTGGCGCTAGAAGGAGGGCCAGATGACAAGCTGAGCCCTTAGAGCCTGCAGTTAATCTCATATCTATAATGGCTCATTCCCAAATCATTCTCCCGAGATGTTTGTTGGAGTTTTATGAGCCTCGATACTTCATCCCCAAAGAACTTATGTATCACTTTTCCCAGCTAAAATTTGATGGTGAAAACAGAGTATCCATAACCCGACACCTTTCAGATTTCTGTGACTTTGGTGAGTGCTACGAAATTGACAATGAAGGTTTGATTTGTTTTCTTTTCTTCCTCACTCTTGAAGGTCACGCTAAGAAATGGTGCTACACATTGCCAGAAGCTTCCATCCATTCATTTGAACAACTCGCCAGTGAATTACAACAGGTTTTTCATAGGTATGATTTTCAAAGTGTATTGATAAAGCTAAATGACATCAGAATGGAACCTCAGGAACCTCTAGATTAATTTTCCATCAGATTTGTTCATTATTGTTTTGAGTTCCCTGAAAAGGATTTCGATTGGAAGTTGTTAAGAGAACAGTTCACGTATGTGATCCTCGTTTCCCTTGAACAATTTCAAGTAGCAACCCATCCTGATCCTAGTATTCGCTATGATGACCTGCAAGTTACGGATGTTCAGACTTTGTCCCTAATGCTTCCTTTTCCATCTCCCCGAGTCCAGACCACATTCATGCCTCCAAGAAGAGTGTTGCTATTTTTGATATTCTCACCCCTCCTCCTGAGTTGTCAGGTAGTGGATTTGTGACCTCGAAAGTTCTTAGCAATGATAGATGGGTGCATGAGGATAAAGCCTATTTTACTACCTTTGAATCTTTCATGCACCATGTCGAATCGGAGTTTGAAAACCATAGTGGCTCATTATCTCTCCCGGTTCATGAAACCTACCTCGAGCCCACTCGATGTCTCCCTGGACACAGTCCTAAATCTGATTCGCATACTGGTTATGAATCGACTCTTATCCCGGATACAGTCGATTCCCTTACAGGGCCTGCCAGATCATTGTTTTCTTTGAATGACACGGATGCACGTGTTGAAAAGCCTTGTATGGTTAACGCCCCTTTGACTCAATCTGTTCATTCATTGTTCCCCGATTTATTTCACGATCCCGCCACACCAGTAATTTCTTCGAGACATTGAAAATTTCCTTATACTGGTATTGGTGACAATCATAAGCACGCAGATGGTGTTTCGCAATCACAGTCCAAAATCGATGAATCTTTTAAATCTGATCTGTCTCACTCGGAATCTTTAGACAACCATAGGAGAGATTTCTTATCTGGGAAACTTCAAGATGTCCTCTTTATTGATCCATCCCAATTGGTAACTCTCGAGGAGCCTAACATGCCAGGTACCCAACTTTATCAAATCAATGGTTCCAGCGATCATTGCTTCTCTGAAAACATATTCACTAATATCGCTAAGGATTTTCACTTGCATCTCTTTGCTGACCATATGAAGACACCTGAATTCGATAATCCGCTTTGGGAAGATTCGAGTACCCATCAGAAAATCGAAGCGCTTCAAATTCTGTCGACTGTTACCCCAGGTTCTTCCAATCATGACAAGACCCCTCAAAGAACTCCAACTAGGGTTTCTCAGCTTAGGGTTCCTGCTCTCGGTTTCGCAAGTATCTATAAGTCGCCTGGCACATGCTTGTTGTTTCCACCCAATAAAATCAATCATCTTCACCACCACAATGAGGTTGTTGGTTGGATCGACCAACCCTATCCGGTGGATGTGCCTGAAAATAGGCAATGGCTTACCCAGCACCCATCAGACCTAGGATTTTGCATGAATGGATGTGTATCATTTATAAATAGTTTTAAGTTTCGAGAATATTTTGCTGTGTATCAGGATAAGAATGAAATTTATCTTGCACAATCCATTCCGACACATTCTCTGGTAAGTATTCATGATCTTATTGCCGTTGCACATGCTCTTTAGGCAAGTTTTGTTGTTGGTGCACGGTTTGGTATGCTGGCTCTGATTGCGAACATTGTCATCCTTGCAAGTCAGGAACTAATGTGGTGGCTACACTGGAAATATGATTTCACATAACCCGACCGCATCATTGGCTAAGCTAGGGTTTTAGGTGTAGGCTAGCTAGTACCTGTTAATAAAATTTGTTAGTTCAAAGTTTTTGATTATATTTACTTGCCAAATTTTTTACTTTATAATTTAAAAGTGTGTTTGCTATTTTTTTTACGATTAATATCTTAGGCATCATCATGTTACAAGTATTTTCCATTCATTTCCTTTTCAGTTTCTTGTTGCTACATAAATAATCACTGCTTATATTGCGCCTACAACTGATTGATCGTTCTCGCACATCGCGTTGCATTGAATCTTGAGCCTCACCTATTACATTGCGTCGTACACTCTCTTCCTCACATCATTTTTTTCATATCGTCTGCCACTTCATGAGCCCTCATTGCAACCCTACCACCTTGCAGTCTTTTTTTTCCCCAATTGCTGAAACAGTAACCCCATTATTTTACGTGAGGTTGCGGTGGCTATCTCAAGAGGCAGCCTTCTCTCAGGACAGGTCATCAAAGTTGCTTTCTTAACAAGATGCATATGATTCTAAACTTATTTAGCCAGGGAGATACGAGCCAGTTGCTTATGGGAGACCTAATGAGTTTGAATGGCCCATACCCGTAGCCTAAGCCTTGTGCCCAGCATAGTCTTAGACATCTTAATGATCTGTTTTTCATGCTTCGCCTATTGTGGTAGATGGGATGTGAAGGTTTGGCACTAGGGAAAAACCAAATTAGGATAACTTTCAGTTTCTGTAAAACAAGAAACAACCTCTCTTGCTCGTAAAATAAGTCGGGATCCCTCATCCACTCATGAAGAATAAGTGCCACGAGCACATAAAAATAAGTGCTACAAGCACATGAAACAAATAAGGGTAAAGGAACGAGAAAGGCTTCCTACACAGAGAGGTAATGCAACGACTCCACCGAGGTACTGACCAGGCTCGCTGGCAGCAGAGCAACACTTGTGATTTCTTAAAGTGACTCTGTGGGGTACTGTCCAGGTCTACTGGAAGCAGAGAAACACCAGAAACTTACTTTAAAAATCCTGAAAATAATAAACACAATACCTTGCTCCTCACATCATCAACAACTCACTAGCGTCCATGAGCTTCCTCTTTGATGTGTTCTGATTAACGAGACCTAGCTGAGGCACAAGGACTGGGCATACCTATAAAGTCCAAAGTAATACAAAGGGTACCTGCAGAACCTGCTCAATATTCCCTTGCATCACTATCTCGACTCAGACTATTGTTCTGATATTGACAGAGATGTTGAATTCTACTAGTGGTTCGCCATTTTTTATAGCTGCTACAACATCACTCAAAATTTTGGGTATATTAGAAATTTTGGGTCCCCCTCTGCTCGCTTAGTCGTTAAATTCTTTCACCCAACCTGCAAGCGGCGACATCCTAGCGACCTATCTCAAACCACTCATGAGCTTTCTCACCATCATGATCAGATGTTGTCGCTGCAATCACGCCATGTGTGGGAGGGATCATCCAGCATACGCTCGAATAAGAACTTTTCTGTGCATTGAGGATGTACATTAGTAGTCCTCTCACCATGGGTCATTAAGCATGTTGTTTGAATACTTCTCTTAAGCTCGTTAGTCTCATATGTTTTATCTAGGGCCACCATTATTGAAGAGTAATTATGATGTTATAATGTTCCACACAGGTCGACCCCACGGGTGACAAACTCCTCAATCTTGTCACAACAACAAGGCCAAAGTCGTGAAACAGGGGAGGAGGAGGAGCAAGTGATCAGTACTGTTAAAAGGAGGATGGTGTGATACATGTTGAGCAGAGAAAGAACCTTTATGTCACTGATGCCAAAGGGTTTCTTCACTAGTGCACACCAGATACTTAAAAAAATGCTTCGTTTGGAAATTTCTGTACCGGATCCCATCTCACATAAACCAGAAACGTTTGCTATGATCTAAGCTTATGTACAGACCAGATATCTCACCTTAAAGAAAGTTTTGAAGATCCTGCACAATACCAGCTCAATTTCGATGTGTGCACACAAAATAATATATTTAACCACTTCGACAAGTCTAGCCTGAAGTATGGCCCGGGTGAACAAAGTGGACTCAGAATATTTTTCCCTAGAATGAAAATCTCATTGAGGGCATTGTCAGTAGTGCAAAAGCACACGTGTTGGTGTTGGCAAGCCAACGGCAGAATCCCTAGGAATTATTTCTAGTGAAAGCGTTGCCACAAAGTGAATACCTATGTGTGGCTCATCTTTGAAACTATTTCGAAGTCATGGCTACGCTTAGGTTCTGCGTAGTCTCATCCCAAGAGGCACGCAGCCACACTAGTCACCATGCCAGAGATTGAATCTAAGCTGAGCATTCGGAACCCAGACTGCGTCGAAGGAGTAGGTTGAACGTTTGACGGACTAGAAAATGTGACCGTGCGACCTCTTTGAGGTTGCACTTCATGAAAAATCAATAGGTCGCACTATTCTCAAGTCACTGGGTCGCAGCATTGAGGAATGGGTCGCAATGCGACTGTGCGACCTCTGCAAAGTCACATTTCGAAGGATAGCTCTGAGTCGCATTTCCCCACAGGTCGTTGTGTCGCATAAGCTCAGCAACGAGCTGGAAGCGTGAACCCTACTACGTTGTGACCCTGTGACTTCACTAAGGAGCAACTCCCTCACCTTCACTCGTCGTGTCAACATGCAGGATCATGAGCACATCTCAAAGCTAGAAAATAGTTATATGAGAAGATGTTGAAACAGCTATGTCTACCCTAAATTGAAAGAAATGCTAGCTCTCTCCGGAGGATGCAGATCTGGGTTTCAAATCAACCTCAAAACCTTGTGTTATGTGGATGCTCAGTATCCTGCTCAAAACAGAAACCATTCTCCCACTTATCATCTCATGCAAATTCCCTTAGCGCGGCAAGGACATCACCAGCAAATAGAAGATTCTGTTTCATGACAAGGGCTAAGGCTGGCCTCCGGAGAACAAGGTCATGATATCTCTGAAAGAGAAACGCAGAAGGGATTACCGAAGGTCTAAATTTGCAAATTTCCTCAGGCCGTCGGGTCGCATAGTCGCACTCCCTGTTAAAAGTTGGACGACAGGACCCAGCGACCCAGCGAATAGGTCGCAAGGTCGCATGATCTAGGCAAGTCGCATATCGCAGATTTGTTTGAGGTCGCAGGTCGCGAATTTCCCAAAGTCGCAAGTCACAAAATATGTTTGAGGTCGCAGGTCGCAAATACCCAAAGGTCGCAAGTCGTAGAGGTTGCCAGGTCGCTAAGTCGCATCCCCTATTAAAGGCTCGATGGCACAACCCAGCGACCCAGCAACTAAGTTGCAAGGTCGCAAAATGCAATCAGGTCACAGGTCGCGACAGTGGCTCAGGTCGCAGGTCGCAGAACAGACTGGGTCGCAAGGCAGCCCAACAGTCGGGAAAGCGAAAAGTTAGGGAGTCCAAAGGGCAAGCTTTTCTCTATAAATGCTTCCTTCGAGAACTTGTAAAATATATTTTGTTTGGGACTCGAGCTGAGTACATTGTATTACCATAGGATTATACATTTGAGCATGAAATACAAGCATTTTGAAAAATCCCTTTGTGGATCTGGTGTTGTCATATGTATGAGCGCTATTGAGTATTGTATTTTCAGTTTCTGAACATCTTTAGATTAAAGGAACTGTATCTTTAATTCATATCACAATTGCATAATAGTTTGCTGAGTATGTCAATGGCGTTTGAGTTCATTTCACTTTCTTACCGAACGTTGATGGCTTTGTTTATTATCATTTCTGTTATCATTTAAAACTTTTAGGAAGTGAAGGGTGTTCTTGCCATGAGGAATTGTTTCTTTCGTGGTCATAACAGTTTACAAGCATGACCCTAATGAAGTGCTGTTAACAACACTTCCTTTCGTCTTCATGCTTTATTATTTCCTCTTGCTACTCATGGTGTTATATGTACATTTAATGCATCAATCATATGTCTTGTATCATTTTATTAAGTGTTTTTATAATATTCTATAGAGTTTAAGCGAGACCCAAAGAAAGGAGAAATCAGTGGTAGCTGGACCCACACCCCGGACGGGATCCCTATTCCAAACAGTTCAAGGTCTAATTGGGACTTTTTACTGGGCAGATCCCCTACTGTTGGCTGGACAGATTTTCCTGTCAACATATCCCAACTTCAACAGTTGGCTCCAGCTTCTTCCTGGTGTTATTGGTCACATGCACCAAAACATATGAGACAAAAATCTTAAAGTGAGAAACATCTAGTTTCTTACCAGTAAAATCTTCTTCAGGTGTACTCACGCCAAATACTGTATGTGGACAATATTTTTGAACATAAACCGCAATGTTGCATGGTTCCACCCACAAATGCATTGGTAGGCCCTGATCATGCAGCATTGCCCATGCTGCACCCATAATCATTCTGTTCTTCCTCTCTGCGACCCCATTTTGTTGTGGTTTATGAGGCGCTATGAGTTCTCTTCGAATTTATTCTTTGCTACAGAAGTCTTTGAATTCATTCAAGATATATTCACCACCATTATCACTTTTCAGAGCCTTCACTTGCTTCCCTGAATATTTATCCACCAATGCTTTAAACTCACAGAACTTTGAGAATTTTTTATCCTTCTTCTACAAGAAGAAGATCCAACATCTACGAGAATATTCATCAACAAAAATAACATAATACCCATGTTTTTCTATTGAAGCAATTGGGAATGGTCCACACATGTCTATGTTAACTCTCTCCAGGATCATCGAAGCACGATTCTCCTTTTCATGAAAGGTGGTATTCACAAACTTACCCATAGTAAATCCTTTCACTGACCTAATTGCACAAGTGTACCATTGGGAATTCTAGTAGAAATTTGCTGCAAAATCTTGAGGGTGCCATGGTGAATATGGCCTAATCACCTGTGCCATAATTCGCCCTCATCCCGACTCACCACTTCTTCTGCTTTGCCCACCATTGTAGCACAACCATCTACCTCAAATCCATATCCTCTTGGTTTGACCCATTGTTTTATGTCGTAGGAAAGATTTTCCATCACTGAAAACAACGTCATAACCTCTGTCCTCCAACATCGCGACTGAGACCAAGTTCTTCTTTAGACCTGGAACATGCATAACATATTTCAATAGAAATAGTTTACCTGACTCCCTCTCAAAGGTAATGGTACCAATGCCAGTCACACTATTGTCCATCGTCGCCCATCTCAATATGCATTTGGAGATCTTTCTCCTCCAAGTCACTAAAAAGCTCCTTATCTCCCATCATGTGGAAGGAAGCACCACTATCAAGATACCACACCGATCCCATTGTGCTTGAAACAAAGCATGTGATCAAAGAGAAATCAAGCTCAAATTGTGAGGCAAGTGCCTCACTAAATGCAACTCCAACAACCTTCTTGTTCTTCCTTTTCTATGGGCATTTAGTGGCAAGATTCCGATGTTCGTGATAGTGAAAACACTTCACCTTGGACAAATCTAGCTTCTTGCCTTTAGCATCAAGTTTTGAGTGGAATTTCTTCCCTTTCCCTTTCCTTGCCTTGGAAACCAAAGAACAATCCTCTTCCTCATCATGCTTTGATGAAGAGCCATCTCTGGTGTTCCGCCTGAACTCATCCTCCACTAGATCCAACCACAGTCATTCCCAATCCGACAGTTTTTCCTGTCTGTTGATAGACTCTTGATAACTGTGCTAAATCTTAGGAAGTCTTAAGAGATCCAATCTCACCAAATAATCATCAGAAACAGTGATTCCCACACTCCCCAGTTCATCCCGACATTGGATAAAATTTGTGAGATACTTTGGAATATTGTCACCCTTCTCCATCTTGATCTTTTCGAGTTTATCCTTCAGTGCCAATTTTCTATGGTCTCTACCTCTTTGGAAAAGATCTATCAAAGCCTTCCACATTGCAAATGGAGTGGATTTACCATGAGGGCTTGAGACAATATGGTATCTCACACCTTCCAACATAATCCTTCTTGACTTTGATACCTTATTTTTCCATGCGACAAGTAATGTAGCATCTGTCGAAGTGGGCTTAGGAACATTAGTCAAAGTGGGATTAGGAACATCATTGTTGATGAATTCCTTAAAGACATTATCTTCAAGCATCGCCTCCATCCTATCCTTCCAGGCTATGTAGTTCGAGTTGTACTCGAGTGCATACTCTAGACGCAAACCATTGAAATCCATTTTGATTTTTACTCAACTTTCATACCAAGAAATTCTTGCAGCAAATTTGAATTGTTTCCACCAACAAAACTAAGCTACTCCTTCAAAATTGAAATTTTATTTTCTCCGATACCATGTATCAATTTTAATACAATTATGTATTTCTAGATTCTCCTGATCTAAAAATTATATTCCACTATTAAATACATAATCCTTCTACTTAAATTCTTGCGTAATTTAATCACCCATTGCAAAAATATGAAGAAAGATCAATCAAACATAACACAGATGCTTTTACCAAGAAAGAATAAATATGAAAACCCCACTATCATATATTATGTATATATCATGGATCATGAAACAATCTCATACAAAACTCTACTCCAAGAGCTCTCAATACAATATACAATCGTCTCACACTATCATGAAGAAATTTTCATATATATGCACCAATTTACTGGCTCCTAACAACCTCCCTCCACTGCATAACCCCTGTTGATCACAATCCCTAAATTAATTTGATCTTGCCTTGCCTTGACTGCACAATCCTCATTTTCATCTGCAATGTGCATGTGGTTGTATTGGATGCACCACTAATGTCACAATAGATAGTCAAACTGTCTCTTTCACCTATCTCTCCACTGGGTCTCCACTGGATCTGACATGCATGTAGTTAATAGTAGTAAATCTTCAGTTTCATTCAAGATCACTCCATGTGAATTAATTTAATATTTAATTCACTAATCTCTCACTAGTGTATCTTTAGTTACAACTAGTTACAACTAGCACAACTCAGTTTAACTCCCCTAACTGAGTTAAAATACGTTACAACTCACATAAATACACATCCAACTCTGTTACAACTTTGTATCACTCAGTTATAATGAATTCCACTTGCATGTCCCACCGACCAACCTTAGAACTCAAAATTCCTTCAGTCAACTGGTTTGCCACATCAATTAACTGAAATCAAGTGCTTCAAGAAAATAGATTATTATTTATTTTCTAATTATTGTTAAGAGATAACAATAATCGACATGCATTCTATTTTTAGACATTCATTCCACAAACTGACTTCACACATGCATTCCAAAAATAAACGCCCATCCATCCATCCATATAATTTTCTCAACCATCTATAAATAGACTGCTGCTAAAAATAGACTTTGACCCAAATTCTAAAAATAGACATATCACCTAAAAATATCTTGCAGGCCCCACCTAGTGTAGGTGCATAAATTTTCACTAGGATCATCGGCTTGCTGAATCTGAACACCATAGACAACTACAACATCAACCCATTCACTCATTTCACCTTTAAATTATGAAAAAAAATCCATTTTTTCTCCTGACTGTAATTGCTAAAGGGAATTCCTAGCAGCTACAAGAAACCCCGTAAATGCCACAAGAAACTTATTTACAAGAAAATTGTCTCTCTCAAAGGTTTCTAAAATTAAAAAAGAGCATGATAATTTATTTATTTTTCCTATACCTACCACTCCTAACCCTCACTTCACTCCATACACAAGGATTATCTATCTAAACCCTATTTAATGTTGAGATTCAGAGACTAAAATGGCAAAAAGGTGGCCACTTAACTTGGCCACCCTCATAGAGTTAAACTAGATAAAAATTTGAGTCTACATGCCACCCGGGCAAATAAAATCAATCAAGGGAGAGTTAACAAGGACAAGGAGGTGATTCCAAGTCAGGGGAAATGCTTAACTAGAGTGGGACCAACGGTCCCAAAAAGGAAAACTCATGCCCAATATTAGTCAGCACTTCGCTCGAAGTTCGGCTAAGAGGTCATAAAGGCAAGTTATGGCTCATTATGCCCGCTCCATTTAGCATTTTGGGAGTTGTGGGAGAAATATAAGTTAGAGGAGCCATCAAGGAGAAAAGTATCGAGCCTGATATTTCATGTACCCTCGTGCTATAGGAAACAATGAAGTGCTACATGGAACTTCACAAGACGACGAGCAGGGATAAGAAGAGCAAAGAAGAACCACTCTTGGGCAGTATTACCTTGCAAGACCACCATTAACAAGAAAATACACTAGAGGACAAAGGTAAGTGGTTTCCCCCCTCCAAAATTGCATTTCTCCATGAAATATATACACATTCAGTCATAAATTGGAAATCAAATGGTGAAATATGAGTTTGTTTGAGACCATAATCTCTAAGGAATTCCTTCACGGGTAACTCTAAAAAAAAACCCATTCTACCACCTTCCTATCACAACCACAAAATGGGAGGGGGATTTAACATAAGGGACCCCACTGATATCAAAAAAATAAGATTGCACCCTCAAGTAATTTACATTTTCATGAACCAATAGTGGCTAGGTTTCTTCGATATTCTCAAGGGTTTTGATGAGGAGATAGAATGAGAATTTTTAGTGGCTATGCAATCACACTCAGAGGAGAGAGCCACCACTGGGGTTAAAGGCCTAGCTATCACACTTTCGCCTGAAATGATCAACAGAATCACCACTTCTCCCTTAGGATTCAACTAGATTAAGGAATATAGGATGCCTAGCACTGCAACCAATAAAAACTTATTTATGCTAGGAGAAGACTTCATTGAGGACAAGAATGGAGTGAGGAAAGAAATCCTTCCATACACCTGGGATTAAGTAGCCTTCCACATCATGAAATTCATTTCCTGTGAGGGAAGGCTTTATGCAGTCTATGGATACCATTTCAGGTTGTTGAACAAACTTAGATTTCAAGGAGAACTCCCTCTAGAACAAAGATTGAGAATCCCTCATTTCCTATTGAAATCAATAACATACATGAGAAAAAAACATGAGGGAAAGGAATTTCTAGAATTTGGCTCATCATGGCCTCATCAAACTGATAGTGAGTGATGATCTCAACAGATTAAAAATCCATGTGTCTTGGTTCTCATTCATATACATGGATAGGGAATCCTTCATAGCCACCCAAGCTAGAAAAACCTCTACTTCTAGTCTTAGAGAGAGGGAAATAGAAGAAGAAAAAGAGGGGGAGGATAGAGAGAGAGAAGGGAAAGATGAGGAAGATGAAGAAGAGATGGAGGTTGAAAAAAAAAATAGAAATATTAGAACCAGAGAAAGGGAAAGAAGATGAAAAAGAGGGAGATGAAATAGAGAAGGAAGAGACTGAGGGGAAGAAGGAAGAGAATGTAAAGGAGAAGGAAATATTGGACCCTATGTTAGGCATTGATAGCTCTCCTCAACAGACCAGCATATCACCTAATATAACAGAGAAGGAATTGGCTGCTACCCTAGCCACTTTGAGCACACCAGTGAAATCAAAGAGGAAGAGACACACACCCACGTACATGAAGACTAGGAAGAGTCAAAGGATAAGGCAAGGGAAACCAAAGAATCCAACTAAGCTCCCTATTATGATTGAGGAGTCACCCAAGAAGGATGATGAAATAAGGTTAGAGGAAGGAAAGGTTCAAAAGATTACCTTACCTGTGAGGACTCCTCTGACCTACATAAGAATACATTGATCAAGGTTGGCTTCCCCTACACATCTATGAACCCCTGTAGACCCTTAAAAGACATAAAAGATGGAAACACAAGCAAGAGAGGGTTTGCCACATGATCCAGATTTATGCAGGAACGCAACAGAATACACATGTAACCATAAATAAAAATATGTTGTGGAAATAACACTCCATTTCATTAATATCAAAGAACTGAAATTTTCTTATATACAAAATAGAAATAAACTAGCTAGGGTGCTGGTAGCTTATCTTTGAGAAGAGATGTGGTGGGTACAGGCCTCTGAATTGAGTTAAGATGAGGCTCGAGGGCCTATATATTATTTAGAAATAATGTAAAACCCTAAACATCTAAAACGCTAACCCTAGGACATGAAGCGCGAAAACTATGGGCCCCATTTGGGTAAATTGGTGTTTCAACTTCCTGGGGACGTAACATTGGCATACGATCTCCGTTTGACGTGCTCAATAGCTCGTTAGAAATATCTATCTAAGGAGTAAAAATTTTGGTGCAAGATTGGTATGATTGGTCGCTCTCGGTTTTCCCAAAAAGCATCGTTTAGGGCCTCAAAATGGCTCCGAAAGTTCAGGACCTGAAAAACTGTCAAAAATAGTAAGTTGTGCTGAAACTAAAAAAAATAGAAGAGACAATGGTGGGGCCGCAAGTGGAATAGGTGGGTGGCCACCAATATCCACCTGGATCACCATAAGAAAAACATATTTTTCTATAGGAAACTTTGTCTTTACTACAAAAAACTCTAGCAGGGACAGAATGAGACAAGGAAGCCTTGGATGAGGGAGAAAAGGCACCAAGGGGTGGGAAAGAGGCCCAAGAAGTTGAGAAAAAGTCAAAAGATGAAGGGAAATATGCCAAGGGGGAGGAAGAGAAAGATGAAAAGGAGGAGCCTAACTCCCCAAAAGATGTCCCCAAAGATATATCAACAGTGTCACACCCTATCCCTCAACCAATTAATCTCAGCTTCTACTATTCATTTATTAAAGGGGGTATGTTGATTCCTCAGAAGTTTGCAGTCCTTTTATTTTATTAGTTAGAACAAGAAAGATCACGTACTCATCATTGGATGAAAATTTCTACAACAAAAGGTGTGCATGACATAGGGATCATGGAGGAGAAGGTCACTGAGATGGGAAGGGATCTGTCTGATGTTAGGCTCAAAGAATCCATGTTGAAAGAGCAGCTACTGGAAGCCTAGAAAAATAATGCAATATTTCAAGATCATCTTTAGAAAAAAGACAAACAAATGGCCACCATGGCATATTTGTGCATAGATTTCATTCAACACAGATACCCCTCAAACTCCTATGCAGTCTACTTCAAAGAATAGTGGCTCCAATTTCAAATTAGGACACTAGCCTCTCATGGTTCCATACCTTTTCAAACAATTCATTGACTTTTGCAACCAGTCAAGCATGGAAGACGAGGAAAATATGGCATAATTCTACATGCACAATCTTGTGTTGACATACTTGAACATTTGGGACTCTAACCCTAGAATGGGAGACATGCAATTGATGGAATTAGCCTCATGGATGGTTAATGAGGAAGAAAGAGCACAAGAAGTAAGAAGGATAATGAGGAGAGAAAATAGAGAGCCTCTACACATTAGGGCATAACTATTCAGCCCTAGGGGAGTCATCAACAACCATCTCAAGATAGAAAAGGATGATGCAATTGCAAACAAGTAACTCAACACACAAGAACTACACATTACCCACTTTGATGATCTTTCTAGGTTATTGGGAGATGAATGTATAATGGTAAGTCAAAGGAGATGGAATGACCCCCCATTCAGTCTCATAAACATGGAATACCATACCCCAGAGAGATTGAGTAGTGCTCTAGAAAGGGAACCATTATACAAAAGGGATATGAAATCAATGAAAATATAGTGGCTTGGCTTGAAACTCGGTCCACCTTTGCTACTAGGATTGGGTGATGGGAAAGACCGAGAGGAGGAAAATATAAAATGGGAAGAGGAAGAAAATAATGTTGGGTTCTACCCTCGTGAAGGAACTCCTTCACTTCTTCCTTGGGAGGTCAGAGGGGAAACTAAAGTACTAAAAGAGATGGAGAAGGAGGACTAAGTTTCTCAGAGGATGAGAAACCATTTGGTAGGGTGGTGATGATGAGCTCTATAATTAGGTGTAATTTGAGGGGTTAATTTTCACCCTTTTAGCCGTATTAGTCTCTTTTTTTCAAATTTAATTATATTATGGCCGTATGTTGCTAGTGTAGATGGTGATTAAGGCTTGTCATACTTTGAATGACTAATATGGTTTAAATGCATGATAATCATGAAGATATTCCACTTTTGTTGAAGATTTTAGAATTTAAGATTAGATTAGACAGCAAGGATATATTATAGGAGGGTTTTCCACATCCTTAACTCCCAAAGGTAGCAAAGGGATCCTTGAGATTCCCTCCAACAGCTCGAAAATCAAAGGCAACCAAGCAAGTGGGAGACAAAGTACACCAAAGCTGCACTTCTCTTCCAGGCAAAGGGCACACATCACCTACCTTTTATGGAGTTTTTGGTAGCTACCCTTTAGGTTAAATAGGGAAGAGAAAGAGCTCATTAGGATTGGAACTTTGAAGGAAGCTAGTAGACTCTTAGATCTTGTAATATGTTTTTGATAATTTTATGATTATGTAATGAAAATATTTTCTGCCATAAGATGAGTATTCAGATTTTCCTTCACTGATTTAGTTTCAGAGTACTAGGCTTGTAGATTAGGGCCCAATCAATTGGCCTTAGTCTCTCTCTTGTGTATTCATATTTATCTTTTTGCCATTGTAGCTAGTTTCCTTTATGAGTTCTCACTAGTTTGTTTACATTTCAATTTACTATTTTTAGTTTTCTTCATTTTATCCTTGATGTAGTTAGGTTTGCATAGATTATGGCACAATAGCATATAATCTCAGAAATTTGTGTGTCAAAGCCTCCCTCTCTCATCTCTTCCATTGGAGCTCGAGGAGGGTAGATCTCCACCACAGGCCCAAATGTTCTCTTTACTTTATGATTTATTAGAAAGAATAGATAGGTTTTTGTATTGTCATGAAAATGTTAAGAATATTGAGTTAAATTTATGTTTGAATACTTAAGTAGGTTTACTTTTCAAATTCAAATCATCTTTTCCATCTTCTTCATCATAAATTTTCCAATGTTTTTTTCATGAATAGGTAGTTTTCTTACAGGTTCAAGTAGCACAATAGAGGACGAATTTACTAGCACCCCTAGCTTCATTTCTCACCTTTTATGAACCTTATTTCAAATAAATCGCCTTCAACCATGCTTTTGAGGTATTCACCTGTTGTCTAGGTAAATCCCCTCTATGAATAGAGGTGATCCCTCTAGCCCTAGGGTGGGTCTAGAAACGATGGGAACATACTAACATCTACCTTCCTAGATTGTAAATGAAATTTAGAGAAAATAAGATGGCTTACCCTGTTCTGATGCTATGTTGTCACCTTCAATCGAAGCTTCTCAATCTATCATTATTCCTCAAGCTCGATACACGCTGCTACCAACGTTCAATTACCTGTACAGACAGTCAAGACACCACAATAAGCATAAAATAATGACAAACATGAAAAAATTACAACCTATCTAAATGATCAAGGAATGCTAGAAATCTCAATATAAATGTAAACAAGAGTGGAAGATAAACATCAGATGAATTTTATTATGATAAAGACAAGGGGGGTTTACAACCAAGCCTTGATGTTGAGGCTCTCCTTCAGCAAATATGTATCCAAGAACTTTTGCAACACCCTCATACACAGAGATAAAATATCTCATTGTGTTCTCAACACACAAAAACAATCACACTCTCCACTATTCTCCCGAATCTATAATTTCTTCTCCTTTCCATCATCACTCACTAACTAAAACTGTAGAGCTGAAGGAGGTCTCCTTATATAAAAATGGAGGAGCATGATATGGGCCCTCAAATGATGGAAAAAGAGCTTATCCTTTAGAGTAGTTCCTATTTCTTGGGAACAAGAAGCCCAAACGGGAATTCCTCGACCATATCCTCAAAACAAACTTTCTAGCTCACCGCCTCGCGAAGCTTCTAGTCACAAAAACTTCCTTTCTATTTAAAACACTTTCCAAAACAGGATCGTCACAGGTCAGACATTAGGATAGAGCACTGATTGGCGTGAGCCTCAGTGTAAATCTCTACTATCGGCGCGGTTCAAACATTGAGAGAAAGAACCAACCTTGAAAACTAGGTTTTTATAAGGATTTTTTAGAAAATTTTTAAAGGGAGATGATTTGGCAGACAAAATGTGGTTCAGGGGTATGTATTCCATGCTTGGAAAGTACACAAGGGTCACTGTATGGGTCCTCCAGGATCAAGGAATGAGGAGTACAAGGATAGTGACAAATTGATTTGTAACAGATTCCCCATAAAGTATGAAGTCCAAATATGAGTGAGGGATGAAATTCTTTACAATTATGTGCAACGAACTAGACACCGTTGTCAGGAGGCCTGCAAATCAATCATAGATACATATACACAACTGAAATTTCTGATGAAAATACATGAATCCATGGTATAGGCACAACTATCCATCAAGAAGAGGATCATGTGAATGGATCCTTGGCATGGACGCAGCCATTCAAATGCAGGGATCATATGAAATAGATCCATGGCATGGGTGCAGCCATCCGTATAGAGAGGATAAAAACAAGAGAACCCACGGTATGGTCACAACCATCAGTCTAAAGAATCATGTATATAATCATGAATGATTCATCACTCCTCGCAACCTGGATTTTTTTGATCGAAGCCCAAGGTCTTGCACTCCAACACCACTCAATCAAGGTACAAATTCCAACATGTGAATAGATGTGTTGAAGTCAAACATGCTAGAAAATCACTTGATTACCGGTCAATGATGTGAACCATTAACAAGTGTAGGAGAAACAACCTGTGAGTCATCAGTAATTTTTTGCTATTTATAGATGACTAAATGTTTCTCCTTGATTTCTAAAGACAAAATTCCATGAACATTGTGAGTTTTAGAAATCTCATTGCCTTCATTATCCTTAGAGAAATTTTTTCACTATCCTACCATTTTTCCATTTCATGATCACCTTGTAACTCTTATAGACTCTAAATGGCTTGTGCCTCTCATTTCCATCCTTTTTTCCTACCCATAATCTCATTACTCTGTTTGTCCCTTGCCTATGACTCCATTGTCCATCTAAGGTTTTTGAGGGCATCTTTCTTGTTTTCATGACCTCCATGGTTAAATCATCAACAAGGATTGTATCCTAATTCTCTTTCACCTCCTCCTATCCTTAATATACCTTCATAAATACTTCCCATCACTCCCATCCCTCAAACTCATCATTTTTCTACAAAACCTAGCCTATTGCTATAATTTGACACTTTTCGAGACTAGGCCTGTGTTTTTCCCTTTTGGACCCTTTCCCTCACACAATTCTTGAAATTCCACTTTCCCCTACTCTCTAACATCTATCCTTATCCCCCAAAATTTCCTCAAGAATTTATACAACCCTTAACCCGTTCATTCCCCTCCCTCTGCAAGGCAATCCTAAAATCCCCTGTTTTTCCTACACCAAACCCTAATTTCCTCTTCCAACTAAGCTAGGTTTTGCTATAGAAGAGAGGAATAGGAGAAAATGATCCAAATGATAGGTCATATCAGCAAGCATAAAGCCATACCAACTCATAAACATCATGCCTCCATCATTTTCCAAGAATTCATTCCAAGAGTCAAGCCATTTGTCACTCCTAGGGATAGTTTTGCTTCAAACTATGTTTATGTCCAAAAAGAGATTAATTTGAGAAATTTAAGAGACATTATTTTTCATAATAGGTCTAAGAAGAAAAACCTCCTTCAATTTTTACATAGGTATCATGGTTTGGGAAAAATGTCAAAAATACAGGTGTCCCAGGAGAATTTCTGCACTTCTTGAGTGACCTTGGGAAAATCAGTTTTCTCACAGCTGGAGTGTCCAATAAGGGAAAAAATGGTATATTTGGAGATTATATAGGTTAATATTTCCAACTGTGTATCACGGGCCCAAATCTGACATTGGGAAGGTCATCAAAACTTGGATGCAAGTGGACCCTTTTTTGGCACTACATTTATAGAGGGTGGTGTTGCGCTTATAGCTTGGCACTGCGCTTATAGAGGGTGGCACTACACTTATAGCCTACAATTGTGCTAATGCATAATTTCCTCCAGAATTGCAACAAATTTCCCAAATGCTCAAAATTCATCCTCCAATTTTCCTACAAAGGCCTGCAAAGGAGCTAAAAGCTGGTAGGTGACCTCTCCTCCTTATCCTCCAAGAAATTTTCCTAATTTAGTGGCTAATGAAATGATTAAGCCATATTTTGGCAATCCCTAGGTCCTCATTTCAAAATTATTGATTATGACCTCCAAGTAAACCATCATCAAATTATAAAGGCGCGAAAATAGACCACAAAATGGTTCAAAAGAAACCCTCTCTCAAATTCAAGGTAAAACAGTCATACACTTGCCTCCATATCACTCATTTGTAAAGGTTTCCATCACCACCATTTTCATTTTTATCCTTCAAACCCTAGTTCTGCAAACCCTAGGTATTAAATGCAAAGTGAGCCTCTATTTTGACCTCCTTGAAAAAACTAAGTGTCTTTTGAGGGAGAATGAGTTAGGGTGTTTGCAATTAATTTTCAAGAGAAGCCCTCTTAGGCTCCAAAGTAAATAGTCCTAAAACCTACCCTCATCATCACATCCTCCTCCCTCTACTCCTCTATCTCCTCCTCAAGTAGATCTCCCTTCTTCTCCTTCTCTTGATACATTAGGTGAAGCAGGAAGTGGCAATGAAGAGTCAAAATAAAATAAGGGTGAAGATGACAATATGTCAAGCCCAAATAAGGAGGAGGATGATAATAATGAGTAAAACGAAGAGGATGAAGGAGAAAATGAGTCAAATGAAGAAGAGGTAGCAGATGATGAACATAAAGAGGATGATGAGCATGAAGGGGCAGATGATGAAGAATAAGTGGAAGACATGGAAATAGAGGAGGGTCATGATGATGAGCATGAAGAAATTGTAATATTCCCAATTATCCCAAGCTAATGGGAATATATAATTTTGTTTCATTTTCCTGTTGCATGAATAAATGTGTAAAGGAGGACAATAAAAACTCCTAAAACAGTGAATAAATCAGTGCCCCATTGGAACAAAGATAAATCTAGGCCATCTTAATAAACACCCTTATGTGTGAAAGGGATTAAGACATTAACTAGGTCAACCATGACCAGATCAATAACACTGTCTAGAGGGGATGAACCGCATTGATGCACAATGCAGTCTTAGTTGGAGGTGGCACATGTGAAAGAAGCTAAATCATTGAGATGGTTTAGGGTTTTTCAAGACTTCTATATTATAAAAGGAAGAAGAGGAAATATATCATTCTCTTGTTGTTTAGCTGAGAATAGTGTTGTTTAGCACTGGGTGTTCCTGATCGAGAATCCCACCTCTTTCCTTAAGAGGCCTCTTGGAAGAGTATTTCTAATCTTGTCCACTATCAGGAATTTGGCCAAGCTTCACCTTCCAACTACAACATAGATCCTGTTGAGGGTTTGGTTGTCCTTGTAAGCTGCAGCAAGTGGAGGCTAGATCTACTCAGATCTAGGCCAATCTAGTGCCTCTTTTCAGTGGGAAAGTCTTCTATCTCATTGGCAAGAGTGTATTGGATCATTGGAGCTTCAGATCCATACCTTGGCATCAGGCCAAACTATTATTAATGTCTAAAACGCAGTCCATATTCTAGTACTGCGTTATTTGCAAGTGTAAAATTGTAGGGTGTTTTGGCAAAATTTTGGAGGAGAGTTCTCTGGTGTTGGGAATCTGCCCTTCACTGTGGTGATCCATGGATTTCTAATCTATTCCATGTCATATCTAGATCTAATCTGAATACTCCTATATTTGCTTCAGAAATTATGAATCATTCTGCAAATCTGCTGCATAAGATCTCAGATCTACTCCATGTGCTTCATATATTGCAGAGAGTCCTAAGGGCCTCCATATTGGCCTCCTGCTCTTACTTTGCTGAACTGCATTATTTTTGAAGCAGTATTACTGAATATTGTTGTTTTTCCCATTTTGGGATATTACAGTGGTATCAGAGAAATCATCTTGCCATAGTCTATAATAAGCCAATATGTCTTCAAAAGAAGAAGAGCCTCTTATTGACAGAGAGAAGAGGTATCTCAAAAGAAGACAAAAGAAATTTGATTACACAAACAATGATAAAGACCATTTTAAAGCCCTTGAATTTGGAAGTGATGTAGAAGAAAAGGATTTTCCTAAGATCCTTTTGAGAGCCATGCAATATCTTGCTATAGAGATCAAAGATATGAGAATGGACAGAATCAAGGAATCTCCTAGGAGATTTCATTTTGGAGAAAGCTCTGACATGTCTCATCACTAGAATGATCAACTAGTGAACCAGCCACAAGTTCCACAATGCTCTACCATACCTACTTTTTTGGCTGTGGAAAATGAAGGGCCTCAAGAGAAAGAATCCCTTGAAGACTAGTTTGAAGAATATGAGTCTTAGAATCAGAGATTCAAGGATCACTTGATTTTTCAAGAGTTTTTTCACCTAAAGGAAAAAAGAAGACCAAGGCATCAGCATAGAAATGGCAGATTCACTCATAATCATGATCAAAATCACTCTATGGGAAGATTATTTTTACCCAAGTTTTATGGGTCATCAACTTGTTCTGCCAAAGCATGGGTAGAAAAAATTGACATCTACTTCAGTTGAACAAGGTCCCTGAGATGGAAGCTATCAAGATTGTAGCGCTATACTTTGAAGGTGAAGAACACAACTGGTGGTTCCATGGCTTGTCTACATTGGGTCATGCCAATGTCACTACTTATTCTGAGTTAACTAGAAGGCTGGTGGAATGGTTTGACAGAAAATATCCGTAGGCACCTTTCATGAGCCTTGCAAAGTTTAAGAAATCAGGTAATACAGAGTCTTATATTTCTGAATTTTTGAGATTATCTGTTATGGTCCCTGATTTTTCTGCAACAAGAAGGGTGTACATGTTCATCGATGGACTAGATGAACCTCTTCATGGGTTGGTAAAATATACCAAGCCTACTACCTTTCATGACGCCATTGAAAGGGCTAGATACCTTCAAGATGCCTTGCCAAAAGCAAAGGCAAACATTTAGCACAAGCCCTCTTTTCCTTCTAAAGGAAAGGAAGAAAAAGCTACTCCTTCAAAGGAGAGGCCATACAAGAAGCCTCTTGATGATGCAGTCCAGAGAGATCTAAGAAAGAATAAGCTATGCTTCACTTGCCAAGAACCATGGGTACCTAGACATAGATGTGCTACCGGTAAAGCACATTACATAAACTTCTTCTCGGATTTTGAAGAAGATGAAGATGATGAACCAAGAAGGGGTCACAATGATGACAATGTTGAAGGAGATCCATCACCATTAGGAGATGGAAATGGAGCATTTGCTCCTATTGGAGGAACTCTTGCATCTTTGACATTAGTACCCAAGTACTTGACCTTAAGAGTTCAAGTTTCAATCATGAATTAGAGGGTTTCTGTATTGATTGACAGTGGGGCTACCCACAACTTAATTGATGAACATCTCGTGCAAAGGAGGGCAATACCCACAGACAATTTTGAGGGATTCTCTATTTTGCTCCCAGGAGATATAACAATGCAATTCATGCATTATTTCCCATCACTTTCAGTCACCATGGGTACCTACACTTTGGTTGATCACTTCTTTGTATTTGACATACAAGACACCAATGTTATTCTAGGTGTTCAATGGTTGATTACATTGGGTAAAGTCACCACTGATTGGGAGCCTTTGCAAATGAAATGGGTGGACACGAAGAGTGGTGAAAATAAAATGATCAAAGGCATGCATACTTACCCCTCACATAGCACTTCCACATAGAAAACAGAGATGGATTTGCATAGTGGAAACAAGGACCTCACAATCCCATCTATTATGTTCATGAGATTTCTTCATGGGACACTCTTATCTAGTGGAAAACCACATGGGAGGCCATCTGATTCAGTTTTAGTGGGAAATCTCTCACTACATGATGCTCCAAAATCATATCCAGGAGGGATGGAAGCATTAGAAGACAAAGCTACAAAGCTGGGAGGATTGAGAAAGCATAAGAAGGAGGGATATTTTCTTCCTTCATTATCATCACCCCCTCTCATTTCTGGATCTGCACTGTGGGAGGAGAATAAGGGAAGTAACAACCTTCCAACACACACATTTTGCATAGGACGTGTCAAGGAGAAGATCAACAACATGACAGACATTTCTATTGATGCATCATCATCACTGTGATTGTTGAGTAGTGTATATCTCTATTGGAAATCCCAACTACTAGTGGATTATTCCAAAGATCTTCACACGTGTATGATACATGATGACTAGCAGCATGAAGAGGGATACCTAGTCCAAGGAGGGGTAATCTATCATCATGGTAGGATCTTCTTGTCTAGAGCTTCTAAGCTCAATTAGAAGTTACTACAAGGAGCATACCAAGAGTTATGTTTCAGCCATATGTATTCCATGAGGATCTACAAGATCATCATGAGGAGATTTTATTGGGAAGGCTTGAAAGAATAACTACATCAGAATTTTCAAGAATTCATGAACTATGTGGAGTTGGGGCAGCCATGTGACTCTATGTAAGATTTATTTCAGCCATCTCTTCCTTCTTTTTAAAGAGGATAAAGATCCATGCACAAATCCATGTGTATGAGGAATATTGATAGTGAAGAATCTAATCATGTAAAGCAAGTTTCATTTTCTAATTTTACATATTCTTTCACCATGTTTATGCAGGCCATGACTCCAAGGATTAGTGATGTATCATGTAAATATTATGGCAAACATTGGGCCACTAAAATTTCTGAATTTTTCCACTCCCTTGTTGTGCAAAGGGAGATTTTATTTCATGATGGGTGCTTCCCAAAGGCACCAAACATATCTCACACTTTCAACCATGGTGAGATAACATGTGCAGCAAGTAAGTGGTGGGGAAACCACTTACCATACCTTGATCTAATGCAGGCATGAGATGCACTGCGCTAGTATCATATGTGGGACTATGACCCACCTCCTCATGCCCAAATTTTTGTTTGTATATATGTAGTTTTTCTTTCATGCCTTAATGATATGGTTGTAGTTTTTATGGGATTGTATGGAGGGAGGATGGGAAGCTTGTATGTACCACATGGGATGGAGACTCTCTATGTACCTTATGCTACATTTTTTAGGGAGAGTATTGCTTCATCCATGTTTGTTTCATTTGAGTTCTTGACTCCTTGTGGGATGGATCATGCACATCTCATAATGACTTTGGAGGAACAATTCATGGAGGGTTGGATTTCTGAACACTTATCTTATGTAGAAAGCTTAACTCATGATGGTGTCACCAATGGAGGAGGATAAGTGTTGCAGCACTCACCTTATCAGTTGCTTGAGGACAAGAAACCTTTTGGAGGGAAGGATTGTAATATTCCTAATTAGCCCAAGCTAATGGGAATATAGAATTTTGTTTCATTTTCCTGTTGCATGAATAAATGTGTAAAGGAGGACAATAAAAACTCCTAAAACAGTGAATAAATCAATGCCCCATGTGAAAAAAGATAAATCTGGGCCATCCTAATAAAACACCCTTATGTGTGAAAGGGATTGAGACATTTTACTGGGTCAACCATGACCATATCAACAACATTTTCTAGAAGGGATGAACCTCATTGATGCACAACACAGTCTTAGTTGGAGGTGGCACATGTGAAAGAAGCTAAATCACTGAGATGGTTTAGGGTTTTGCAAGACTTCTATCTTATAAAAGGAAGAGGAGGACAACAAAATAAGGTTATTGATTGGATTATATTTCTAAATATATTTTTTGTTTAAAAATATATCATTCTCTTGCTATTTAGCTGAGAATAGTGATGTTTAGCACTGAGTGTTCCTGATCGGGAATCCCACCTCTTTCCTTGAGAGGCCTCTTGGAAGAGTCTTGCTGATCTTGTCCACTATCAGGAATTTGGCCAAGCTTCACCTTCCAACTACAACATAGATCCTGTTGAGGGTTTGGTTGTCCTTGTAAGCTGCAATAAGTGGAGGCTAGATCTACTCAGATCTAGGCCAATCTAGTGCCTCTTTTCAGTGGGAAAGTCTTCTATCTCATTGGTAAGAGTGTATTGGATCATTGGAGCTTCAGATCCATACCTTGGCATCAGACCAAACTGTTCTTAAAGTCTACAGTGCATTCCATCTTCCAGTACTGTGTTATTTGCAAGTGTAAAGTTGCAGGGTTTTTTGGCATACTTTTGGAGGAGAGATATCTGGTGTTGGGAATCTTCCCTTCACTGTGGTGATCCATTGATTTCTAATCTATTCCATGTCATATTTAGATCCGATCTGAATGCTCCTATATTTTCTTCAGAAATTCTGAATCATTCTGTAGATCTGCTGCATAAGATCTCAGATCTACTCCATATGCTTCATGTATTGCACAGAGTCCCAAGGGCATCCATATTGGCCTCCTACTCTTACTTTGTTGAACTACATTATTTTTGAAGCAGTATTGTTGAATATTGTTGTTGTTCCCATTTTGGGATATTACAGAAATAGAGGATGAGGAGGAAAAAATTCCTTTTGATGAACCAAATCCAAGTGAAGAAGATACAGAGGTAGACAATGAAGAAAGAGGAAGTGAGCCTACCAATGATGAAGATGATGATAGTGGGGACAATGCAGAGACTGAAGACAACAAAGGCACCCAAGAAAGAAGACTTAATGATGGGCAAGACAACAAAGGAGAAAATTTTCAAAACAACCATGATGGTAATGAAAATAATGAAGGGGCTGATAGTCAATTTGAAGATCAAAGTAGCAAAGATCAGTGCCATGATGAAGACACCAGCAAGACTAAAATCACTGTTTTCTCATCAAAATACCAAAGGTGGCCTAGAATAGTGTTTCCTACCTCCAAAAGGCAAGGGACCATGCCCTCCACCTCAGCTCCAAATATTGACAAAGGAAAACAAAAGTTGAAAAGAGGTAGGAAAGGTAAGAAAGAGCTTCAACAAAAACCTGGTATCATTGATTTAGATAGTGAGAATGAAGACAAGGAAGGGGCTCATAGCATAATGCTTCAAATAAAAAATGTCGAGATAAAATATGTACAAAGGAGCCTTGGCATGGCCTATTACATCATTGATTATTACAAGCATTAGCACAAACACATGAAGAAGATGAAAATAGACCTTGACTTATAGAAGAAAATGACAAAACATTATGCCCGAAGGAATCAAGTTGCAAGGACAGAACTCAAGGAGGCCCTCATTGAAAATCAAGCACTAAAAATAGGAAAATACAAATAAGGCCTTGGATCTTTGGCACATGTTTCTCTACAGGTCTCTCAAACCCCATAAAGGATACCTCCACCAAATTTGAGGAAATTTGGGCAACTTTTTATTTTTTGACAATTTGGAGGCCTATTAGCGTAGCGCCACTGGCGCTACACTTTTCCCTCGAGCACCCTCTGAGGGAAAAATATAAATTTTTGGATTCCTCATCACTAGTAAATTATTCTTGCCCACTTTTAGAGCAATCGAAGCATTTATGACCCCTCAAAAGGGCAAAAAACCCCTCATTTTTCACCTTTTTGCCTCTATTTCAGGCTAGGTGCTGCAGTTATAGAAGTTTTGGGATTTTGACATTTTCAATAGGCTACAGGAGCTATATCAGGAAAATATAAGCATTTCTAGAAATTAGACTCATCAGGCTTTCCAACAAGCCATCACAAAGCAAAATCCGACATCAGGAAGAGGTCCAAAACTTGGCTGCAGTAGAGCCTATTTTCTGCTAAAGGTGGCATTGCGCTTATGGACTGTGTGGAGTATTTTTGACCAAAAGTCAACAAAACACACTCATTTATTGCAAAATCATATTTTAGTTTTTTTGAGGAAAATCACTCTGAAATTTGGTGCAAGAAGTTATTTTAGAATTTATTTCTTGGGATATTTTTTGCCTTGGGCCTTGCATGGTCTCTTGGCCATTAATGACATTTATGACTAAATTTGACATTTCCCAGCCCTATCTATGGTTTTTTCCCTCCTTTTCTGAGTTAAATAGAGCATGAGGGCATCATTGTAAATGTCAGCATTTGATGAGATTTAAGAGAAATACATGGTTTTTTGAGGTTGAAGAGCAATTTGGAGCTATGGAGCTTGTGAATGGTGTTCTTTGATTGATGATGATGAAGGCTTGCTTGTAGGATCCCTGAGCTTGGTTAATGGTGAAGTGTCTCTTATTTTTTCATGCAGGATCCCTTAGCTTGTTTAATGGTGAAGTGTCTCTTATTTTTTCGTGTTTTCTTGTTATCATTTTGTCCATCCTTCTATGTTGCAGTATATCAGAAAAGTATAGGCTAAGAAATGTTGTTTGAGGCACCTTAGTCCTTCATGTTTTCTATTGTCTTGATGTTTTCCTCTGCTAGGTCAGTTTAGAGAACCCTTAATTACTCTCTAGAACTACCCAAGCTTGTTTATTTCATCAATGGATTAATATGGCATTTTCCAAATATGTTTTATGGTAAGCCCTGCTTATTTGATGCTATTTAAACTTTGTCTTGGAATCTCTCTTTGAAGTACTTCTATCTAAGTTAAGCCAAATAGGTCTTGTTCTGATCTTTCCCTTTGTCCATGCTTGTAAGTTTGCCTCAAAATTATTTATAGCTTGATTGATGATGTTTAGAAGTTACCTCTTCATTGATTAAAGTTATTTTTTATCTTGTATGTTTTCACACCATGAAGGTGAAATCACTAGAAGTTAAATGAGTTTCTCACCTTCTATATTTCATTGGATTGTTTATCTTGAAAGCCTATTTATTTAAATATTTATCATTGAGTAAATTTTTTTCCCTACCTCATGATTATTTATCTTTTTCTTATCAGTATTTGAGACCTACTTGTTATAGGTATTTGACAAAGTATTCTTGATTTCCCTTTGCCCTACCTTATTCACCAACTTAATGTCCATTCCACTTCACAAAAAACCTTAAAGATCCATTGACCATACTAGATTGGCCCTATGATGCATTCTTATTCATTATTGAGATATCCATGACTTTCATAGACTCCATGGCCTAATGATCTGAAGACCTCTCACTCTACCTATCCTATTTTACCATCTTACCCAACCAAAACAAACAACAAACCCTACACAGAATAACTAGCCTAAAATCAACCACCTAAAAGAAAATAAGTTCACATATTTGCATACAATAGAGAGAGTCCTCTCTGAGTCCTGGAAGGCTAGGTCCTAGAACTCCAAAGACTGGTTTGATTTTACCCTGTGCATTTGGTCTACCAATCTGGTAAATCATGAGACCCTAACATAATGGCGATCATGGTGGGACCTTCTGAGTAAATAACATCTCATGCATCCTTAAGACCTCATAAAACCCTCAAACATCCTTAGATTGGTATTCATTTGTTGATGGTGGACAACAAGTACATCCTTAAAATAGTAAGAATCCTCCACCTAGCGACTCCACTGGTCTTCAATAGCCCTATTGACCCCACTAGTTCTCATTGAATCTGTTGGGAATGCATTATGCAGTCCCAATCAGGTTGATGGTGGACAGCAAAGTTGAAATCCCCCACTTGGCGACTCCACAACCCCCAATAGACCTAGAGACTCCACTGGTAGAGAACTCTAGACTGGTTGAAAATATCCAGTGACCCTTTCTGATTTACAAACATGGATCCAAGGATACAAAGGAGATATGCTCCAATGAATAGATATCATATCCCTAGATTCCCACAAAAAATGCCTTAGATAAAATTGGATAAAAAACTTGCCCTTATTTCAAGATGAAAAATTTTATCACCCCTTATTACATCTCATTAAATTTCATATACATGTATGGAGGTTAAACGTTGAATGGCATGAGGGCTGCCTCATGAAAATTTTTATGGAAACATTAGAGGGTAAGGCAAGGGAATGGTATGAAGGTCTAAAACCAAGTAGTTTTTTTTCCTTAAAGGATATCCACAAGGTGTTCTATGAGCATTATAAAAAAAAATTATCCATCTCTATCATTAGCTAAAAATTGTTGTGATCAATCTGAAGAACTCATAGAATACCTTGTAGACATTGATGAAGATTTAGGAAATTGGCATCTTGAAGATCTATTAGAGGAGATTCATGCATTTCATACTCAAGATAACTATCATAACAGCCCTCAAGGAATAAACCAGTCAAGAAATAGAAGAAAACCCATAGGATCTCTCTGAAGGCACAAGTGATGATTCACCATCTCTTCTAGGTGAAGCTCAAGAAAACATTTAGCCCTAAAATCAAACTTCACTAGAGAAAGAGAATTGTTGTAGTCCTATCCAAAGAAAGAGAAAAATGCCTCCTCTTTTAACTGAAGAGTAAATAAATCAGATGCTAAACATGCAGCCAACCTCTGAACCTTCATGTGAACACAAAATTTATGTTCCTTCTCCTACTAATCCCATCTACCAAAAATCATAAAGTGAACTTGTAGATAAATTCAAAGAAAAAAATATGATAATCCAATTTTCTTGATTGGTAACACTACTTATTTTGATGATTTTCCAAAATTTGATCAATATGATGATAGTCATGTGCTCCAAATAGAATCTAACCTTGCAGGGCCATCGACAATTGGTTTGTGGGAGGAAGATCTGTTTCATCGACTTGGAAACAACAGTCAGCCAATACATACCATCTATGACACTGATGAGGAAATCCTTGAAAGTTTAGAACCTTTTTGGTTTGGTGTTGAGGTTGAGGAGGATAGTGAACTTCTTGAGCAAGTTGTCAGTAAGAAGATTTTTTCTGACATGGTTAAGGAAATCCTTGATGACATAGATTCCTTCTCAGCTCTAGATTTGCAACCACCAAGTTCCCTTGAATTTCAAATTGCAGATGAAGGCTTGGAAGTGGATATTCACATAAGATTCACTGCACTCCTTTCTCAAGAATATTTGTTGCCAAAGAATACTCCTACTCATCAACATGATGGCCTTCCCATAGAATTCAGTCCACTCAATCAGAAGATATCAAGTGTGCTAGAGAACAAAATTGCAATCTATGATGAGTCTACCAGTTCAGATGATCATGAGGAAGAGGAAGAGTTTCTTTCCCAAAAGAGTCCTAAGCTCAGCCAAGTGGAGGAAGAAGGAGTATTGGATCAAGCTTATTTTCCAAATATTCACATTCAGGTATTGTTTCAAGATCTCGTTGCTGATTTGTTAGAGACATTTGAAAAGGGAGTAAAACATGTCAAGAGTAGTTTGATGTAGAATTTCAAGAGCATTTTAGGCACTACTATTCAAACACGAGTGAGGTGGGAGTGGCCTTTTGATTTCTTCAAAACACTCAAATAGCTAAACCAAGACCCCTCATGGAATCATCTGCTTGATTGGATTTATTGGAAAAGAGATTTCACCAGCTGAATGTATATCATGTATGGGTTAGATTAGGATAGATAGGCATGAAAATAAGCTCAACACTATGAACATATTACTAGTTTTTTGTTTTAGAATACTGATCTTGAAAATAGAAAAAAACAAAAAAAGATGAAAAAGAGGGCATATGAAAAGAAGAGGTATAGCCCCATACCCAAAAAAAGAGTGTTTCTGAAAGTGTGCAAGTCTAAATTCCACTACTGTTGAAGAAAAGAAAGTCTTGTTCAGTCATCTAGCCTAATCATGAATGAACATGTTTTAAATTTCTGCTAATAGGTTAGTGAAAGAAGACTTTTCAAATCATTTAAGCTTGACTTGTTGGTAGATTAGATTAGGAAAAGATTTTGGTTCTCAATGCTCAAACCTAAACTAGAAGAGAAAGAAAGGGATGCATAACAAATTCCAAGTCACAACCCTCATGTTTTCACTTTTACTTTTTGCAAAATAATGACTATGTGCAGCTTGTCCAAATGTCGTAGCCCATGACAAATCAAATAGCTTAACCTTGGTTTTATCATGTTTTCAATTTCATGTAAGTAGGATAGAGAATACAGTTTGTCAAATAGCTTAATCTTGACAAATGAATAGACTAAATAGAGAATAAGAGAGTTCATTAGCCTAATCTAAATTCTTGGGAGTAATAAGGGTAGAAGTAGATAGTTTTTTTTCTTTTAAAAGAAAATAATGTCAAGGGTTTTCCAGTCCAAGTGCACTCGAGGAAGAAAAAATGCTAGGAAAAGTAGGATGGGTAGGTAGAAATGAAGTTGAAGCAAACATTTCTTTCAAATTTTAAAAATCATAGCTTCAAGAGAACATCAACAAATGAAGGAAGAGAGATGCAGAGTGCAAGTAAAGCAATGGTCTTCAAAAATCAAGAGATTTGAGCTCCGAGGTCTTGGAAACCTCCTGAAAAGGAGCTACCCTCTATAGGTGGAGCCACTATTAGTCATCAGTAATTTTTTGCTATTTATAGATGACTAAATGTTGCTCCTATATTTCTAGAAACAAAATTCCATGAACATTGTGAGTTTTAGAAATCTCACTGCCTTCATTATCCTTAGAGAAAAATTTTCACTATCCTACCATTTTTCCATTTCAAGATCACATTGTAACTCTTACAGACTCCAAATGGCTTGTGCCTCTCATTTCCATCCTTTTTTCCTACCCATAATCTCATTACTCTGTTTGTCCCTTGCCTATGACTCCATTGTCCATCTAGGGTTTTAGAGGGCATATTTCTTGGTTTCATGACCTCCATGGTTAAATCATCAACAAGGCCTATATCTTGATTCTCTTACACCTCCTCCTATCCTTAATATACCTTCATAAACACTTCCCATCACTTCTATCCCTAAATCTCATCATTTTTTCATAAAACCTAGCCTATTGCTAGAATTTGACACTTTTTGAGACTAGGCCTGTGTTTTTCCCTTTTGGACCCTTTTCCCTCACTAAATTATTGAAATTACACTTTCCCCTACTCTCTAACATATATCCATATCCCCAAAAATTTCCCCAATAATCTAGACAACCTTTAACCCATTCATTCCCCTTCCTCTACAAGGCAGTCCTAAAATCCCCTGTTTTTCCTACACCAAACCCTAATTTCCTCTACCAACTAAGCTAGGGTTTGCTATGGAAGAGATGCATAGGAGAAAAGGATCCATATGATAGGTAATATTAGCAAGCATAAATCCATACTAACTCATAAAAATCATGCCTCCATCATTTTCTAAGAATTCATTCCAAGAGTCAAGCCATTTGTCACTCCTAGGGCTAGTTTTGCTTCAAACTATGTTTCTGACCAAACAGAGTGTTACACTAAAAATTGTCACCTTGAAATTCTAATAAATATATGAGCTCATTAACACTCATACATACCTCCTTTGCAAGTCTAACACATCAGTTCCTCATATCAAGCCTTGAAAATCAGAGAAAAGTTCCTAAAAATCTCCTAAACTTTAGTGTCGCACTTTCTCTCTATCTTGCCTGAGGTCTCGCACCTAATGTTCAGCTCTCTTGCGTACCTGAATGCACTTTATACATGTTAAAGTTGCAGACCCCTGTAAGATCAAAAAGGCACAAGTAAATTCCAAAAAGC